>CAJRST010037777.1:3880973-4027362 GCA_907169785.1 Menidia menidia
AAAATTGATAACCATCTGATGAGGAAAGTAAGTGGGCAAACCTGCAAAATCAGCAAGGGGTCAAATACTTATTTCCCCCACTGTACATACATACATATATACATGTTTGATTGAAGGAATTCTTAATTATTTGTTTTGCTCCTGTCAAGATGGACACTTAGATATGCTAACACAGCTTCTTGTTCATTAGTCCTGGTGTCTCCTGCCAAAAATGAAGCTGGAGATCAGCTTTGCTGAATGATCCATTTCCCAGAGGAGCACAATGTTCTGTTGTGCAGCCCACCAGATCCGCCTGGGTGGTCCAGCAGAGAGCGCAGTAAACGGACCAGCCTGGACCGGTTCAGCACAGACTGGACTTTTGTATGGGACACTGGATTTCCCTCTCCAGCTCTTCTCCACTCGAGTGAAAAGACGGACCTGACAATGCATTTGCCTTTTCATTTTTAATGAGTCCTCAAACTTGCCTTAGCGTCTCAACAGGGAGATCCAGTCAGCGATTTCATACATCAAGCAACACAAACAAAACAAACGGCTAAATCTTTAGGCCTGAATGGAATATCTGTGGAACACAAAGACAAAAATGGCCATGATGAAATTACGTTTTCATACTTGATTTGCTTGCCGAGTCCATTTTATAATGGTCCTGAGTAATCCAATAAGCAATAACTACTCCTCCGGACACGAGCACTTGCCTCATTATGACCCCATCTCTTCACACACTGCCATTTTTTCCCCATTTGTATCTGCAACTACTGTTTTGACCCTGTAATGAATTCGGTGTCCCCTCCCATTTTTAGATCTTGATGATAAATGGGGTAATTGCCTAAGATTGCTTAAGGTCCACATGGTCATTACGAGCCCCCCCATTCTGCTCCCTTAGCAACACATCTGCAGCATGATGACGAGTGCAGGCACATAGATTAAACTGCTTATTAACATCTGTCCTCTGGAGCTTTACATTCAGAGTTCAATGAGACACTAACTGCTTCAGATGACTAATTTGTTTAATGGAGTGATTCAATTTTTTAACTGAATGGACAGGGGAAAAGGAAGAGAAGATTGGTTTAAAAAGAACAACTTTTTCTTTGCTTTCTCTGATTGGAGAACCTAAGGTTGCTCCCTGCAGCAAAAATGTCAGAGCCTCCATTCTCTGGAAAGGGCTCTCACACAGAAAAAGGCGCTGGGAGCTTTATTTGATTAAAGCCAAACAGCTGCTTAATTGCTGCAGTGTTGTTTTCCATTAGGTCACGATGAGCAGCACAGAGCCGCTCTTTACAGGAAGGGTGATAAATAGAGCAGATATCCTGGTCAAAGAGCTCTTTTCATGTACCAACTGTACATGTCACTCTGAAGGAATTCAGTGGAAAACAAAATGCATTCTTCTACCGTATCTGACCACACCCCAAATCCCTCTTTTGCATCATGTAAAAAAAAAAAAAGAAGCTTGTTAAACAGTTGAGGACCGAACATTTAGCCTACTTTGGCTTCCCTGTGCTGGCTGCTGTTGATTTTAGAAGTGATGTTACACTCTTAATGTGTTTAGAAAAAAATATCAAATAAATTCATAGATCAGCAACTTCTTTTCTTCGTTTCACACTCTGCCAGTAAATAAATCAGCTGACCAGATGCTCCAAGCAGGATTGAAAAGCAGATTAAAGAAGGGCAGTGATACACCCAGCCATCCCTTCAAATCAAGACCTCACCAAAATCTACTGAGAAGCTCTTTCCCCCCCCATTCTTTAGCGTTTTAACCTCTCTCGGTTTTACATGCTCGCCACTGTGTTGTAATTTGTGACTTTTTTATCACTCTTCCGGATTTGATTTTAGTTTCGTCGAGTCTAGATACAAAACCAATGTCTTTGTAAATGAATAGTCTTTGAACGGTCTGGTCTTAATCCATCTAATGACGCTGATCTGGGGGGCCTAGGAGTGAACTCATACGAGCCTGTCGCCTCCATGTAGCAGCGTGCTTGTAATTGTTCATTTCGAGTGGATCTTTTGAGAGTCATTACCTCCGCCGGCCTCGTGCGGCCTGAGTGACGGACGCAGTGGCAGAGGGCAGCTGAGACGGAGAGGGCCCGGACCGGGCACGGCAGAGAACCCCCCCCCCTTTTCGGCCGGCTCCCCAGCGTCTCGCCTTGATCTACAATTACCACCCGTCACCTGCCATTCCACTGAAGAATAAAGGCAGTTTAATGCATGAGGGGGTAAATGGGAGAATAATTACATTTTTAATCAAGATGAAAGAATCTCGTCGACAATAAAACCGCGGCGAGTTACAGCTGGAGGAGGGATCATCTTCTTTGAAAGGGAACAATTCAGAGACCCCCCTGTGTGATGAGAAGCCTCGACAGCACGGAGATGTTTAACTGCAAGTGCCTCAGAACTGCTAATAAATATCCACTTGAAAGCATTTCTGCTGAGTCTAATAAAAGAGGGAAATAACATGAAACCTTGACAGATTTCGCGAGCAACAAAGGAAGGGAGGAAACTAAATATTTATTGAAGAGGGAAACAAAGGCTCCGAGCGCTTTTGTTTCCCTCTCTTTCTCCCCTTTCGGCATCCCGGCAGCCTCTGTGGCCCCCGGACCGAGATCCCACTTTAAACACAGGCCGATATCAAAGCAGATCATAAAGCAAGACAAACAGGCCGCGTCCCGGCTCTCCTGCTGCTCTCAGACATCCCCCCAAAAACAAATACAGCAGCTAACAAACGCCAGACAGGAGCTCCGACTCCAGCCACCATGAAAGATTCAAAACCAAATGATAACGCTCACAAAAAATAAAAACCTATTGAGAGAAAAGTCGGTTGTAAACTAAAGAAAGATTCCAACCAAACTTCAACCTGAAGCTGCTTTGTAACTGAGCTATTGGCTGATGTTGAGAACACAGCTGGGGGGCCTTGCCTCTGTAGGAGGGATTGTTGTGGAGAAGTCAGGGCGAGGGGTGGGGGGTGGGTTAAGGATGTAAAAGGGATTACGAGGGGCCGGTGATGAGGGAGCTATTGTTGGAGCCTGAGAAAGTGTGCAGGAAAAGTGGCACCCGCTCTGGAAACAACTGGGAGACGCACATCTGCACGGTAACGCAAACCGCTGGAAAATACACACACCATCAAGTAAAGTGATGAAGTGTTTGTCTAAAACTGTCCGCTCGACATAATTACGACCAAAGTGACTGGCTGCTGGACTGCTTTCGTCTGTTTTTTTTTTGTTGTTGTTTTTTTTCTCTCGTCTCCAGCAGCTCCGTTTGGCAGCCTGAGATGACGGAGTGCTTCTCAGGAGGGAAATAACCGGGCGGGAGGATGTTTGCCGAGAGGCAAACGCTGCCCCCCCCCCGTCTCTAAATGCAATTATCAAACAGACCTTGAGCCGGAGGCATGAAGGACAAACGTATCCCCAAACGCTCTGAAAATCTACAGATTTGGGACAAGACAGAAGCCACATCTGGTTTTACTGGGCAATGAAAAGCCATTTTCTCCCTCAGCCTCGGACTGATATCAGATCCTCCACGAACTCGCCAAGTTTTTGACCAGCTACTGATTTTCTTGTCCGCAGATTTCTGCCTTTTCCTGCTTTTCTTGAGCCCTCGTGATTGGTTCTGGATGACCTCAGCTGGTAAAAGGTGAAATTTGCAATAATCACGATTTGGCAACATATAAATGAAAAGATGTTGTGGGACTCTTGACTCAAGTTGCCAGGCAACCGTCGAATCAGAGCTAACCGCAGCTGCAAAGTTAATTTATCTGAATTTGAGTGCAGTAAATAATCATTTGGGAGGATTTACAGCAATTTGTCATGCGGATCTGATGCAAACTGGGATTCTGGACGAAATGGAATGGAATATGCATCTGGCACATTTCCATTGCCTGGTTAGAAGGAAATTAACTCGGCTGTGGAGTGTAGTCAGAGTGCTGCTTTACAGGTAGGAGACTTTATACAAGGCTGGAATAAACATAGTAGCTCAGGATTTGTCCCAGATACTCTGTGTTTATTCTTTCAGGGCCACGTTCATTCTCTAGAAAAAGAAACGAGCTAATCGGGCACAGCAGTAACTGCTCTGAACAGAATATAGTAAAAAAAAAAAAAGGTTTTAATCTTTCATTTTGCACATATCCTTAAAAAGCAGAAAAATAATACTCAGGTAAGTCTTGAGGCTTTTTTAGGATTTTCCTGTATTCATCAAGCTTTGGGATTATTTTGATAGGGGCACAAAAAAGGTTTATTTAACTTTACATTCAACAGGAGAGAAAGAGCTGTGGCTGGAAATCATTTTTCCGTTTTCCCGATTCCAGTTTTACGTCAGTCATTTTGAAAGCGGTAGAAAATGAAGCCGTTGAACATCGCGGTGACTGAAGCTCTAAGCAAGCGTGCTGACTGCTCGGTCTGTGGCGTGGGCCCATTTTTCAGCCATCAAGCTGAAGAGCAGTTGGAGAACTTCCCAAAAAAAAAAAAAAAAAAAAAAAGTGGAAGGAAACCCGACCCACTTTTCTCATCTTTATCCCCGTTTTCCTAGGAAAGAAAACACTGCTGCAGAGTTGGAGTTCATGTAAAAAGAACAAAAAAAAACAACACAACATGGCACACTGATGGGAGCACACACCAGTGTCAAAGCCCCTCGGGGTTTGTAACACACACACACACACACCCACACACACACAGGTCCTGTCCACACTCAGGCATCCTCCCAGGCCCTGACACAGTCATGGACAATCACATTTACTCTACTTTTTAAAAAAACGCCACGACTGTCCTGCAAATCTCTGCTTGTTGTAGAAGGGAGGGGGGAAAAAATGTAGCACAAAATTGCGTCCTTTGAAGCGCTTTCACCAGAAAAGGAAACAGCTGCACAGCGCTGACTGTGCTAGCATGCTGCAGTAATTATTTCGCTGCTCGCGCTGGCATCCTGCTACAGCTGCTCACACTTCACCACTGGCAAACACAAAAGCAGCCCCCCCCCCCCCGGATCACGGCCGAAGCTTTGTTTCATGTCTCTCAATCTGTTCACTTTGGGCCAAGTACGCAAACTGTACTAACCGACGCCCGCGCGGCCAAAGCCCCCAAAACCGCCGGCCTGTTTCCTGCCGGCTTCCTCATAAACAGAACCGACTGGAAACGGATTTGCGCCATCGAGATAAAGAAATGTTATTAGCGTGCTTGAACGCTGAGCAGAGCTTTCTAAGGCACCAAGCTGCTCAGAATCTGAACTCACTATCACGATCGGAGCGTTGACATTAAAGCAGAGCCTGCGTGAATGTCAAACGAACTGTAATCAGAAGTATTCAAAAAAAGGAATATTATGACACATAATGGCTGCAATTTGAGGATCAAAAGATGGGTGCGGGTCACTGAAAACACATCGGCTCCTTTCCCTCTTGTAACCGCTGGATTTCAGCTGAGGAAAAAACTGTCATGCCTGGCTCTGTTTTTCTGTTGTGTTTTGGTTTCATGCAGAGGAACGGGATTCCAGGCCAGAGCGCCTGGCTTCCAGCGGCAAAGCAACTCAAAGTTTTCACCATGAAGGGCCAAAAAAGAGGAGAAAGGAAATAACTGTGCTGTTAAATATGGTCCTTCAGGAGTCCAGCTCTCACCTCATTCATCAAGTCCGCTCAAAAAGGACTCACAACACGACTAGGATTCCAGAAGACGCAGATCACATTGGAGAAAGCCCCAGTGGATCACAACCCCATGTTCCAGAGGAGAGTGTGGTGCACCCATTCCTCCTCACAGGCACCTCCACAGCCACAGAGGCACGCCGTCTGTTATCTCTATCCACGCACTTCCAGAAATTGCTCGGCTTTCTACGGAAACGTTCCCGGCTTTAAAGCCGCGCCAGATATTTGGCTTGGCTCTGCTTTTGGTCTCCGGGACGGGACAGAGGAAGCGCACATAAAAGGAGACCACCCCCCAAAAAAGCAAGAAAACGTACACTTGACCCGTCTCCCCAAAGCATTCTACAATTCCAGCTGCACAAAATCTCTGCACAGAGAGTTATTTACAAAAGACGAGGGGGAAAAAAAAAAAAAAGAGGGCAGACACTGACATCCTGTTAGCATGTGATGCCAGTTACTGCTCTGACGCTTTGTAATCCAGCTCTGAAGCCAGTGATTACCGAGGGTAATTACAGAATGCATTATGAACATTTCCCCACCCGGCTGGCAGGTCTCTGCCCAGATTCTTTCTCTCACCACAACCAAGTTAAGAGAATTCCTCAAACTTAATCAGCGTCTTGAGTCTGAGTCAGTCCAGCAGAGGGTGAGCGAAGGTCCGTTCGGCACCTTTGAGGAGTTTAAAAACCCCTCAGGACTGGTGCTTTTCATGGTGACCCGTTTTTTTATTTTTTGACAGCTGGAGGAAGAACGTGCTGAGGAGGATGGATCTGTCTCTAAAGAGATCTTACTCTGGTGATTTAAACTCTTCAAACCCGTGTGGGTCTCCCCGTTTTTCCCTTTTAACGCGGCTCCATTTGTATTTTTTCATTTGCAACAATAATTTGTTAGTTTTACTCTCCTCCTTTGGTCTTTTAGAAGCATGATGCATAGCTTTGCTGTGCCCCATAATTACATGACGGATGAAGAGAGGATGAATAGGTATGTGTCTTGACAGAAGCACATTCCTGAAACGAAACCAGCATTTGGCTTCTTTCTGCTTCACTTCATCAGCTTTGTAGATTTCTGCGAGGGATTGTTGACTCCACCACAGATACGTAACGAGCTCCGGATACTTTGCCCGACCTTTTAGAAGAATAAAAAAACACGGTTTTACTGACCAGGCTGGGGTTGTCCATGCAGAACCTGCTACCTTTAGAGCACACCTGCTGCTTCTAAAAGCAGCCCTACCGTCAAATGAGCAGGTGCTGAGTGACACGGTGGAGAGCTGCTGGCCAGAGAGGGGGGGGGGGGGGTCAAGTTTTTTGTCTGTTTTTATCCACTCGTCTGGTATTCAAACTCACTTTACATCAAGACATCTTCTACAACCTCATGTTCTCCATTCAAACGCTCCAAAAACAGGCCAAAAAGGAAATTTTTGCAGGAATAAATTTGTAAAAGCAAAGTTCTGTTCATGTCTGAGCTCCCTTAAAAAAAACCAACAAACTTTTTACCCTGAAAAATCAACACATTTTCTAAATAGATTAAAGACAAGGACTTAAAGCTTTATAGCTGATTAAATGTATACTGTGTATAAGAGTGCAGCCATCTCCTAGAAAATGGTTCCTAGGCTTTGACCTAAAAACAAAATGACCACAGGGCACGTGTGCTAATGGTCCCACCTCATTCTCATGTTTTTTCAAACAGTACCCATAAGAGTGGAAGTAATGAAATGAAAAGGCGAAGTCATTTCTGATGCAAGACTGAAGTAAGTGTCTTGGCATTCAAAAGCCATAGAAGAATAAGTGGGTGTAAACTGAAACTTGGGAAGTCTAGAGAGAGGGATATATTTTATCTCCCATCAGTGACATATTTGGATAACAGTCAGGAACTGAATACAGAGTCGGCGCCAATTCAAACAGACGACTTCTGCCTGAGAAGAAAATCTGCTCCTTCGTTTGGCTCGCAGCGTTCTCGTGTTTTTGTGAAAGTGGGATGTAAAATAGGGAGAAGTGAGTTTTACCTGCTCCAGGACATAAGTTCAACCCTTCCAGTCTTTCCTTTAGAATACTTTTTAGGCCTTTATAGAGGTGATAAAAATGATTCGGGCTAGTCAACCAGAAAGTGTTGAAGCTGCTGCTTGGTGTGTAAACTCTTTAAATAGCTGATGTCATGCACAGTGGATGCTTAATGTGGTGACATAATGAGCCATTTTTGCTGCATCTTTAATTCTTACCGGTGGGAAAAAGCAAAAAAAAAACTGCCACACCCGTGGGAAAATGGAACACTGCTGCAGTAGCATGTAAAACCATTTCCAGCCTCTTCTTATGGGAGTCAAATTCAGCTTTAAGAGCTTACATCTCCATAATTTGATGTTGTTTGGAATCTTCCTCAGAAAAAAAGAGCCTTGTGATTGCGTTTAGTCAATCCCCCCTCCAGTACTCCGAGGAAAAAAAAAGCACAAATCATTTGTGTCTCGGTGCTGAGTGGACAATGCGCAGGCCAAAAAAAAAAAGAAAGAAAAGAAGCCGGCCCCGACTCAGCGTGGCTGTAATCTCTGCCTTTGAGGCCCCCGCCACTCTAATTGCCTGGACACTTGTGTCCGAGGAGTGCTCTCATTTCCACGGTGAAAAGATGAGACCTCTCATGCTCTTTACAAGCGGCTTAAGCTGATAAAGCCTTTCAACGCGGCCGTGGGACTGGCGCTCGGTGCAAACAGATTGGTCAAGAAAAAAAAAGAAGAAAAAAAAAGAAAAAAAAGACTCCTGAAAACGGCGATTAGCCACCAACATGGAAGCGGGGCTTAGGCCACGGCGCAGAGCCGGCGGGGGGTCCATTCTGTGCAGCACCGTCAGCTGGGATGTGTGCGGATGGCGTGCGGTGGAGTTTTAGACGAACAAAGGCGTAGAACGGTGGGTTTTCAGAACGCGGCTGCAGACCTGAATGCACCAGCAGGCCTCTCTCAGACTCGTTTTCCCAGTAACACCAGCAGCTTTACCAGAGCCTCCTTCCTGGTAGCCATCAATGCATCATCACTCCAACTATTACCAGAAATCCACTGATTCCTAAACACCACAATGGACGGCTGTGGTTCCTAGGAAGCTTAACTGAATAAATCATTTCCAAATTTCCAATATGAGTGTCACCAAAATGGCGATAGTCTACTTACTTACACGCTGCTCAAACTGGGTTTTAAATTGTACATTAAAAACAAAATAGAAGTGTATGTATGGTATATGTGTTTATATGGGGTCTGTAATTGGCATACAGGGCTTAGATAACGCGCCTTTTAAGTTGCACTAGATCCACACATTGAGAAGCAGAAACCGTAGAGTCAGCGAATCTCGCCACGCGTCTATTTTTCTATAATGAAACCGATAATGAAGCAGCATGAATCAATTATGGGTCCTACTGCAGCAGCATTATTTACTTTCCACATTAGCTTGCCCTCCAGAGACCCTGAGTAATAGCTTCTAGATGCATTCCAAGGAACCGTGTCGCTTTATGTGCACATACATGCACACGCCGAGACAGCCACCAAGTGGGAATAACAACATATCCTTTGTCCAAGTGGACGTGATGTGCAATTAAGTTGCTGCTGCGGTGAAAAATGACACCTTGAATGTAAACTCGACGAACCTGGCTGCGGATGGTTCTGGATTCAGATTTATAATTGAACCAGAAAGCTATTGAATAATGAAAATTTAAGCCCACTTTTTTGTGTACCAGCACCCATAAGAGCCTGCAAGTGATTCCAAGGGACTTTCTGATTATTGGAAAAGATAAGGAGTCCACCACCGGTTGTGAGATCGGCTTCAGCAGGACTCGCCTCAATAGGAGTTGGGACCCCAAAAAATAAAATAAAAAAAAGGATTTGAGCCTTGTATATAATTCTTTGTTTTTTCAATTACTCCTAATATCTGAAACTCAATAACGTACTCTCGAGCTACATAGTGAAGCACAAGTGAAAAAGCTGATTTACTATTACGGAAAAGCTTCCCCTGGGAAGCTGTGTGCAGCGGCATCTGACCCGATTAGACATACGATCCATCTATGCTGCTTCGGGATCCTGCAGGGGATTAACAGCTCGCTGTAAATATGGCATCTGTCTAATAGCGAAAAAGCAAAAAAAAATTTAATAATAAAAAGAGTGGGTGGATTAGCAATCAGTTAGAGAAGGCCAGTTTGAATTTCTGGAGATCAACAGGGTCAAAACATGGCATGAGCATCCAAACACAAAAGGCTAACAGGGACTAGGAGTAAAAGGGAGGGCTGGCTACTAGTGGAGACAGAGTGAGCTTCTTCAGTGTGTTTAAAAAGAAAAAAAAAACTCTGACCCGACTATTTCTGGATTCTTCAGGTTCCTGAGTGCCGGGGCCTGACAGATGCCTGAGAGCAGGCACATGCCGACAAGCTGTCAGAACTGTCACTGTGGAGATGTGGCACAATGGAAATGCTGTCCGTCCACACAGCCGGCCTCTGAAGCTCCGGCTCCACTTGGCCGATTCGTGGAATTCATGTTCTCGTTCAAAAATACCTCCGAAAGAAAAGATCGAGGTATTGACCCGAGCAATCTGATGTCACAGCTGTGCGGGTAGTTCAGGAACGCTTTGGAAATAACAGAAAATGTCAGTACAGCTGAATTTTTCAGCTAAAGGATATTTTTTTTCAGGTGCTACAGTAAAAAAAAAAAATATATATATATATATAGAAGAAAAAGAGCGCATTTGGAAATGCATAAGTGACGGCAAAAAATGCATGGAGGTTTGTGGAGCATGTGAAGCACCTATTTGTGTAGTTAAAGCTGCACACAGAGGAAAAACTCGATCCCAAACTATATTATCTGACTCTGCGTTTGAGAACTGATTTCATCCTAATTTAATTTGGACTAACAGGTTAATATGCATTTTGTCTGGAAGACAAAAACAAAGTTTCGTTTTTTTCCACAAAAGTGTTTATTAGGTTATTTCTCTGAACCAGCTGATATATTGCTCTGGTTTGAAAAAGATAACTTCATTCTATCTACATGTCCACTGGTTTTGATTAATAAAAAAGAAAAAGGTAACGCATATGTAATAAGCAAATGTCCACAGGTAATCAAAAATGTGGCTGTCAACACAGCAGATGTGGTTTCCTTAAGTCTTTGTTACCCAGTTGGAAATAACTGCATAATACCAGTTATCTTAAAGTGGAATCTATTCAAAACCAAATACTGATTTTTATCTGAGGAAAATTACATACACTAAGGTGGCTCACAAATCAGGCCGTGTCATTAAAAACCGCACACTGTAATTAGACCGACAGGCAATAAAATAAGATCCACTGCACTGGCGGTGTGTAACGAGCCTTTAATTTCAGTTCTTACAAGACCTGGGTTGGATTCGCCTCCGTTTTGGAGAAACACAAAACCCACCATACACACACACAACACACACACCTACCTCCAAGAAAGAGGGTGTCATTTTCTGCCTATTTCTTAACTTCACATCTGTGACTATTTGTCTAGTATTTTTTACTTTTACTCCAATACTCAAAGCTATAGTGGCTATCCCTCCGACCAACTACATTCTTTTGGAAGAGAAGAAGAAAAAACACATCCGAAAAGTCCAGTTTTTCTTACTCAAGCTCTCAGCTTTACTATGACCCGGATGACTGAGAATAGACACCAACAGATAGCGATTAGCCCAAAAAATTGTTTTGCTAGTTGAATTTGACTGGTTTCCAAAGCACAAAAGAAGATTCTCTATTCCTTTAAGTCAGAAATCCATTTTTTCCCCCACTTGTGTGAACTCCTGCATAATCCTCTCACCCTTTGGTAACTGCAGAGGTTTTCTGTAAATATTTAGGCGTTTTTTTATGAACACAGTTGAGGACTATCAGTGGCAAAGTGGCACGCAGTGGGATTTCTCTGCAGTCTTTCAATCGTACGGATAAAGCTATATCTTTTCCTTGAAAGCCGAGATGTTTGCCAGCTGCCTTCTCTGCATCAGCTGAAACCGGTCAGGACGGCGGGGCCGGTGCCAGTGTGCCACGCTGAGACACTGGCTCTCTTTGTGAGGCAGGGCTCCTTTCAGACAGCAGGAGCGGCCGGGGCGCTTCCACTCGGATGAATACACCTCATGGAGAGAAGGGCTTTTCGGCTCGCTTCCACCCACCGAGCAGGGAGGCGGCCGCACGGAGGGGAAAAGGGTGGCCGTCTGAGGGGAAACTTGTCACGCGAGGACGTTTCTCACCATGAATAAATTTACATCGAATCAATAGTGTCACTCCCAGATGGGGCAGATATCCCAGAACGGACACATTTTCATTATGTCCGGGTGATAAAGAGGTAAAAATGTGCGGTACACAACGGCAAATAACACGTCTTCCATCCCTGTGTCGTTTCCATTTAGTTTAAGAAATTTGATCAGTGGTGATGATGAGGGGGGAAACTGGGAAAACACAAAGAGCCAACATTCAATCTGGGAGAGATAACAAAAGGCAAGAGGAGAGACAGCTCTGGATGGCAGGATGCCCCTGGGGCGGCTGTGCTGTTATTATGTTGGAAAGGGCTGCCGAGCTGCGGTGAGGGGCAATTACGGACCAAAAAGATTGAATGGGGGGGAGGGTCTGGGCACAACAGCCCATCCATGAAGGGTTCTTAGCACGGAGAAAAAGGACGGAGGAATACAGCAGCATTGAGGAAAAGAGGCAAAAAAGAAAGAAAAGAAGCCACATCATGGAACGAAGCTCCACCTGAGCTACTTTCCCCCTCATCGCCAAACATCTGAGGTTGGTGTCAGATGATTTCATGCTGGACTTCATGGGGAACTGGGCTGAAGGATTTCACTGGTGAACGTTTAACAACCGGGCCCTTCTCCTCCAGACCCACATCAGCCACGTCTGTTTTCTTTAACGTCTTTCCGCCTCGGAAAGTCCTGTCCGGAAAAACCGCACGGCGTCCGGCGGGCGTCCAGCCGGGAGAGCCGCGACGGAGCGGAAAAAAGTCAGCGACGGGCCGCCGTCCCGGAGCTCCGCAGCCCACAGACGGAGGTCACAGCCTGACGGCCAGATAACCCAAGTGAAGACAGAATGAATTGCAAGAGGGGAAATAACTTCACGGGACACACATTATGCTCCCCAAACTGTAACTTGGGTAACATAAGCCTCCAAACTTCACCTCTAATGAAACCCCCACCATCATGTAGCCTCTTATAATATGACAGCCCTCTCTGTAAAGTGACCACAGTTAAAGGGAAGAGACAGTAACCCAAGCTCGGTGGTGGGAGATGTAACAGTTGGCACAGCCGAGCGTCTCGAGTCCCCACTAAAAAACCCGCGGGCACAGTTTCCATGCCCCCCCCCCCGGCGGCCTGTGTGCAGCAGGTGTCTGCGCACATTCTTTGCATAAGCCCTTGTCAAACATGGCGCTCGGCAACAAGGCCTCACAGCTGCACAACAATGGAGGCGAACCTCAGCTCCGCAGACAGACGTGGGGATTTACTCTCCCGGAGTCAAGGTAACAATTTCTGGGAGGTCAGTTTACAGTCAGAGGCAGAGCTTTTGTAACACAAAACCAGATGGCGCGGGCTGGAATGTCCAAATATTAGTGATCACAAGGGGCTTTGGTGCTTTTGCAGGATCCTTCAAAAAATGGCTACGCTCATTCTTTACGAGTTAAACACTCACAAAGAAGTTTTGTGCAAACATTGCTGAAGGGGATCTTTATTCTTGCTAATTTAACTTCTGATGGGTTCAAAGGCAGCTGCAGAAAACGTGTGTCTGATCAGAATTTGAGGGTGTCAGTGTGTGGATACTTGGATTACATGGGGAATATAAAATCAATGGTATGTGACCACTGATGTTTTCATATCGATTTTGTTTAATTTGAAATGATTTTGATGGGAGATATAAAGTCTTGCTAATGTGCTCATGTGATTTCATTTTTAGGATAATAAGTGTACTTTGTTATAGGAACAGACTCTCTTTCTTTATCGTACATCAGCAAACAAAAAGACAGTTTTCAACCATCTATTTTTAATCATAAAAGTTATACATAAAATCTTACAATATTCTTAACATTATAATTTAACATCATCACAGCTTTAAAAGTATGATCAACAATCCATGCTGAGGTAATATAATCGAAAAGAGGAATTAGATACAGGTTAGATGACAGATTTTTCAGTTTAATCCCTTACTCTGAGTTATATGCCTAAAGTTCTTTAAAAGTACTTCAGCAAAAAACAAAAACAAAAAAACTACTAATGTTTCCATTTAGGTCTTCACTCTTCATTACATCTGCCAGGGTCAAATACCTTGAGGTAAGGATTACTTTTCTCTTCAGTCCTCTCAGCCAGCAACACATTAGGCCAAACGCTAAACCCTGAAACAAAGGAATCTAAGGAGAGGGGATTAGAAATCTAGAAAGGGGTTCACAGCTTGAGCTCGTACCATGAGTATGATGGCCACTTTTATCATTAAGCTTCTTGTAGTTCTTCCATCTGTGTTGGGAATCGGTTTCTGGTTTTGCTTTTCTTTGAACATCTCTCACATGTCATATTCAGCAAAAATGTTTTTAATTATAATGATTCAGGAGCAGCTTATCTCTTTTTTTTTCTTGCCAACTGATCATTGACCAAGTTGGATGTGAAGCAAAGATGAGAAAGCCCTGAAATGAATCCCAATCACGTTCAAAGCTCATTACACTTTTTCCCCCTGTGGACTTTATCAGCACAGCTGAGTGAACACATCCACGGCAGAAACCACCCCGCGATACAGAGCTGACAAAACCCAAAAAGTAACACCGACAGATCAAGAGCACGGGATTAACACCCGGAGATAAGACTGCCCACGCTCGTTTGGAGACCCTCTGCGGTCACAGGGCAGCGACGATAGGTAGAGTCAAAAGCCCTTTTCAGCACATCGGTGACACCCTGATGAAAAGCATCCTTAGCCCCACTCTCAAGCCCCCCCTCTGCCCCCTTCGTCCCTGGCAGGGAGCCAGCTGAGGGAGGGGGTGGGGGGGGGGCATCAGTTCCTCCCTCCACTGTAAAGTCTGCTTTTCAGGTCACCTGATCTGAGCTTTGGAATCCTTTCTCCCCATATCCCCAGCACATCCCAGCAGCCGTCGCTGGGTGCCGGTCGTTTCCCCGCCTCCTAAAACACGAGTGGATCTAAAAACAGACCCACGCACGAGGAAAAAAATCGACTTAAAACTGACACCAGGGAAGGGAATCCAGTCCCATTTGTCAGCATGACGATGTCGGTTACAAACTAAAGAGCTTCACCTTTTCCAGCTCCAAATTAAATAAGGACTGGCTCCAAATTGTAGTTAAAAACACCAGACTTCCCCCTGCTATCTGTATTTAAATCAAGAACAGTGTCCTTTCTGGATTTAATAACAAACACTTCCTGTAATGAGAAGGCCTGGATAACCCACCGGGGAAAGAAAAGAGGACAGCCTGCAGTAGGAGATAGTCAGTGCAGGGTGTACGAGAGGCCGCAGAGGGGGGGGAGGCGGAGGAAAAGGGGGGAGGACGCACGGTCAGAAAAAATCTGATGTGGGAGGTGAAGCACTTAAAGATGAGACTAAGGAAAAATTGCATTCATCGTCGCAAAATGGGAATGCAGTGAGATCAGCGTGCATCGAATAAAAAGATAAATTGAAAGAAAAAACTAAGAAGAGGGCTGAAACACGTCTCTCTAGCCTTTACACTCTCCACCTGCAACGTCTGCTAGTTTCAAAACGCAAGAATGTGCGTGAATTCGACACGCAGTTATGATTACAGTTAGAAAGTTACTCTAATTTTGCCCCAAGTTGTCCCCCTCCTGTTTCATTAAGACCCAAATCCCCTCACAATAGGCGGCTAATTATGGCTGTGACTAACAATTCCCTTCATTATCATTTACTCGGCTAATTATTTGCCATTATTTTTCAATTAAAGCATTTGCTGTTTGGCAGGGGGAGAAAAAAAAAACATGTGGGAAAATGATTAAGAAAACCTATTAGAAATTCTTTAGTTCCTTTGCTAAAGTATTGAAACTATTCATTATATCCAACCATTAGTTCAGAACCATAACACGATCATATAATGTTGAGAACTATGACATTTTCATTTCCGAGAAGCTGGGTCAAGCAAATATTCTGCTTTGATTGAGAAATGTTGATTTGCAACAATGTCTAGTTAGAGAATGGAATCAAATATCTCGATTGTGAATAAAATTCTAAAAATGCATAAAAAGTGCAAGTGAATGCACCGATCCCCACATACAAAACCCACATATTAACACGTGGTTTATGAGAGTCACCAGGCCTTACAGTGTTGCTGCAGTGAACAGAGACGTTTCTCTGCTTTGTTAGCATGAGGAAACGCAGCCGAAACCCCAAACTGACCCAGAGCTGCAGACTTCTGCAAAACACAGACAGGCAGCCGCACGGGCACCGCTCTCACAGGGCCCAGACAACAACCAGACCACCGGCGAGATGTTTGGATGCCTCAGACCTTCCCTGCCTGTGCGTGGCGGCGCGGTGACGCGGGGCCGTGACGGTGGACGTGCTCCGCCCCACAAAACAACAGCACCCCCACCTCCCCAGAGTCCCAGGCCTGCCTCATTCATGCCTGGACTTCATTATGAGGTGGAACGGCAATAATCATGGGCCATCAGAAAGAATTTACAAGACAATGTTTCAGCGCACGTCCCGCCTCTCCGACACAAAGGGCAGTCGGAGGGTTCCTACGGCTACAACAGGAAAAGCTGAAGGAGATGCATCCTTTTTACACACAAAAATACAGTCCCAAAGCTACAGGGTGCGCTTTAAAACAGCTCAGCCAAAAATAATTCACTTCACACCGGGTACAGTATGAAAAAGTGGAAGGAGATTTTCTAAGAGTGACACAGTGTTACAAGTTTTTTTTTAAATAAACAGTATATATGAGAGAAGCTCCCCTCCTTTAAAAAGAATACTTAGGCCTGATCTTTCCAGAGCTCTGTGTTAGCAGTTAGGGTTAGCTCCAAACCCGTGTCGGCAGTTTACTCCCGATGCCATACAAACGCAGCAAGCATCGCACAGCTCTTTGTTCACGCCTCGTCTTGCTTTAGGAGGAGTGGACGAGAAACTGTGCTGCTGGCTGGACGCTGGCTTGGCCTCCAGACACCTCACACACACACACACAGGCACACACACACATGCACACACACACATTCACACAACGATGGCCAATCTTTGCTCCTCCCTGCCACCTTAAAAAAAATTCTCTCAGGTTTTTGCAGCTATCAATATAGGTAATTTCTTATCAGTTCAGACGGAAAAAAACAACAAAACAAAACATTTTTTTATCCAAAATATCCTAATGCATTAAAAAAATATAGATAAATTGCTGCAATTTCACAAAATTTGACATTGATGTCGATCATCACAGATTAAGTCAAAGAGCACTCAAAGTGAAAATGCAACATGTCACACAAATCCAATTGGTTAGAAATTCTCAAAGTAATATTTATTTGAAGCCTTTATAGAAAAGAAAAAATCAGGAAGGGCAGCCGATGGATAAAGGCTCAACATAAGGCCTCCACTGGGCAGGATACACATGCAGGAACCCAGATAATGACATACTGACACTGCTTTGTCACATTCAGCTCCTACAAATCACTCCCCTCGTAAAAGACTTAGATGGCTCAGCTGGGAAAAGCAGAGAAAATGAACAGCCCTCACCCTTCTTTTAATAACTCAGGAATGCCTGCATTGGCACATTCGTGATCTCTTGATAAAATTAAGGCCAAGAATAAACGGTCACTCCACTGAGTGCAAACACCGCCATCAGACAACCACACAACACTCTTATCAAGTCAGATTAACAGAAAATTCATAAACTTATTCCCCTAACGCACTAATTGAATATATTATATAAATTAACATTTATTCTGCTTATATTGGTTACACTCAGTTAAATTATTTGGTTGTTTTACAACCACAATTTATCAAGAACACATCTATTTAGGTTCGATGCCCATTTTGTCTGTAAATGAGGACAGTTACTTGATTTTACAGCAAAAAACATTAAATATTTAAATGATAAATGATAATATGCCATTAATTCTGACAAAAGTGAATCGCATGCTTTAAGACTCAAAGTAAAACATCCTCTCACTGAAAGTCAGAGCAGAATTTGCCTTCGTTTGCAGATCCCTTGCAGGACAGAGGATCTCTAAAGAGGATCATTGTGCAGATCCTCATCACTTCCCCTCTTACCTTTTTGTGTCTGTCTTTGAAAGGTAACGCAGGCCATGGCATCTCCTGCAAAAAGTCTTGCCAGTGTTTCTGATCCTGATCTGACGAGATGAAGACGATTTCCAATTTCTCCTTGTGCTCCGAGCTCTTCTTGAACCTGCTGTAAAACTCACAAAGGCTGCCGTTGAACTGCTTGCACGGCGCGTTCAGGCTGCATCCGAAGAAGAGCCCGACCAGGGACAGCCGGCCGCCCAGGGACTGGACGTCCACCTCGGCTTTCTCGCCGTTGACGAGCCGCTCCCCGAGCAGACTCAGCAGAAACTCCGACATCGCTCCGACGCGAACCGCGAACCGTGAACCCTCCCCGGTGGGCCGAGGCTGCTGTGCGCGCGTCAAACCGCTGCGGATCGGGCGCCACCCAGCACTTCCCCTTCCAACCCTCCAAACCCTCCAATTTGAGGTTTGGTAGGTGAGCTCTGGAGCCCCGGCTGCCAGGCGCTGCGCTGCGCTCCCGTGTGCCGCCGCTCGTCCTCCGGACAGAGTGAGCGCTGTGCAGGAATGCGCTCCGCGTAAATCTCCCTGACTGCAACAGCTCCCGCCGCTATCTGGACCCGAGCTGACTGTCAGAGCAGAGGCAAGGATCGGACTTAATTGCTACACCCCCTCACCACCCCACACCCCCTATTTCTTGAGTGTTAAATGAGGTTTGTCTCATATGTTTGAGTTGGGATGTGCTTTCGGATCCTGAAACAATGTCTTATTTCATATTCAAATCAGCTATTTTTCGAAATCCGACAGAAACTATAAAAATAATGTGCAGTAAGATAAGAGTTTTGTTGTCAAATGAATTTCAAATATTTATAAATCAAAATTCAGCAAATGTTCATAACGTGGAGTCAGATGACAGCACTGAGGATGTGCTGCCACCTAGTGGTCACAAAAGGGAAACAACCCAACAGATCTACAATCTGTTCAGACAAAAAAAAAAGGTTTTTATAAGCTAAAATCAGAAAATAAGGCCTGATATGTCCAAGAGAATAACTAGCCCCTTCAAATCTACCCTAAAAAAACCTTTGGTACCAGTGATGTATACTGAGTTTTTCTTATTTCATTTTGTAAATGCATATTTCAAATGAAAAGCCGATTAAGGCTTATCACCTTCTATTCTATTGAAAACACACTTTTTCATTTGTATTGATACCACCTCACATCACTGCTATAAAGACACACTCACACACACACGTTCAGCTACAAGTTTAATTTAATTTCATACATGGTGTACTCCAAAACAATGCAAATCCAAGGTAAAAAAGGGGGGCCACAGTATAAAATGTTAATTTGTTGTAAATCAACTAATAATTAGTGTTAGAATTAAGCTCAAATTGCAGCATTTTCTGGCTGCTCAGTGACTGAAACAAACCCTGGAAGATATTTTGCTAACGGATTGATAAGATAGCTGTGGATTCTTCTGGAAAGAAAAGCTCTCCAGTTTCCTGTGAGCTGCAGAGGAGCCTTCAGTCTTCGGTAAACAACATCTTGACCAACTGTGCTTTGAGGCACTCTTCCTCCACCAGTTTTTGAGGCTGAAAAAAGAAAAAGAAAAATGATTCCATATATTTTTTTTTTAAGTATTGAGGCAATTAAATATAAAACATCTTAAGAACGAATGTAATGCTGAGTTTAGTTTCTAAACTAAATTTTAGTAATGTTCTTTTAAGAGATTTAGAGTATTGTATCATACAACTCATTCTTACAGTGCCATATCGCAGCAGAGTAGGAACTCCGGTCAATTTCAGTGTCTTCTTGAAGTCATTATTTGAATCCTTCCAGCTGAAACATGAGAAAGACGTTCGGTAACTGTTAGTGTACGATCTTGAAATGAAAAAACTGATTTAAAGATTAAATTATCACACCTAATAATAAAGAAAAACTCTTGCAAAAGTACAGGACAAAATATGCTATACGAATAAATGTACATACAAATGTAGAAATAGCCGTCAACACATAATATAATGAATATTTTACACAGTTTATAAATTAAGCTTAATGGAGTTGTCAGACATATCTGTACTTAAGGTTAAATGTTGGTTGCACTTAGCTGTGATACCATACTGACAACATCATCCTTATATGTCTCAACACTGGAAAATAAAAGAGGAATAATAAAAAAAAAAAAACTGACTAAGCTCTTTCTCCAACTTGACAGTAAATGAAGACGGAGCCCTCAGGAAGGTGACTCATCTCTCCTCTAACGACTGGCTCAGCTGAAAATAGAGAAAGAACATACACGTAATGGACATTGCATTAAATCTGTTTAAAAATGCAGTAAATCAATAAAATACTCAATTCTTGTTGCAGAAAGATAAAAACACAAAACAATAAAATATAATAAAATAAAATAATATCAGCTCCTCTATTTAAGGAAGTGCAGCGTTACAGCATAATAAATGTTAAAGGCACGCCTAAAATATGTGAAGTCACCTTTTACACAATCTGGACACCAGCTCTTTCCATCTGCGTCTTTATCACCAGAGAAGTAAGCAAAGATATCCTTTCCTTTCCTCTCGGAAACAGCCTTACAGAAGTCGTCATACCCGCGTACATTCACTTCTTCGTAATGGGCCATCGCTGTGACTGACGTTAACTGATAAAAAGCTCACAATTCAGCAGCAACTGAAGGTCTCAGCAGTTTGACAACAAATGCTTTTTCACTGGACCCTGCACCTGATTGATATACTACAACGTTAAGGGAATCACTTCCGGGTTGTGCAACGGTTCTTAAAGTGACCGCATACCTAAATTGGATATAGCTATTTTCTATTCTACGTTCCTTTATCGAAAAGGGTAGAAATGTTGTATCATTTTACGCCATTTTAAGATTTCTGCTATCACAAGTTGAAATTCCTCATTTCACATACAATAAATTTTATAGCAAGCAGTATTTTAATTTGCTGTGACTTTCCACCAAAGGAAAACAAACGGACTTCCGTCTGTTGTAGTCATGGCGCCGTTTCAAACTGTTGTCAATGTTATTGACATGTAAAACGACTTCTCATGTACTTTATTCAGCGTCTACCGAGTTTCTCTTTGTTAATTACTTGAGTCCCGTACAATTTGGAACAAGTAGTAATCAGCGAGGGCAAAAATGGCTGACTGGACTTTGTTGGGTTTAACTTGATGTTCGCGAAATTACGTTAGGTTATGTAGCCCGCCAATGCTAATCATCGTTAGCAGAGGAGCTCAATAATTGTTTACTGTTTAAACATAACTTAGTGGACGCTTTCAATGCAATGACCGCCGAATTCTTGCAGAGTGCTCCGATTTTTTCCCTGGGACAGAAGAGTTGGGACAGAGACTGGGTCGACGTTGGCTCCACGCGCGACGCTCGAGGACCTTTAACGACCAAAACCTCCCAAACGAAGGTTAAACTCTTATTTTCCACTGCTGTCCACATTTATTGTTCAAACGTTTATATACTGGTTTGCTATTTGTTAACAATGTAGGAGTGATAACACATATGAGTGACTGCATATTCTTTCTATAAGAATGCATCCTTTCAAGCTTGTTCTTGTACAGTTGACATAATTTTTTGTTGTTGCTAAAACATACTTAATTTTGGATTTACTGCTTTATACCATAGCTGTTGTTCAACGAGAACATCCCAGCATGCACCACCAACCGGGCCACCCATGCAGGGCCTCCAGCTCCCATCCTGATAGAAAGACTGCTTCCTCGTACAGAAGTGCAGGAGAGTGTGGACAGCAACAAAAGCTCACTGAACTTCACCACGCTCTCAGAGGAGAAGCTTCAGGCTGCTGTGAAACTGGCCAAGAGAGATCTAAGACGGAGGCACCGCGAGTCACTGAGAAAAGTCCCAGCGAAACCTTCCCAGGAGGAGTCCCTCTTTGAAACAAGTAATGTGGAGCTGCTCCAGGTAAATTCTCACTGATGGTGCATGGTTAACTTTGAGTGTAAACTGTATATAAAGACCGCCCATGTGTGTGTGTGAGTGCGTTTGAGTTTGCCTGGTTTATTGTTGATACTTTGTAAAATCCAAAAACCAAAAAGAACCGCTACTTGTCTTTGCAGGAGTTAGCAGCCACTCCGAGTAAAACAAACTATAAAGCCTCAAGTCCAAAAGCAAAGGTGTATCAGGCCAGCATCGTAAAGGATGGTTCCAGGAAAAATCCAACCTTGTCCGTGCCCCATGTTGGTCAGTCTCCTCCAACCAGGGGACCTGGCCATAGGCAGGTGGAACGAGGCAAACAGACTCCCCTGAGCAACGAGATCCGCAAACTGCAGAATGAGCTGGAAGTGTATATTCAGAAAGTGGAGGAGCTAGCTAACAGAGGTAAGATTCACAGTTTAAAATGTGTTGTCAAATTACTTGAATTTTTTTTTTCTCTTTGTAAAGGATCCAGAGATTTTATTGTTGATTTGTGATCCGAGCAGAATCAGCTGATGATATATAATACATTGTGAGTTTTAAACATTAGGAGAGAAAATAACGGAGCCATTGGAACCTGAGGAGCAAAGCAAGTTGGAAATACGCAGACAGAAGCAGGCGGCCCGCTCGGCACGACTTCTTTATGTTCTCCAACAACAGGTGTTTACATTTCTACCACCATGTGCTACTGATAAATGAAGCGTCCCCCACTTTTTCATTTGCTCAGTGTCGATAAACTCTGTTCTATTTAACAGGTAAAAGAGATTCAAGAAGACATTGAACGACTACGAAGAGAGAAAACGTGGGAAACCAAAAAGGTTTGTCATCCTTGCTTTTTATTTATTCATTTATAGTTAGAGCACTATAAACACAAACAAAAGGGAGTCAACCAATTGAATGATCTGTTCTTCACAACAGTAAACCGATTAAACATTTTTTCTTCTTTCAGTCAGTTGCTATTAACAGGCTTGCGGCTGCCCACCGAGGAGCTCTCAGGGCCTTACAGGGGATCATCCACCAGCTCTCAGATCTGTCTCAGAGCAAAGTGCCCCCTCATTACAAAGAACTGGGACAGCTGATCCGTCAGCTCTCTTTGTGCTCAGCTAAGGTCGAAGTGTACCGAGGATCAGCCGTGCCTGAGACAGCCCTTGACATCTTGCAGAAATTAGAGGTGAGATCCCTAAAGTAAAGTTCACAAGCCCATATTTGGTTCATATATAGATTTTTGTTGTTGTTTCAAGGCTTTGAATTTATGTCAGTAATGGTGGCTTAATAGTTTACACAAACTATACTGCTCTATAATTGGAAATGTGATGTTAAGTGCAGCTTTCTTGACTGTTGAACTTGTTTTAAGTCCATGTAAACCTTCCTCTGCTCCACTGCTTCGAAAAAGTCTCAGGATAGGGAAGAATCGATGGAAGAATCTCTGTAGCATTAGTCAAATATTGAAGAAATCAGTGACACATTTCAATTGAGCCTCCAGCAGTAATACCCTTTGACAGCTTTAGAATGTATGTGTACTGCTACTCTTTATGTTGGTTTTCTGTATATAGATTTCTTTTTCAGAAGAAACTGTTCAAATAATGAACCAGAATTAAGAAAACGTCTGACTATTTCTCTTAGACTTTGGAATCTGCTCTTAGTAAACAAGAGACGTTTGAAAAGATGCAGGCCCAAGCACGCCCTCCACGCAGGAAGTCTCCTCATCACAGCACGTCTCCTGATGCTGGACCCAAGGGTCCCAGCACGTTGAGTCCTCACAAAACCAGGAAACCCAAAAGAGCTGTCACTGGTGAGAACCTTTCTTTTTCTCCTAAGGATTAAAAGCTAAATAGTCATATGAATTTGATGTCGATGCATTTTCCTGAGGGCAGCAGCTGAATTACTGCAGGAGGCTCAGAGAGCTGCACAGATTGAAGTGTCTATAGACTCCTGTGTGTCGGCAAGGGGGTTGTTGGTGATTGTGTTTGAGCCTCCTGCTGTGTCTAAATGGCTGTACCCAGGTTGAAAATTGATAGGGAGCCATGAATAAGTAATAGAAAAACAGGAACCGAAGTGCAGAACCTTGGCCTTGGGCCCCCTGCTGCTTAGTTTTATGAGCAGTTAACACCTGCTGGCTTCTATTGAGCTGAGTGGCATCCTCTGTGAGACACGGCATAAACACCTCCAACAAGCTTTATTAGCAACCCGGATCTTCCCGGATACAACAATTGCTGCATTACTTAATCCCCTGTACCATAAATTGAACAGGTTGCCCGTACTCTGTACTCACTGACAAATCAATGGGGGGTGTTTCCACCTTACTTTCTATTATTTAAAATAGATAAAAACCAAACTTTGCAATCCACCATAGATTAACCTACATTTGTATTTAAGTGGGATCAGAAACAAATCAGCTTTGATCGGAGGAAATCAGTGGTGTCATTTTTCAACTATTTCATTAGGAAGTAGAACAGCTTCACACAAGCCCAGAACTACCTCTCATCAGCCCAGCCGGAGGGAGGTGCTGAGGGCTGGTCTGCAGAGCCTCGCCCAGCAGAGGGAGCTGAGGGAGCAGCAGGAGCAGGCTCAGACAAACAGCACCTACAGAACAGGACGGCAAGCTCAGAGAAGAAAGCCCGATGGAACAAAGGTGCTGGACCCATGTGTAACTGAATATAGCTTATTAAAAAATAAATCCAATGAGATCTTCATGTTCTGAAAGATGCTATATTGGGCTTCTGCTCCAGCACGCTTTGGAAAGCTCTGTCAAACCATGTGAGATCCTTAAAAATAAACTAATGGCATATTTTCTTATGTTTGCTAGCTTAATCAGCAGCAAGATGCAGGCTTCCAGCAGCCCACAGTTTCCTCCCGGCTCAGAGTGACCCAGCCTCTTCAAAAAGAGCACTCTGTGCCCTGGATCCCAACGTCCCCTCACTCTCCTCCTCCACAACAGTGAGCCTGTTTTCTATCTTTGTATGACAGTTGATATTTAAAATCACAACTCTTCTGGATGACTAATATAATTACATAACTCAGGCTATGTGTTTTGTAATGTTTTAAATTAGGATCTTTTGGTTTGGCTGAACAACACTTTTCATAATCTACAATTGTTCCTAATGATGACCACTTTCTCTTAAAGGCCGTTCATACAAAGCACAGTGCACATACTGAACACACGTTCTGAGTCACCCCTTAGAAAATGTCAATGTCCTGTCAACTCACCAAATGTTCCTCTTTAAAGTTGTAGAACTTCCACTTTGAAATAAATGTTTAAAATGACCTACTGTCACAGCAAGCTTTAGAGGAGATGCCCTCTGAATGGGAAATTCATGTAAAAGATTTATGAATGTAAAACACATCAGAGCTTCAGATTTAGTGTGAAAAGACTGTTTTTCTTAATCTTCTGAGCATTTTGTCTCTCTTGCTCTTTCTTCTGTGGCTTTGTTTATCACTTATTTATTTGGCAGTAGGTCTCCACAGAGGGCAAGAGCCGAGCCGCGCTGTCTCTTCCCTCAAGCAAAGCCCTCGCCGAGCCCCCCAAGGCAGCAGGTTGGAGGTGGACTGGAAGCGGAGCTGATGTTAAGCCCAGCCAAGAAGAAGGAAGCTCAGAAAGAAGCATTACAGTGAGTCCTACAGTTATCTTTATTTGAATTTGATTTATTCTCTCATGAATCTCAAAATCCAATATTGTATCTTCTCAGATTAGCAATTCTGTGTTTTGTCTTCTTTCTATTGCACTCGTGATACTTTCGACCTTTTCTGGAAACAGACAAAATCCATGTGGTTGAAATCTGGGGGAAATAAATTTTAATGAGTTGCTGATTCATTTCTAACCTTCCTGTCAGACCCCACTTGCTGAGAGCCTCAGGCGATACTCTGATTGTAATGCAGGGATAATTCTTTCCAATGATTTAATCTAGATTCTTTCTAGATTGAGGCCATTTCTCTTTTTAAGTAATTAACAGCTGGCCTGTTTTCAGTGCTTATGAATACCTCATTGACTGAGTGTTGCGCATATGCCGCTGTTCAATCAAATCTTAATGACTACAGTTATGCTTTCCTATTAATCAGCGACAGATTTAGGAGATGAGGATTATATGTTATTTATGTGAAAAGCTTAATCAAGCTTGTGCTCTACTTCAGTGTTTTTCAACCTTTTCTGAGCCAAGGTACAGTTTTTCATTGAAAAAATCACGAGGCACACCACCAACCAAAAATGTTAAACAAATCTGTATCTGCCTATAGTAACACTGTAGTTATTCTTATTTTATTCTTATCTTATCTGAAGTGTCTTGAATAGGAATCAAATAAACACAAAAATGTATTTTTATCATATTCTATATTTCTTCTTTCAAATTGCACTTAACATGTCCACTTAGATATGCAAAATTATATACAAAATCTAGTCATAAGGAATTATTACATGATTACTCCATCAGTCACTACTACAGTACAGACACTCAAAAATTGAATATTATTTGCAGAAAATTAATTCCTTATCAAAACATTTTTTTAGACAAATTAGGTGAAATAGTAAGATTTTCTCACGGCACACCTGACCATCACTCGCGGCACACTAGTGTACCGAGGCACAGTGGTTGAAAAACACTGCTCTACTTCATGTAATGATTGCTGCTTTGGTATAGGAAAGCCTGGCTGGATAAGATGACCATTCAGAGTGTGAAAAAGCTAAACCATCTCAGTCAAGAGGAGGCTGCACACCTGAAAAGATTAAGGTATGACACAAACACAATAAAACTATAAGCAGCTTTCTGAGAAGCGTGTGGATGGAAGTTGAAGTTCTTTTTGTGGAGTTTGTTGTCGGTTAGTAGTTTTGTCAATAAGAAATCTGTTGGAATCAATTTTTAATTTCGCCTGAAGCTCTGTAGACTCAGCGACAATAAATACCAAGTGGAAAGAAATCAAATAATGCACAAAATGTTCGTGTAATGATGCAGTTCAAACAAGCCACAATACACAAAATAAATAAATAACCACTAAATATTGCTGCCAGTGCCAATCCAGAGCAGTAATCCACACAGCAGTCTGCCAAACACTTCACTTCACTCATATATTCGCTTGCTTTGGGAATTGAAATGTGGACACAAAAACCAGAAAATGATATTGGTGTAAAGTGTCTATCATCCAGGTCACAGTAATCCTCAGAGCACGAGTAAGAACAAGCAGACTGGATCAGACGTGAGATGTCTTCCAGATCCAATAATAAGACAAGTCGCCTTCAGGATCAGAAACTAATGACGGATGTGAATGCACTTCAGACTAAGGAGGTTTTTGTCGTGACTACTGTGCCTTCAGTAATTACTCCCTTTAACAGACGTTGTGATTGAAGCATAGTTTGCATTAACCACCCAGTCTGTGCAGTATTCATTTTAATCCATTTTAAAAAATTTAATATGATGTAGAGCCTTGACATTTATATCCAGGATTTTCTTGAAATCCTTTTCCTAGTCATGTAATAGAAAGTTTGTGAAAATAATGTCTTGTTGGTGTATTACATTATATATATAATCACTTATCTAGTGCTTTCGTACCACTCAGTGCAGCTTCACACTGCCCTCCATGTTCACCAACAAATAAGAAAAACACTTAATGCACTTTTAATATGTTTATAATGCATTTACTCGTTAACGTCACAAGGAGAATCTTGAGTTTTTAGAACCTTGCTCGAGGATACATGGACATATGGACTGTGGGCGCTGGGATTTGAGACAGAGCTGCAGATTTGGTCCCGGCCTGCTTCACCGTCGGAGTTACCACTGCCCAATAACAACTGCTGCTTTGTGTGAATCCCAGTGGCTTTGAAAGCAGACCGTTTTTACTTATGATCATTAGTGAAATGAGTGATTGCATGATTTTTCAATTAGGCATATGACTCATGGCCAATTTCTTTCATTAATGTTATCTGAAGAGAAATGTTTCAGTTTCTCTCTTAAGGCAGTTTTTTTTCTTTTTCTTTGACAGGTCTGAGGTGTCGCCCCAGTTGGATGAAGCACAGGTGGGAAGACTTATTGGCTGCCTGGCTAATTTCTCAAATAATTTTATTCCCAATTAATTTTAATCAATTATATTTGGGATTGTGTTTGTTTCTATTTGTGTCCTTCAGGTTGGTGAGCCCAGTAGGAGGATCAGCCCCTCGCTGAAGAATCGGCTGTCTGAACAGTTTGCAGAGAGAGTGAGCTATGATCCTTGAGCGTTGGCTTTGCATTTGTAGATGGACTCAAACTTGGACACTGACAATAATGACGCCCGGCAGCGCACCTTTGGAGTCCGTTTTTTCTGAGAGTACGAACTGTTCTGCACAGGCAGCAGAGAGCGCAGAGCGACTGAGCGAGGCGCTGCTGGAGGATCTGCTGGAGGACACCGCTCAGGTTGTGTGGGCGGCTGCAGAAGACAGACAGGTGGAGGACATGGCTCAGTGGAGGCTCCAGGCTCCCACCCTAGAGAGCATGCTGCTTCGTATGGAGGAGATGCAAGTAAGAGCCGCCCTACAGAGGCCCACCTGAAAAAGGGCACGGTAGAGCCTGAAAGGTCACATGCAATCGGCTTGTTATTTATAGGGAGCCGTTATGATGCCTAAGCTCTGCTGCTAGCCGATATCAGGGCTGGATCAGGAATCTATCGCTATCAGATTTTTATTGCACAGCAATCTTTGGAAAATTAAGAGCCCCTGTTAATTGTATGTATCCAATGTGTTTTTCTGTGGGATTAAACAGAAGGATGAAGATGAAGTGAGAAGGAGGTTTACTTCCATCGCCTATTCAGACCCTCTTTTCTGGGATCGCCCCCGGGCAACAGGTAAAAAGTCTTAACATTAACATCCTCCTCGGCTTCTTATCTCATAACGATTAGCTGAGAAAATCATTTGGGTCTCCTGCAGGTGGAGACAGTGGCACAACAGTAAAGGGAAGGTGAATATTTCAGTTTGTTTGTCTCTTCTCTCCATCTCTGTGTCTCTCTCTGTCTCTCGCTCCGCCCCTTCCCTCTCAACACTCTGCCATTTCCCCTTCCTCCTCCTTCTCTCTGCTCTTTCTTAGGTTCCCAGTGCCATGCTCCGGGCTCCAAGCCAGCCTCTCCCCAACCAATTAGGCTGACAAAGCCGGTGCTGAAACAGCCTTCTGCGGCGCATATCGTCCTAGAAAAACCTACAGACACTGGGTGGGTTGTCCTTCCCCTCTTCTTCAGTCACATTATTTCTAAATCTCAGCTTTAGCAGAGGGTGCTTACCATACTACTAAGGACATACCTCGGCTTACAGGTCTCAGCTCATATCATTCTCTCTTCAGCACATACTTCTGACTGCATCAGGGTGTTTCCTTAAGTGCAAATGTGGATTTCTCCTGATCTGGAAATCTGACACTTGCTTCATTTTTAGTTGTAGTTTCATTGTGTGGCATCCTGCGTACTGAGATCTCTACAGGAAATCGTTTGCTGCTAGTGTAATTTTTCATGTGTTAATGCAGAGGAAGAGCTTTATGTGTTTTTCCACATGATGCGTCAATTCCCCATAATCACTGTTCCACTGGGAGGCCTTAGTCATCCCACAAAACTCACTTGGTGGGTACCGTAACCAGTTTAGAGTCTATTCCTGACTGTCAGCAGACCCCTGAGAGAGAAGCTGCACCGCCCTGGGCTTCAGCTGCAGCTGCTTAAATTAATGAAGAACTTGGAAGGAAGGGAAAAGATAATGGAAGGACTAGAAGTTGTTGACACTGACAGGCCAGTGGGAACTTGAGATAAATTTGAGTTCTAAGCATTAACAAATTAAAGCCACACTCTTCTGATGCGCCTTAATAATTTCCCTGAGTGGAAACTTTTCCCTGTGGTTTGCTGTGACGATGACTCATCTTTGACTCTTGGAAGAAAAAAAAAAAAATCATAAATCTTTTTGGCAGAGATAACACACATGCTCGGAAGTCCAAGTCTGAAGTGTATAATTTGTTTTCAGAGGAATGAGGCCGTGCAGCAACATAACAAGGGCAAAATCAATGGAGAACTGCCAGCTCATTTATTCTGAAGCTCCCTGGATTCTTTGTAATGTGTGTTACAGATCTCCCTGCTCCCTTAACACAAAAATACATTTATGAAAAAAAGGTCAAAAATGCAATATATTGAAGTTATATTTAGCAACACAGGACCAGTTATTTTGACACATCAGTGTGTTGATGTTCTAATAAGGGAACTCCATGTGCTTCATATTTTCTCTGATGAGGATATATACTTGCTCAGCTTCATTCAAGTGGGCGCCTCTTTTAAATAACCTTCTTTTTTCGACTAAAAAAACTCCCACTTAGAATGGTTTAACATAGGAATCAACATTATAAAGCCGTGGAGATTTGTGGGCTGCTTGAAGATCTCCAAGATGAGTAATCCATGTTTGCATTTAGTCCATTTTGATTTGAACTGATGCTACTCAAACTTCTAAGGTTGTATATGAGACGGTTGTAATGTCGGTGATTCCGCCTAAAAAGGTTGGGGGTCTAATCAAAATAACAAGATGGCTATGGCTAATTAAGAAGTACTTGTTTACAAATCATGTCTTGTATGTGGTAACACATTTCAGTGTTATGACATACCAGAGGGAATTTAGAGTCGTATTGGTAAATCGATTAGGTCTTTTCTCATTGAACGATCGCTTTGCAGTTTGTTGACAGATAGCTCAACCCCATTACAGAATGTCTCTACCTTTAGATGGTCCCAAATAATAGACTGCGCATCAGCACAAATAACGTTGTTGATAATGTTCTGTAGCCTGAAGCAAGGTGGTTCACTTTTAAATGAAAAGGAGTTCCCATTGGTTCTAACGTGCTGTCCCCATCAGCCACCTCTGGCCTGCTGAATGATGATCCAATCCATTTCACCGGTCATTGCCAACTGCTTTACAAGCATAATGACAACTAACAGACTGTGTTTATTGTGTTTGTGATGCCTCTGTGACAGTGACAGCTGTTGCCAGACTTATTATATTTTCAGCTGGTCCATCCATATGTGTACACCTGCGTATGTTCACTCCTGAGAATGCAGCACATTTTGACGGCCTGGAGGGAATTTGCTCAAATCTGGCATTGACTTCTGCTTTGAGTCTAAAACAAACTGATTCAAATTTGACTGATACAGGTCACAGTCACTTTGACCTCAACAGACAGAATTTGGGCAATTAGTGAATTATCTAAATGCTTAAATATTTCTTTTTTAAATTGTCTTAAAAGATTAAGTGATGCAGAGATGACATTTTATATCCAGAAGGTCATCTTGACTGTGACAGCAGAATGTTCTCCAAAAACAATCTTCTGGCCATCGTTCAAAGCTAAAACTCATGAGCAGAAGGACAGTTTAATTTTCTTTCGGAAATACCAAATTGTGGATAACGGATTTGGATATCAACCTTTTAAAATCTCTCACATTTTGATTGGCTGGCAGTATGATCGAACTTTGAACATCTTTCCTATGCCATTGCCACAGAGCACAAGCTCTTTGTCCTCACCGCTTAATTTACTAAGAAGTGATGCGTCATTTGGTCCGAGACAGACAGAGTGATGGTTTTTACTTGGCACATCGTGTCTTTTGGGGCCAATGAGTTGCTTCATAAACCGGACTGAACCTTTTAACGGAGATGAGTTGGCTACCTGAGTTGCAGGCTTGAAGATGACCCTGGATACACATTGGACAACACATAACATCAAGGGAAATGTGAGACCTTTTAATTACAGAATACAGGGTACTCGGTTCAGTTCTGTTGCCATAATGCTGAACAGGACAAGGTTAAAAAAAAAAAAGCCCTTCAGCTGAATGGACCAGCCTCAAAACTGAAAGTACTGTTTTCCAAGTATCTATAGAAGTCTTAATAATGACATTTCCAATTGATGGCCACCGGTCAGTTGGCTGAGCCCGCTGCAGGACATACTTTTCCATGCAGTAAAAATGTAATTCTGTTTTCAGAGGGCTATGCCTGTTATAAATAGTTACATCTCAGCGCGTAGCCACAGCTTTGGATAGCCCAGATATCTGCCAGCAGCTCAAATAATTAATACTTTTGTGTCTGATCCACTTTCTTAGTGGAAAAATAAGCTTCTCCTTCCCAGTTTCCAGTTGCATAAACAACATCTGCCAAGAAGAGGTCTCATACCATTTCCTTTTTCGGTATTATTTGTTTTTTTATTGATGGGGATTGTGGTACTCTTCGATCTCTCTTCCTGAGTTCAGTGTGACAGCGTGGTCAAATTGAATTTTGGGATTTGGAGACAGCATGATGTGTGAATATGTCCTCACGGGGGTTTTCTCAGCTCTGGTTTATTCACACCAGCTTGAATAAGACACCATAACTTTGTTGTCTTTTAATGCCAATACAAACATTTTCATTAAGTGAAAGGCAGAATAGCCATTATGTGAAAAAAGTGACCCCGTTTTTGAGCTCCAACATGTGCCTTGCAGAAAGAGTCGTGTCTGTATTCTTGCCCCCTCAAAAACGTTTGAACACACCCCAGCAAAATCTGTGACAGTGACAAAGCCGCAGATTTTTGTCAGTCTCAGTCACTGGTGTCTGTGTATGACACATGGAATCTGTTATTGTCTATAGCTGCTTTTTGAGAGCAGGGAAGGCTAAAATTCATATACTGGTATATATATATAATCTGATGTAATCTATTACAACATTGAGCCACCTGTTGTTTACATTAAGCCACAATTTTTATTTCTATTGACTGTCATCATCACAAACACGGCTTTTGTCCTCCTGTCTCATATTTCCAAAACAGCATCTATTATTTTCACCCGGGCAGTCTGTCATTGCGTCCATTTTAGGGCTTTCGAGCGACAGCTGAGACAACGGATTGTGAAATTTCATCTTTTAACTGATCAGCAGGGCTGAAGATAAGATTTACTAGATGTTTCCATGGTGAGGAGACCAGATTCAGACCGCGATCATTTCGACGGACCCACTGCAGCTCCATCAGCAGGTCAAACAAATCAATAAAGGAGATGAAAGCCCCACTCAGGAATAGAGTCAACCTTTCATGTGCCTTTCTTTTTAGCCCATGTTTTGACTACTTAGGAAATGCTAGATCGGTGGTTGTGATAGCTTTGACTATCTTCATCCTGCTTCACAATGGTCCCAGTGTGACATGAGCCAGTCAGTGCCTTTCCCTGTCACCATGTATGAGATGTTTCTGAACACTTTTGAGAGGAGGTTAAAGCTGTGCTTTTCTTTTAGTAGTTTACCCATAACTTTAACCTTTTTTCTTAAATAGTGTTGCACAGAGAGGCACTAGTTAGAGCAGTTTGTCCCCCTGGTACAGACCAGTGGCTTCTGTTAAAATTCATCTGCTGGACAGATTTTCTCTACCAACAAAACTGACCATGTGCCACTATTGACTTTGACCACCTGATTTAGTTTGACCCCGATAAGCGGTGCAGTAGCAATGCTGCGATTCAGAGCTTCTCAGCCCTAAGATTGCACCACAGGTTAGAGAGGTTGAGACCACGGAGTTAGATGTTGAGCAGTTTTAACAAGAGTACAACAGTCAGGCCTCAGCGATGGTGTGCGGAGTGTGTGAGCGGGCATTGCCCTTCAAATTCAAGCGAGCTCCCAAAGTTTGCACTCGTGCTTCCAGACTTTTAGAGTCCCAGAAGCATTATTTTTAGGGTTTACGTCTAACAGAGGATAATTGTGATGAGATTGAACTAACTTGTCATAGCCTCTTGTTATCATTCTATAACAGACCTTAATAATTTAAGTTTTATTTTCTCTTTTTTATTAGAATGTCCCAAATGTCTCTTTATTCTCAACTGTTGGATAATAAGCGCCTCTCTGATTTTAACAAAAAAAATTGAGTCTCCTGGTTGCTTTGGCACATTGGGCCTCTGATACCTGCCTGACTGTAAATCGACCCGTTTCACACAAGAAGCAGAGTTTACCGTGCCGGTGCTTTGATATTTATGGGCTGCCCCGTGGCTTGCAGCCCCTGTGGTCAAAACCGAAACAAGTTCAGCCGAGGCCCAGGGAGCACAATAGAGAGAGCCACTTCGCTCGGGAGCTGCAGCGGCACTAAATATAGCACAGCGAGCCCCGGTGCAAGAGCCAGGCTGATTTGTCCGAGCAGAGAGGATTATAAAGCCAGACCATGGCGATTCCCAGCTGAGCCCCTGCTCATTCAAAACAAAAGGGAGGCCAGAGAGTTGGCTCGCCCCTCAGCACATTTCCTAAATTCATCATTCTCAGCCACAAATGATGCACACCAAGAATTTTTAGTCACTCAAAGCGCGGCTGTCCAACACTGGTGATTTAGTTTGACCGCTCTCCACTGGTGCATTCTGTCTGAGAGCAAACGATAACGATAAATGTGTGTGTCGGCCCGTTCTTTGTGTGTTTCCACCACCACAGTTACCTGATTCTGAACAGCCCGAAACAGGAGGCGTCCGAGGAAGAGCAGCCACCCACCAGAGTCCGTGTGTCGGGCAGAGGCACGGCCGTGTCGGTGCCGGCCAGCACGCTGAGAAACATCCGCCGCTACCGGGGAGAGCACGACGCCTACCTGCGCGCCACGGCTCACGAGGCCATCGGCAACTTTAACCCGCAGGCCATCACAGACAGGTAAACGAAGGATTGAAAAAGTAAAAGGTGGGCCGATAACGAGCATGACCAAGAATTTTATTTCGTCTGAGCACTGACAGTGACTGGTGAGTTCGGAGGTTCAGGGCTGTTACATCCATCACATCATCCCCCCCTTTTGCTTTGTTTGTTGATCCTAAATATGCTTAAATGCACTCTATACTGAAAACCATTTTCTGACATATCCAACCAATTATCTAGTCCCTGCAGATTTTCTCTTTCTTTTGTCCTGTTGTAAAGGTAAAAGTGAAATCCTGTTTTCATCATTTTGAGGAAGAAAAACAAACAAACAAACAAGAATTCTACAATGTTTAAAAGTGAACTAGAGTCCCACTGAAGCAGATTTGTCCCTCTGGCTTCTTGTTTAATCCCTTGACCTTATGCACAACAGGAAGTCCTCACTACCAGGGGTCGTCAAGAGTTTATGGTGTGTGGTTTTAGTGCTCTCTCACACACAAATATGTGCACTTAACACAGTGTGTAATGGATTGGTTCTGTGCAGACTCGCTATTTGCAAAAAGTAATGATGTGTTTTTTTTGTATCGTAGGGTCCAGTTCCTTATACCGCACCAGGTTAGGTGCCACATATTTGCATAAAATTGTTAAAAAATGGAAGCCATTGTCCAATCTCCCATGTTGTCTGATTGTTTGTGTAACCTGCTCATTATAATTCCCACATCAGAGAGGCAGACTTTGATCTGCACTTTACTCATTTCAAATACAAAAAAAAGAATATTGTCTGAGGAGAAGGATCCAATTATTTCAGTCTTTTTGGAGACAGAGCACACTTATGTTGACTCGCACACCCCTGCTCTGACACTGCAGAAACTTATCAAAGAGATGAAATGCTAATGAGCAGCCGGGAGCTACTCTGGAGCACACACCACCTGGAGGATCAGACCGGGTCTTTAACACTACCGAAAGATGGAAAAGTTCAGCCTCTGAAGCTATTTAAATTTTACATTATAATAGAGAAAAACTGAGTCAGATAATAATGACTGGATTTGATGAACGTGCAAAAGACAGAGACATAGTTGGACAAACAAAAACACCTCTAGATGGAGTATATTAAGGGTCATTTATCCATCCATTTTCTGCAGCTTATTCCAAGTCAGGGTGGCAGGGCGGCTGGAAGCTATTCCAGCTGTCATTGGATGAGAGGTGGGGTACACACTGGATAGGTCTCCACAGGGCCACAGCAATATGCCCTTAAGGCTTCCCAGCAGGGTAGATTATCCAGGCTGTTTGTTCTGCTTTTGTTGCTGAGAGTAAAGAATGCTTTTCTTAACTCTTTAGAGGATGCAGCAACCAGCCTCACCAACATATTACAGACACAAGACCAGGGACTGTAGACCTAAAACTTCTGGGGATGCTCTCGAGGAGTTCCTGTCTTAGATCCTGACTTTAAAACCTCCAACATCTGGCTTGAGTTTGGTCTTAAATGGGATTCAATGATATTTTTCATAGCAGCTCAAAGACGAAGTGCTCATTTTTGTTAGGAAGCAGTGCTGAGCCTTGTGGTCAGGTATTTAGGACATGCTTGACACATTCTTTGAAAGACTGCAGTAGGTTGTTCATGAAAAAAAGGTCCCATTGAACCACTTGATTCGCCCTTACTTTTAAAAATGTGAAGCTAACTTAGTGAGTTTTGTGGCTAACTATACACACAAATGGCCACACATTCACATCTATGTTACGTTTGATTTAACATCTTGTTGATCTCTGATGCTGGTGTATTAGATCCGGAACAGCAGTGGTTTTCTGTAATTGTTTGATCACTTTGGCCATAAAAGGTTGTTATGGACGCAAATCATCATGTAGTTCCATTTTCCCAGCAGTCAATATCTTTGGCTTTCTAATTTCTTTAGTCTCCGGCATTATGGCATTTTTGTGCTGCGTTGGAGATGTAAGTGCATCTCTAATAAGATCAGTCAGAAACATGATTCCTGCAGAGTTGAATCTGTAGGGTTTTAATGGCTCGCTGGCATCCGCAGTCTGAGGAACATGTCTGCCGCTTCTCCACTGTTTTTGCCAGTTTCAGAAGTAACACTCCATAAAATTTTCATAGCATTTCACCACTTCAGTTTTCCTTAATGTGCTTTTTGTAAGGGATCCTATCCAGGCCACCTTAAATGTGTCTGCACGCACCTGTGTGCAGACGTTTTTGCATTTCATATGTCCAACTTTTCATTTCTTTTTTGGAATTTTCACGACATTGTTCTGGGAAAATCTGCTCTGACTTCAACATATACTGTAATCCAAAGCTGGTGTATTTGGTGGGAATGCACCAGGGAATTCCCTGGTGGGAATTGTTGGGCCTCTGTAAATAACTTCAGAGTGGGGTCTGACCTGCTCTGTTTGGAAAGCGTGTGAGATAACTGTTGTTTTGTCATTTGGCACTATATAAATAAATAGAATAGAACTGAATTGATTTTTTTTTTCTCAAACTAGGTTCAATAATATTTCCCTGCTCTTTGAATTGTGTCTTCATGGGTGTGTTGTTCTTAATGTGCAGTTTTACAGATTTCTTCTCTCAAAGTTAGAAGCAAGAGCTGTAAAAGACAATAATTAATTCAGTCAGAAATATTTGAGTCAGAAATCTTTTTCTGACATGCAGTTTGTGACCAGTCGCAGCTCCTGTTTGCTCCGATCACAGGCAGACCTGTTGTTTTGTTTTGATATGTGTTGTGCTTAACTTGACCTCCATTTTCATGACTTCCTGCCCTTATCGTCTCACAGCCTGGCGGAGGAGCTGCTGGCGGAGGTGCTGGCGGATGTGTCGGCAGAGTTTCAGGGCGTGGTGGAGGAGTACGCTGAGGCTGTCTTCACCTCAGAGTTCCTCCAGCCCATCCGGTCTCCCCCCCCCTCGGCTCTGGTCAGCCACTCGGAGGCTCCAGCTCGTTTATTTCAGTGATGCCTTGAAAACACAAACTATCTCGTCTGTTTATCATGTTGAAAAATTTGGAGGTTAAAAATGTTTTTTTCATCAATTTTTTATTAATAATTTGTAGGTATTTCAATTTTGAATGGACTTCATCAGAGATTGTATTTATTTTATTTTAAATTAGATTTTTATTATTCTTCTCTGAGAAGGCAGCATATGACTTTATTTCCATTACCTCCACGTGTTTTTAAAGACACTGCAGTGCATGAGATTGTTGAAATTGCACAGGGCAGGTCGGTCTCATCACTTTTTATGGTCCATTTGTATCTGTGATTGAATTCCTTTGGGAAAGTTAGTTTAGGGGAGATAAGCTATGAGAGACCATTACAACTTTACAGAGGATTAAAAGATTATAGCCCTCCCTTTGCACTTGGTATGAATCTCCCTGAGGATTATTCACACTTTCTATTTTCACTTTGGAACATAGAAATAAATGAATTGCTTATGGCATCCATCTGAAAGTGTAGAAAGCCAAGGGCATCATATGTTTAAGCTGCTGGAACTTGATTTCCTCCTTTTGCTTTAACATCTAAATAAAGGATCTCAGTACCGCACCATTAGTTTGTGATATATGTGAGCCTTTAAAGTGGATTAGTATCCGTTTTTAAGGACATTCTCTGCACTTATTTCAGTTTATCCACAACATCAGTCAAAATATGTCCACTAGTTTATGCGCTGCCAAATGCTGCATCGTTATGGGGAAAAGCGTCAGCTCCAGGCGAATGAGTAAACAGCTTAGAAGATGTCTGAACCCCTTCAGAGCCACATCAAAGTCGAGCAAACAGAACAGTGGGGAGACATGCAGATGTTGCGCCGGCCTGTGGGGATCAGCCTCTGACGGCATCCTGTGACTGAACGAGCAGCAGCTCACTCTGAATCTGTCATCCCCGCTTTCAGGCTGGATCCTATGTGGGCGTCGTAATATGCATGGGCTCTGAACGGCTCCCCAACAGTGTTCCACCTCCAACAAATGGACAGCAGTTGGTTCAACGCTTTGAATTCTTGCTGGTTTCAGAATTAAATAACAGTACCGAACTGGCAATTTTACAGGGAACATTTAAAAACTGTAAATCATTTCTGATTCTGACTATCATTATTATTTCCCCACATCTTAAAACCCAGGGATTCAGCAGACATAGCCTAATATGTCGTCTTTACAGGAACCAGAAGCTGTGGTGAACACTAGTGAAGACAAAATGTCTTCTTTTCTGGCTCAGCTTAACTACAGTGGAGCTGAAACGTCGGATAATGCTGCTCAGTGCTGAACATGTGCAGATGTCACTGTGAAAAGACCAAAATTAGCACCATTTTTCAAATGATTGTCATTTCTAATGTCCCATGAGGTAAGACCTTGCCCTCAGCCAAAACAGAGTCATTATCACAGCTAATTTCTTAACTGCTCTGGATGCAGCTAACTGCAGCACATGCACGGCGTCTTGAGGGCGTGCGTTTCCATCCAGATGCAGCACGGCCGTTCACATCGCTCATGGTCCTGTTTTACACCAGATGGACGCAGACCAGCAGATTTCTTTCCTGCTGTTTTCTGCGAAGACGCCAGCCATTATTTACCATTTGGTCTCACAAGTTAGTTTACATCCTAATAATGCACGCTGCTTGGGCATTTTGAGTAACTATTTTGAGGCAAAATTTATTTTTTAAGACATCCTCTTGTTTGCACTATGAAGGCAGCTTTTTCAGCATTAATTCCAGCTTTTGTAGAATAATAAAACTCAAGGAAATTATGCTAGTTAAACCAAACTGATGCAGTTCGAGAAATAGTGTTTGTCTGCTGAGAAGATAGAGGAGATTAAAGAAAGAAATACTTTTTTCTTAATTTTCGGAAGGATAGTAACTAACAGAAAGTCTTGCATATTTCTTTTTTCTCCTCTACTTTTGGCGTCCTTTCACTCCTTCGTTCAGCCCATGAACGACAGCCCCCACACACACCAATGTAAGTCAGTTGCTATTTATTACTCAGCAGTATTATTACCTACAAAATGACAGATAATCATGATGTCAAATAGATACTAAATCCGACTTATTGTGGAGAACTCATCTAATTTTTGGTCAAAACACAGAAAAAAACAAAATGTAGTAAGAGCAAAGAGTGCAAGCAAAAGCTTAAACAAGAAAAAAGGAAACCTAGAGTCCAAAAAACGATAAGTAGGTCATCCATTAATTGTAAAAAGCAGTGGGTAATATGGTGAACCCAAGAGTTGGCCCCATGTTTACTAACTGATGTGTTTATGGTGGAAAAAGCAACATACGGATGCATTTTTAAAAGGTTATATGTGGCTTGTAGTATAAAGCAGTTTAATTGGGACTACAAAAGCATGAAATAGGTATAGTGCATTCATTGATGGATGGGAGGGAATGGCTTTTTCATCAACTGATCCTTTTTGAAAGACTATACAAACAGTTGGCACAGACACCTGCTTTCTTCTTTTTTTACCCCCTGCGATTTGAATGAATAGGAAAAAAGATATCTGGCACATGGAAAAAGTCAGGTTTTCTGGGTAAGGTACAAGTGATTATAGCATCCTTTGAGAGTAGCAGGTGTGCTGCTTTATTCAAGGCCCAGTCATCCACCGTCAGATGTTTCCCAGAGTTCCCCAGAAACACATGACAACACAAAGTTTGCCTTTGAGATATAATACACTTTGGGACAATGTCCTCTGGACAAATCACAGAAGGTTTTGCACAACAAGGAGTCTGTTTTCTGACTCAGCTGACACTGGTTCTTAAAAGCTCCCATTCTAAGGACAAAACAGGTCAAGTCAGCTTAAGAGGACGGTTTTTAGGGCCCAAAATGCTGTCCAGTGAGACACATCTAAACTCCTTGTTGTTCATAACAACAGTTCTGGAAAATAAAATAGGAAAAGGGCTGATATTTTGTTGTATATCTGTATGAATTTATCTCTGCTGTCATAAACATAGAAGTGGATGTAAGCAGTATTTTTCTAAGGCTGCAGAATTCCTGGGACAGGAAAGAAACAACAAATGTGCACCTCAGGCAGTCAAATCATTTTGCTGACTGCCACATTCTGTATTTTGTGACTCTTTGATAGCGCATTGGTAGCTTTGTGCTGTGGAAGCAGCTCTTGCTTCTTTTTTCAAAAAGCCCCACAATAGTTATAAATATCTTTCCCTGACTGAGTTTCTGTTTGCTTATAGACTATCAACTTTTAGCATGGTTACGGTGAATTATTGCTTTCTGAGTATGGGATGGCATTGGGTACTGTCAGTGTCCACTGTAAGGCCGCAGAGTGCCTCGGTGTTTGATTTGTGTTCTCAAAAGCATGAAAGGACACTTCATTCCAAAAACAACGTCACAAAATTCGATTAGCCTTTTTCCTCCGTATTTTTCCCATTTGGATGCTGTTTGCCGTTTGCTGTAATCATTATTATCTTTCTATCTGACTTCCTACCCTTAAGGTCATTTTCAATTAGTTTTCCTTAGCGAGATCTCCACCTCTTTTCTGGAAAACAAGTGTCTCGTCCATGGCTTCTATAACAAAAACTCACCGGCAGTGTGTATTCCTGCTGGAGTTTGGTGATGTGGCGTGCCCGGTTCTGGGATTCTGGGTTGATGGCTCGGCCACAGGCGTTTTCCTCTATCAATATTTAATTGTGCGGTCGTGCGTCCCCCCGATGGGACCGTGTGAGCTCATGTGTGATCGCATATGAGGGACCGAGCCGTAAAAGCAGCAGGTGCTACTACGACCACTTCACATGTCCTGGCGTCACATGTGGAAAAGCAAAGTGAAATAGAATAGGTCAGTATATCTGTTAGATTCCCATTTTTACACATTTCACAGGTAGAGTCAAAGGGTCAGAGGTTACAGGAACGTGGGACGTTTCCTTTCCCTCTTTTTCTTTTTCTGTTGCATTAGATCCACGTCTTTAGGTCAACACAAACACACACCATTTGTTACCACATTCCAATGTTATCTACATGAATTAGGACCTGGCCTGTTTTTGCCCAGAGGTAACTAGCCAATAGGACTTGGTTGTGTCCAGTACTCCTTTGAAGAGGAGGACCTAGCCAAGGAGATAATTCCCATCACACCCAGATCTCAGGGCTCTTGGCCGATTGAGACCCTGAGAGTTTTTGTCTGTGACATACTTTGCCTATGACTTAATAAATGTCATTTTTATGCTTTTGATCCACTCTGGTTTATTCTCAGGTTTCCAACAAAAGAACCAGTCTAACATATTGATACATATCTCCAAAAAAGCAGTGACCAAAGATGTATTTATCATCTTATAATGTGCCCTGATAGATTCACTCAAAACCATTTCAACTATTCATCGTGCACCAAACCAGTAGCTGACTTTTACATCATGACCTTTCCTTTCTGTTTTCAGTTTCCGGACAAGAAAATAGAGTCGGTTCCCCCTTAACTTAATTTAGCACACTCCAGGGGTGTTTCATAAAGTCAGACAACGTTTTCACGAGGAGCACGGAGGCTCCACAGACGCGGACGCGGACGCGCGCGCACCGCTGGAGGCAGTCGCGCTGCAGACCGGAGCTGCTTTCCAAGCAACTCCCGGCTGCTGTCAGCAGCGGAGAGGAAGGGGAAGCACCGAGGGGGAGCTGGGCTGGGCATGGCATGCGAGCAAAGTCTGCACAGATACAACACCGCTTCCAAAGTGCGTCTGCGGCGCGCGCGCGTGGCCGGAGGCTCCGCTGGACTTTGCACCGGTGAGGGAGACCTCGGCCACTGATTTTTTTTTTTGCCCGCTCCGGGGGAAGAGGGGGGCCCCCCCCCCCCCCCCCCCACCCACCACCCCCACCACCTCACTCCCCCCTCCGTACCCGCCTCAGCCCGATCCAGTCAGTCTGGCAGGTGGGGCAGCGGAGGAGGATCAAGCATCCGACGCGAAAAAACGCCGTGACACGGAGAAGGAAACGCGCACTGGAGAGGACACTATGTCAAAGGAGGCGAGAGGCAGAGGTAAGGAACGCCACCTCACGCCCGGTCCTGCGTGCTAACAGGTAGATGGACGCACTGTGTCTCGCGTGTCTCGTGTTGCCGGATGCGTGCGCGCACAGCTGCTGCATGGATGGATTCACTCCGTATAGGAATGTGCGACAGTCTGAAAGACCCCCCCCTTCCCTCCCCCCTTCCACCCCTCCCTCCTCATCCTCATCCTCATGTCACACAGTCCGGTCCGTGGACTGTCCTTCATCTGTCAGAGAGAGCCAGCCCGTCCTGGTTGTGTGTGTGTGTGTGTGTGTGAGTGTGTGTGTGTGTTTGGCCAGCCAGCTGACGCGAGTGTGACGGGGGGAAAACACACTGACAAAACCAAACAGAGAGAGGTGAAGTGCACGTGACCTGCAGACCGACCCAAAGGCTCCTGGTCAACCGGCTTTACAGCACGTGAGATCCCGGGTGGATTCCAGCCCGCGTGGAGCTGGGGAGACGCGCTCTATTTGGCCACGGCAACACACATCCAGTGTGTCGCCTTGTGTTTAATAAAGAATAACAAAATCTCTCCAAACCTACACCTGAACCACAAATGAGAAGACGAACAACCAGAACAAAGTAAAAGCAGATGTGTGGATGAGTAGCAGAGAGAGCTTCAGTGGATGGGAGCTATTAATAGCCCTCAGTTTGTCATGCAGCCCGTTTGATTGTTGGATTGGATATGCAGAGATGAGAGTTGACAGGACACACCAGCAGAGGCCTTTGAAGTCATGACATTTATATAGCATAAAAGGTTTTTTTTGTTGTTAACGGAAAATGATTTTTTATTGCTCAGATGTGCCACCTGTTTGCATTGTGATCTTTCCATGAACCACTAATGTATTGTGTAGCGGAAAAAAGGGGATTCTTCAGTTCATATTTGGATCCACAGCTTATCATCCGCCAAATAATCCTAAAGCAACCTCTTTGATTCGTATTTTTCTTCATATTTGTGGCTCAAATATAGTTGTTTTTCCCACTAAAGTAACGTGGGATTGAACTTTGGTTGTTGCTAGCAGCAGAGCTGAAGTGTTGTGTGCACTGACACTTTCTTTTAATCTTTCATACATCCCCTCCATAAGGGAACCCTGGAGCAAATTGCTGAATCCCCCGCAGCTCCGAGCGTAGTTTTTTCTGCATGTGCCCTCAGTGCTGTGACCTTTTCCGTGGGCCAGCAGGGGACGGAGAGTTCTCCAGCAGGAATCCACGACATATCAGATCATTCTTACAATGACTGGTGACAAAAAGTGTCACAATAAAGGGTGGATTTCATTCAGCACTCTTTGGGCTTTAAAACAATATGGTGCCTGTGATATCAGCAAATGTACTCCCTACTTCAGGGAGTCCAAAGACAACCAAAGGCTCTCTAAATGACCATCCACAGAGAATTTACAACTGTTGAGTGAAGAACTAAGCTGAGACTTAGAGAAAAACTCATTATTAGAGACTGTCCTATGCTATCTCCATTTTATTTCCTTAAACTCAGAAAGGAAGTGTTTCACAAGGGTTATCATTGCAGATATTTACATTTTGCTATTATTGTGGGGATTCTTTAAATTAATTATTGAAAGACAGAAGTATTTTGTGGCTATACAAAATTTCATGTGTAATTCTAAAGGCTGACAAGCCTGATATTTAGGGGTATGGAGTGGATTTATTTGGGAGAGGTATGGATTCAAACAAAGTGTAAGATTCAATGAGAAAACTTTCAGATCTATGTATCAATATCAGGTTTGGAAATAAAAAACAACCTCTGTGAACCAATAGTACATGGACAATTGACTGTCAAACATTGAAAATGTGACTAGAATTAGAAATGAACAACTAAAGTGTCTCAAGAAGCAGCAGCACAACAGGTTCATTATCAAGAGCCCAAGCTGAAGAGGGGACTAATGAAAAGATCCTCCTGATTGTGCTGCAAACATATTTTGGCCATCACAGATAGAGTTTATTTGAAGCTTTATTAACAGTGAACCAGTTTGCTTAAATAAGAAAGATGAAATGGTAAAGGGAAGCCCGTATGTTAACAAAGCTTTTTTTCCCCTCCAGTGCATGGTGCTGCAGTAGAAGCAGTCTCACACATTTCTGCTGAGGATAGCACAGCCTCCTGAAGCTCGCACAGTATCAGTGGCTCCATCCCAAAAAGCTGACAAACGGAACGTGTAACGTAATTAGAGTGGGTGGCAATGTGGATAACTTTCCCTGTTCTGGTCCAGTCAGAACTTCGTACAATTTAGAGATACTACACTGTTGAAAAACTTAAGCAAAAGGCAAAACTGGTTCATCCCTTGAGTTAGGTTGATTTTTGGGATCATAAGTTGGTAAAGAAAACAATCAATGTAGAGTGGGCAGTTTAGAAAAAAAAAGTCTAAGCACGGGTGAAAATAGGAAATTCTTTCATTTCTTTGCTCCATCCAAACAAAAATAAGAGACCTATTGCTTTAACAATATACCTGAGGAGAGACTTCTGTGGTATCAGCATATTTTCACACTGTAAAAAGGTTAGAAGAGGACATGCCGGTATCGTTAAAGACTCCTTTTGTCAGCCATTTCCCGATGTTAAGAATGGATGTGGGGCGATATAATGTGATATCAGGGAATGGGAGGAACGTTTGAAACAACGTAACCACTACATCACCAGTGTAAATCTGCTCATTTAAAACCCGAGCGGAAGCAGGCGTGGAGGACTTCACAGAGAAAAAACCCGCTTATAACTCCACCTAAATTGTCTGATTCACACACTTGTGGTAATGCAGATTGGCTCTTGCACCTGCACTGTTCTGATGGAAAACATGGAATCGAGGAGTTAGTGTGCAGCACCAATCAAGCATGTAGCCCTCTTTCGAGTAGAAAATATTAGAAGACGCATCTTTCAATTTTATCGGAGCAGCTGCAGCTGGATGCGTCTTCCAGCTAATCTTAATTGTATTTCTTTAAGTCTCGCTGACAAATTCACTCACTAATGGAAATGTAACCGTGAGGTCCTAATTTATTTCAGCCAGGCTTTTTAAAATCAATTGAACCCTGTATTTCCTCTGCCAGCTGAAGGCAGGTTGATGGGAATTTGCCTTGTTTGTAAGGGGTCATATATCAGGTACTGTATCTGTTTTCACTCATTTTAGTTCACATCTAAACCCTGTTAACACTAGAAATAGGGCAGCTCTTGCAGCCACATTATTCTTCACCGTACCTCTAACCTTTCTGCAAACTTTTTTAATTTCAAAACTTTCACTTGTGTAAACAGATCCTATCTTTGTCATTTTCAATTATAGCAGTGCAGCAGGCGATCCTGCTCTTCATAACACCGATTAAACTTCCTCCCTTGACTCACATAACTGCAAAATGTGCATAATTGTCTTAGACAGTCCGTGAAATGCATGTCATGCATGGGTATGCTCTATATTTAATCACACAAGTGCAGGAGCTGGTGTTTTTAATTAAAACTTTTCAGTGTGCTTGCCCCTTTTTCTTATACCCTTTGATGAAACATAACCCCGTACTCAGATTCCTGTCTATCAAAGCAGGAGATCGGCCCAGTTGAGTCAATCCCATGTCTGAAAAAATACTTAAGTGGAGTACTGAGAATCATGGAATCTTCAGCAAAGCATTTATTAAAACAGCCGTCTTAGAAATAAAGCAGACGTTTGTCGGAGGTGAAGTTATTTCAATGGTTTCTCCAAACCATTCGAGGCATATTTCTGTCGACTCCACTCTGAAACATTACAGCAAGCGAAACCCCAAACTTTAAATCACCCCACATCTTCTGCATAAATGAATATTTGCCTAAATGTGTGTCTGTTGCTAATGAACCTGTCATGGACGTTTATGGCTCCAAATGTTTATTTACTGCTCTGCTTAATCATGCTCAGACATGATTACACGTTGGCCTGTTATTTACATGTTAGTCACCATCTACTTCCTGATTAAATAACTGCTTAACATTTTTATTGGGACTCTTTTAGCTGGAAGCTGGTCTCAAGTTGACTCCCACTACACTTTTTTGACCGCTCAGAACACATTAAGGAGATTTACATTTTTGCTTTTCAAATAATTTTTCTAGTCTGCATGTTTTCCCTGTGTCTGCGTGGGTTCTCTCTGGGTTCTCCGGCTTCCTCCCACCATCCAAAAACCTGCATGTTAGGTTGATTGGACACTCCAAATTGCCCTTATGAGTCAGTGTGAGTGTGCTTGGTTGTTTGTCCTTGTGTGTCTCTGTGTGACCCTGCGATGGACTGGGGACTGTCCAGGGTCCATTGGCAACTGGGATGGGCTCCAGTACCCCCGTGACCCCATTAGGGAATAAGCTGTCCAGAAAATGGATGAATGGAAATAATTTTTTATACAGCTTATTCCCAACGGGGTTGTGGGGGGCTTGGAGCCCATCCCAGCCCACACAGAGACACACAACCACACACACTCACAATCACTCCAAGTGACAATTTGGAGTATCCAATTAACCTAAAATGGATGTTTTTGGGCAGTGGGAGGGAACCGGAGTACCCAGAGAGAACCCACACGGACACAGGGAGAATATGCAGACTCCACTCACAGGTCCCGGTCCCCCGGCTCAGGGTGCTAACCACCGCGCCACCGTGTTGCTACTTTTCAAATCACTTCCTGTCATTTCTGTCTCTCCACCCCCCCTCAGACGTGTAACTGGTCCCCACTGTGTGCCCCGTCCTCCGCCCGGCCGACTCTTGGAAGGCTCAGCGTGAGGCACCACACCTCTCAGCTTTTCTTATTCATCATAGCTGATGAAACGGAATCAGCTTGAAGGGGCCTTGTTTTCAGCTGCCGTCCAAACAGAATGAATAGGTTGACTACCTGCTACATCGCTGATATTCCCGCGCTAAAAATAGCACAATGGGATGTTGATGAACAATCTGCACTTTCTAACAGCTTTTTCTCTCCTTGTGAGAGCGAATCTCAATCACTTGTTTTGTTTGCGATTAATTAATGATTGGAAATAGACATATGGCATTCAGTGTGATGATGTGCCTTCTAGAGTCAAATTTATCGTTGACGTGTGAGATGCTTCATGGAGGAGAGCTGAGTGGAGCGGCTTCCCGTGCCGTGTGTCTATGCGATCTCCAGACAGCCTGTTTAGCAAACAGCACCACGGTGTTCTCTGTACTCTACAGAGGCGTGCGCTAATGCATGCTTCTTGTGACCTCTGATATTTCAGTTGATGATACAAAACAGTGTTAATTTGAATTTAATGGCTATTTGTCATGGGGAGGCACAGTGGCCCCATGTCAGGGAGCAGATTTTTTACAAAGCACACAGCAGCTGGGCTTCGGCTGTTTGAGGTTACGGCCCGGAAAGGTGGCAGGGGACCGCCCCCCCCCCCCCCTGGAACCAGGCCTTCCTCCTGTCCGTCAGCCAGGACGCTTGATGTCACAGTGATGTGGAGGCCAGTTAGCATTTAATTTCTTGGCCTCGGTGAATCCGTGCAGATTTCTGGAGCTTCTCTGCTAAACTGGAAATATGACGGCACAGTTGTTATGCACAGCCTTTAGAGGCACAGCTAATACTAAATGGGCGGCCCTTGGATTTTGGAAAGTGCTTTACATTATGTTTCCAGTGCTCATGTTTACACACCAGTGGTGCCAGAGAGCTCGTGGAAGATGCCCTCCGCTCAGAGACTCGTGTTCAGGGACACTTGAGGGAGCTGGCGACCAGACCGTGCACCTTCTATTTAGTGGAAGACGCACTCTTCTTCCTGAAGCATGGCTGCGCTCTGAAGCCATTAAATAGTTAAAACCACCCATGTTTGAGATGAAAAGGTTTGCACACCAATCCATACATTGAGCAACTGAGAATTATTCAGCAACAGTTCTGATTCTAAGAATCTATTTATAGGCCTATCATTTTAGATGCTATTTTACAGAAATATTTGAATAAAATATATTAGAACAATCCTTTATTTTTCCTTCAGAGTGGAAACTCCTGTGTGTCAGCAGCACACAGGAGCTCAGAGACACACAAAAAACACAAAAAATAAGCAATAATACCAATAATTCAAAATACAAAAATGCAAACTATACACGGATACAATATTGTTAGTTTATTTTACCACGGTTCATTCTTTAAATAAATAAAGAATAAATAAAGAGGATTAACCAGATTAATGTGGTCTTCTTGTTCCATATTCCTACATTCTGACTAAATTGATCTTATCAGGAATCCTGTCAGATCAAAGAAAAATAAATCTTCCATTAGCTTCGGGTGGGATCTAAGTGTACTCAGTCTAAATCATTAGACTCCTTTTCTCTGAAATGGGCCCACTTGGGGCTCTTTGTTGATCTGATTGATTGAAATTCACCTGTGATCATGAAAGATGGATGCCTGCCCTTTTTCAGTCTAATTTCTATGCAGGACTCAGATGTCCTTATGTAATAAATCATGTTGCCCGCTGGAAGCAAACATTAGAAGGTGACAAAACCCAAATTCTGCCTTCCATGTTATGGCTATTTTCCATTAGGTTTTTCAGGATGTGTTTAAGGGTGTGAAAAAATCAAGCTGATTTGAATTACCATAGGCAGGTTACAGTAGATGCCCTAGGGTCCTGCCTGATCAGCGGTGTGTGAAGAATCGGGAATGACAATGGCCTCCAAAGACAGGCGAACACACCCATCAAACCTCAACTGAAATACTAGCAATCCATACTCCAAACAGCACAGGACAAAAGATTTATCATGAAAAAGTAGCCAAGGATCTTCAACAGGAAAGCTTCCTAAAAAAAAAGGCTTTTGGTGGTAATGATAAACAGAAAAAGAGACTGAGTAAAAATCTCCTATTTGCTCTCACTAGCTGTATAGACTTAGAAATAAAAACTATCAATGTTTTCTCTGTCACATCTGACCTGACAAAGGTTCGAATTCCGTGTTTGGCCAGCTGTTTCTGGTCAGAGCAGCCAATCAGCAAACACATTTTCCAAGACTGGATAAAATATCTCACAAATAACCAAGGATTAATGCCAGTGCTGAAAAAGAGCTGTTTCTAATGTTCCTCAAAGTGGACTACCACTCTTATATTTGTTTTATTAAGTTCTGGGAGATTTTTTTCCATTTAGGGGAACATCATCTGCTGTCGTAGTGACACATTGCCCGAACATCTGGTGACATTAGCAGTTGTGAAAGTACTCGCCGTACCTGCTTACGAGCAGTCATATAAACATGTCTGATTCACTTGATTTTTCCATAATTTCCTTAGGAATTGCTCAGAAAGGCTGCCACTGCTGTTAGAAACCTCACAGGTCCCCAGTGAGTACACACATACATACAGTAAATGGATTAATAAAGAACAAATCTGACTGATTTAAAGATGTTTTTTTACTGTAAATAACTGACTGACTGACTGTCTCTTTAGTCAGCTAAAAAGACTGTAAACTCCTCTACATGCAGTTCAGTTCCAAACTTTTTGGGAGATCAATCTCTTACGTGTATTATTGACTATGGGAATTGATTTCAACTGTGTGCTGAAATGAGGTTCATTTGAGTTGTAGAACAGGCTATTTATAGCCATTTCACAGTTCACAGAGGAACAGGCCGACCATATTTTATCTTTTTGCTACGTGATGTCTAAGCAGACTCGAGAGAGAGAGACGATCCAAAGTCCTGTTTCATTCTATTTTGGGGCAGATTTCTGCACAGGATCGGATTCCGTCAGCTTTATGTGATTTCCATCTCCTCTGGAGCATGTTGCACATTGAAACGACTGGCGGAGGCACGACTCATTTCCTCCTCTGTCTTCATGCACAGGAGGAAAACTGTTATTGGATCTCCTCTTGACGTGTCGGCATCACGCTGCAGTGCAGCGGCTCGGCCAGAATTCACTCAGAAGTGTCTGTCGGTATCAGTGTGCTCCCCTGCCCTTCCTCCCCGCAGTGCCATTTCATCCAGCTGCTCTTTTGGGAGCTCTTACTTACTTAGACTTACTTAAGTTATTTTAATTGCGGGCTGTAGGAACTGGCAGCACTGCGGCTCACATACCATCTGCGCTTAAAAAAAGGCAGAGGAAAATCCTTTAGGATGTTAGCGTCTGCTCATAAGCAGATTATGTTTCCCATTGGGAAGATTTTTTTGGTGTAGGATCACCTTTAACCCTGAGTGGGAGCTATTAAGACATTTTTGTCCCAACCAACAGGTGTTTTTTTGGGGGGGCCTTTTTCCATTGAAAGTGTTATAATTGAATTTTACAGATTTATTTGAACAGTGTATTAACTTTGTGGCTGGAAGACTTAGTTGGCACAGAGAAATCTGTTTTGCTTGCAGTTTGCCATGTTCATTTACGAATCCACTGGTGTGTAATTAAGCAGTTTGCATGCTGGTATTGGGCCAAAAACTGATGTGCTTTCCTTGTGTGTACTCCCATGTGGTGTTTTTGCTGAACACCAGGAAAATGCTTTATCTAGATGTTTAAATGTTAGTTTATACGCGAGATCAACACTTTTTGTGTTACATTCCATGTCACAATGTCTTGTTTTGTGTTATGTTGTCATTTCCTTGACAGCTATGTTCCTCTAACAATCTCTCAACTCATGTCTTGTTAGGCAGGGAGGTGTTTTATTCATCTTAAAACCAAGAGGACTATAAGTGAACCGTTAAGCATGAAAAATAACAAGAGTTAATTGAACGCTACATCTTGATTAATTGGACATTTTCTGGTTTATATTCTTCATGCTTCATGTATTCTGATTATTACCACCATCAAGCAGATCTGAACATGACATTATAGAATGAAAAAGTCTTACAAATTTGGTCAATACAGATTCTGAATGTGCCTACAGAACGTCATATGTTATGTTTGTCCTTTCACAGAACTCCAGTTAAAGAGTGTTTTTTATTCTCGGTTATGTTCTTGTAGTCTTTACTCTGATAAAACCCTCAAAGGTATTCTTTTGGTTAACGCCAAGGTTCTTTAGGCATGCAACGAAACAACAAATAATGTTTATTTTTTTTGCTTTCGGATGATTTCTTTGCTTATGACTTTTAATCAAATGATTGAATTGCTCCTCAGGAAAGCACATGAGGTTATTTTTGTGAAAAACGTAGCAGACTGTCATCCGAGCATGGTAATCATCCCTGCCAGCATTTAGCACCAGACAAAGCTGTCACTCGCTATTAATCAGAGAAGTCAAGGTGGAATTTTGACTAATACGCAAACCGTAATGTCTTCTCTGTGAGTCGGGAAAGCTTTTTACAACCACAATGAAGACCACCATAATGTAGATGATAGATCATGCTCATAGTACACCAGAATTTTTGTTTTCCACATGTGGGTCAAAGCAGGAGACAAGATGAGTGCTATTTGTTATTCAAAGCATGATGTCTTTTTTTTTTTAAGAAACATGAACTAATTCTTATGAGACAAAGAACAACTTTTGGGTGAGAGAATAGTCCTCTGAAAATCCCTAGAAGAAGAGAGTCAGTGAATAAAAAAGACAGCACGATGTTTAACAGTATTTTGAGGTGTTTAATGATGCAATTTGTAGTTGAATGTTCAACCTTCTTTTTGTAAGTTGCTTTGGATAAAAGCGTCTGCTGAATGCATAAATGTGAATATACAATAATGATCATTTTATTCATTTGTTTGTTTACTTGTAACACTGTATTTTTGTTGATGTTCATGTTTCCACTCAGGATTTAAAATCCAATTTGGTTTTTCTTTTCTCCTTTGATAGTATCTTAAAATATTGATGAGGTTTTGTGGGAAAATTGAATGCACCCCTTGAGATAAGTTAGTATAATGCTTCTCTGCCAAAGCCAACTGTTATGTAATTATATCACAATTAAAGCTGCGTGACCCCATGGACGATATTTTTTAACTGCATTCTCCTATGAGAGTTTAGGAGGTAATGAAGCACATATGAAATACATTATACAGGATCTTGAAAACAGTCTTGAAAGTAAGACTAAAATGAAATAATTATTGTGTACCTTCATTCACCAGCGACCAGTCATGATACTGACTCTTTTATGCAATTCTTTAAAGTCAAATTGCAGGTTGGAAAAAAATAAACATATTGTAATAACATATAATAATGACAATCCTAAAAAACACTTAGAATCTTTCATTTTTATCCTAAATTTTGGAATTATGCGTGATTAATCACATTGAACAAGTGTCCAACTTTCAAACAACTTTAAAGCACAAAAACATGCTTCTACAAGTGTATTTTATCAATAGTATAAAATACATGTTTCACTGTAATTGACTGCATTTGAGTGGTTCTTCACACAATTTTGTTTCAAAGCACAACTTTATAGTAGAAGTAGATGTGACAACATCCTTCTTTGACCGGTCCCTAATTTTTGCAAAGTTGTCAAGATGGACACATCCAAATAGCAGACTTTAGACTTAAATTTTAGACAGTAATCTGCAAATCTTCCATGTAAGTCTTTAAAATAAGAGACTATGAGGTCAGCTTGGAAAGGGGAGCACGTGGGTTACGTTCACTTCTCATTCATCCCAAACACAGCTGGAGGCAGCCGTGCGGTCAGAGGAGAGATGTCAGCTTTCCACTGTGATTTCTGACAGAGTTGTTAATGGATATTTGACAGGAAGACAGAGAGTTTAATAAATTCGCTCATGCATTTCTCAGGTGCTGCACCTAAACCAATTTCACTTCTCTTCCAGTCACTTATCCATTGTTTTACTAAACCTTTAACAACTCCTCTCAAACATGAAAAGATAAGCTCTTAACAACAATTCTTAAGGTAGGATGTCTGGTCTGAATTTAGCTTTATGTGTCTGATGTGCACACAGACTGAACAGATGATGGGAAAATGATAGTCTTTGTTTAAAGCGAACAGTCTGAGTCAGCAAGATTTTCCGTAATTGTTGTATTACCTATGAGTCAGGTATAATAATCTTTTTTTTCCCCCTGGGTTTGCTCCAGTAACACTTAAAACAGTGTTTTCCTTTTACAGACAGTTCACCACTTGGTTAGTAGCACAGCTGAATATAGATATGATTTTATCTGTCAGTTTTGCTTAATTCATTTCTTGGTCATTCTTGATGCAGATCACATAGATAATCAGAGTCCGAGTTTACAGAGTATGAACTTTTGTTAACAATTTCTGGTCATTTACTGGTTCATTGAACCTGTCAGAGAACCAATCGAAATTTCTACAAAGCACACTCATGTTGCCTGGGGACGGGTTTTGTCTGTCTTTATCTAGATTTGTTCAGCTCAACCGGTTTTTATATTTATTCAAACTTTTAAAGCTTATAGATTTTTTTTCATCGGCCAACAGGGAACTGCACAAGCACAGCAATATGTCATTATCCTACTCTATATTAGATCACACAAATCCCCCACTCAGTGAATAACTGCTGTGATAATTACAACAATATTTGTAAAAATAATGATATATTAATTATTTTGTTACATTTACAACATAACTTGCTGCTTTTCAGCCATTAAAACCTCCAGACACATTTATCTGATTTCAAATCATTACAACATACACAAACAAAGCTTCCAGATGCTGTATTTGTAGAATATGTAAAAAATTAAGAGTTTAAAGAAAGAATCTTAATACATTAGACAAACAGCTTTAATCAGTTTTTTCCTCCTATGATAGCCCTGTGGCTCATTAGGTGTTAAGTACTATGCAGGTAATTACTAGTTGTGTCTGTCTCCTGCTTCATGCTGACTACATTATGTACTATAGAGCTGACAGGGTCTCGTGACTTTAGCTGCCAGGAAAAAAATAGATTGCGTTGGAAACAAAATTATTAACTGACTGAGCTAATAATTCTCATTTTCATATATTCAGCCCTATAACGATTAAGAAAGCAAAGGTCATACCTGTGTGCATGCGGTGGTGTGGGTTTCTCTGATTGAAATGCAGCTGTGGTTGTAATATATTCTGTGAGTGTTCCATTTCAACTGAAGCTCCACGTAAGCGCTGCATGGAGTGGATAATGAAGAAAAAGGAGATGAAAGAGGGATGAGATGCATCACGAGCGCCTTGTGCTGCCGTGTTCCTTTTCAGAAGTAAAGCCTTTTAGATACTTGGACACAGGTTTTCTTTCAACACAGTTCACTGAAGAGCCCAGGCTTCCCTCCCTCTCTTTTAAGTTATCCTACGTACATAGGATCCTTTGATTTTAGTGACAGCCGCAGTTCTCACAAGATGAACCGACGTTTTTGCTCTGTGATTTTGTGTGAGCACAGAAACAGTTGTAGATGTGTAGCTGATAGAAGATTTCACAATCGTGCTACGGTTTATGAGCAGAAGACTGGTGTACTGCCTTATTATACTTAATTCTCTGTGAAAATGTATATTACACTCTCCTGTACTTCATAATGATTTCTCATCATATTTTTCATGGTTGACAAAATTAAGCGGTACAATAATTTACAGTGAAGTAGTGTTTAAGGCAGATTAAGCTCCCGCTAATCCAGGTTGCTAGCCATCAGTACAGTTGAGTAAGATGTAACATTAAGGTGCATTTCTAATCATTTGTAGGAGTTTGCTGATTTACGATCTGATGAGAGAAACCCTTAAAAACCTAAAAGAGCTACAACTGTCATATGAACTCATAAAAGCATCCTGCAAAGGACGTGGCAATCATATCTGTGCTATTTTTGACCAAAACATATCAAAATATATCATTTAGACATTGGAAAAATGAAAAAAAAAGATTTTTGCATGTTGGTGGTTTCTGTAATTTTTCTAAACATCTTGGTTAAAACCAGAAGAGCCATATCACTGCGTATTCCTGAAGGAGACTTTCCCTCGTGCATTTCCCAGCAAAATAAATCCACACGCAACACAGAGACTGCTGATGTGAAGATGACTGACGTCTTGTCATAAAAATAACTGGCCACTACCTGACGATCTTGCTGGCTCCCAGGCACCAGCATGGTGGTCAGATTTTCCCTGTTGCGGTCGGCCTCATAATCTGTAGATCTCTCAAACACTCCCGCCATGTTTGTTGCGACACAGTGTGCAGTTAATGCCCTCCAGGGAGCTACAGAAATAATTTCCATAACCCAGTGGGGGACACAACACTTGGTGGTAGGCACACATTTAGCCTCTCAAACAGCCCGGTTAGATTTATTAAACCTAACACCAAACTCGGAGTGTTCACTCGGCTACAGCAGTGTGGGAGATGCACTAACAGCTTTTGCATAGACAATGCATTTGATTTGTATCTGTTCCAGCAGTGGATCCATTAGGTAAGCACAAAAACTCTTGTGCGTGACGAATAGTGTATAAAGTGCTGAATCCCACTGCTGAGCGGCTGTGTTTTTATTTTTCATAGTTTATCTCTGTTTCTAAGTGCATACTATCAGTCCCTGTTTTCTGCCCTGTGTGCTGTTTTTACCCATGGAGGTTCTTAGTACTGCGATGCACAGAGATCTCTGCACCCATTCATGAATCTCCTCAGGATGAAACTTTCAAATGATCAGATGGTCAAGTAGAAAATTTGGTGATGGTGGGCCAGATGTGCTCCGCCTGCCAGGTGCATCTTGTGCCCCGTGTCCACAAATGACACACTTTAATGGTAACCAGCAGCAAAGCCTGCCGGGATGGGCAAGCACTTGTGTTGCACAACTTGAGTTAAATCCAGCCTACCATAAATCAATCCAGCTGGCAAGGGCCAGGGGCAGAGAACGTACTGCATGGTTTGCCAGTCAATATCATTGCTAACAAAGAGTCAGACAACTGTGCACTCTGAGACTAATTTAGAATCATTATAAAAGGGGACGCTCTTTGTGGCCTAATATCTAAGGCCTAACGCCTATTTAATTATGAAATTAATTTGAAATCGACCAGTTACAAACAGAAGCTCGGCAACTAGTGTGTCAATCACTCAAAGAATCTCTCCTCTTCATAAATTGTCAGTCAGATGTTACATTTTTCTGGTTTAACTGTACAGTTGTTTGAGAAGAAACACACTTTTCCCCCTGTTTGGTTTGTGGCCACTAAGTTGAGATGTCAGAAATATTGTATGCTCAACTTAAGCAGACAGTCTGAGGTTTATTTACCTTGTGAGTACTTTTAGCACCAAGAGTGAAACATGAATAAGAGGTTTTGGTGGCTTTCCCGACAGTTTTACAGCATTTACAATATGCCAGTATCACATAGATTCCTGTAGTGTTTTCAGAGAACTGCAGATTTATTCGATTTTTTTCACCTTTCTAATTAGTTTGTTTAATTTAATTAATTTAGAGGAGTGTAAACAGCCCTCAACTTGATGTTTTCAGTGTTGCTGTAATTGCTTGTTTGCCAATGAGATGATAACTATACAATTTTGGCCAAATGGTCTTAGGTTGGACGGTTTAAACTACCTTAGTCTCGTGGTGTAATTTGCAACTCTTCATTCAGATGGTGTACCGATGAGGTCGACCGTGGAAGACGTAGGAGAATGTTTTTTTACTGCTGATCGAAATGCTGATGTGTGTTAAATGGTATTTACACACTGACCCAATCCCCTCTTGAGCAACCTCCCTCATCCTTAAGTGCAGATCTAGATGGCAGGGTTAAAGGCTCTATATTGGTTCAGAAATCCTCAGGCCCCTGAATAAAAAGCTGCTGACGGCACAATATCAAAGGCTGAGGAGAGAACTTTCTCTTTTCACCAACAAAATGGTGACTATTTATGTCTACAATACAATGACTCCACTTTGTACCAATTCCTCTATATAAAAAATAGTTTTACAGTAGTAATATTAAACCTTTGGAAATAGACTTGTATTAATAGTCTTTGCAACCTTGAGGCTAAAATGTGGCTGAATATTTCAGGATGGGATATTTATAACAAAACTGAAGGTCTTCCTGAATACAACAATGCAGATTTATTTCTTACATTTAGAAGCTTTTCAGCACAATGTGAAATGATTTTCTGACCAACTGAAAAGCTATATTGGGATGAATGTGTTCGAAATAAGAAATGTCTTCAAGGACTTTCTGCTTGAATACAGTTTGCTGAAATGAAATTGCAGCTCAGACTGAATATGCACATAAGTGTAATATTCCATGACTGATACTCTTCAAGAGTGAGACTTTATGTTTAAGTCATTTCTGCATTTGTATGTAATTGTATTATGTATTTATTGCTATAAAATCCATTTAGTAATCAATGACAGAGGCACTACATGTAAGACTGTAGCAGGAATTAGCTGCAATAACTTTCTTTGCTCCCAAATACTCCCAATGGGAAACTGTTGTTCTTGGTACATGTGGCACAATATGTTGGAGAAAATGAAATGGACAAGGTGCAACAAATATTGGAGTCTTGACCTCAGGTCATAGAAGAAGCATGATTGATTTCAGCTGTTGCATCAGGGTGCAGTATCATTGGTGTGAAGAGGAAAAAGCTCAAGAAAATATGAAATATGGAACTTCTATCCTGCTCCGGTGTTCCTCAATGCGATGTGTTTGCATGAATACAACCTAATCCTTTGTTATGGTATTAATTGCAAAATGACTCCAATTGTTATTCTATCTCATTTTAAAGCAGCTGTTAGTGATTGCTATTTCTAATGCGTCTTTTCTTTCACTCCACAGGACGAAAACACAGCGCCACACATTGGTGTCTGCAAAATATCGCACAAGAATCCGTCGACAGCTCTGATGAGGAGTTTTTTGATGCCAGAGGTTAGGATCACAATTTATTTCCCCCATCTTTCTCTGCCTTTACCCTAAATGTTCCTGCATTTTAAAGATATTCTGAATTTATGTGGGTTAAGCTTTTTTTCCTGTATCTTATAGACTTAACTTACAGCCTCTCTCAGCAGTGATAATATGTTTTCTTTTCCTGTGAAATCATGCCCGTACGCATTTAAATGATTCATGCCTCTGTGATGCGGCTCATTATCATGATTCAAAATATTTATATGTATAAATATTCAAATAAGATGGACCTTTATCTTCGGTGCTCCCGGGATGCAGCAGCTGACCCTCTGAGCTCTCTAACACTCTTGACACTTCATCATGGAGATGTTATCACCCTTATAGGGAAGGTTACGTTTGCAAAAAGACAGAAGAATGGTGAAGCAGAGACAGAAAATGGCACACAAAGGAGGCAGAAGCTCTGCGCGCATATATTATTATATATTATATCCTTCTATCTTCTGCTGATTAGCTATTTGATCACTGAAAAAGGACAGTCCAATGAATGTTTAAGATCACTGATGTATAGAAAGACCTGGAAGTGACTGTTAGGTCTTTAATTTTCCATTAAAGATCAAGAAATTTTGATCTTTAAAGAATTTCACCTAAAACAGCAAGACTAATCACTAACCGTTTTTTTCACAGAATTTTTTAAAATTCTGTTTGGCAAGGTATTTATTGTTTAAGATATTAATAATTATGACATTAAACAGCAGACTGAAGTGATCTTCAGGATTTCAGAATGGCTAAATGAAACATCCTAATTAAAGATGTAATCCTGCAGAATGTCACTGTTAAAAACAGCACAACCATTTTTTTGAAAAACTGACTTCATGCAAAAAAAAAGATTCATATCTACGAGGAAAAACAGTCAACGTCCTCATTATTATCTCATCCCAGGTCTGTCTGTCTGAACCCCTGTCCAAAGCAGTCTGTTTGGTGCAGCTCCAAGTAGGAAAAAGCTTAACCATGGTATTGATTTCTTGTTTCACCCATGTCTCCGAGCATATAGGAACACCATATGGACATGTTAACAAGGAAATGGCCTTTAAGTGTTTAGTTATGGGGTGCCCGAGGCACAGGGTTGTAAAGCTCATGTGCTGAAAGGGACTGCTAGCCTTTTTCATTGAAAAGGTGGAGGGGAACACTGTCCAACATTTCAGAAAATAACAGGATCATCTCATCGATTGCACATTTCCCCACTGAAGACTTTTGTAAATTTATTCAAATGTCTGTCTGGCCAGAAATAGACGCCCATTAAAACATTTTTGACTGCCTTTTTATGGTCGCAGAAGCAGTCCATTATACAATAAGAAGAATACTTACCCGACCAATTATCCAACCCAAGTACTCATCCCCAAGAGTCTAATAAGGATCCTTATCAGTAAGGCTTTAGCATTACAACGTAGTATTTCATATTAAGCCAGTCAATATGCAGTGCTGTGTTCAGGGTTTCTGGCGTCCAGCTGTCTCCTATAAACATAAAAACACGATGAAGCCGGGGCTCAGTGTGGGTTTGTGGTCATGTGTGATGCACCTTGCTTGTCACTCGTAGGTGTGTTGAGCTCTGGTAGAGAGCAACATGTGCTGGTTCTCAATTTGATTGTGTTTCTTACTTAGCTTTTGCCATTCACTTTTTCCGGTTTCTATAACTATGCTGCCTTCACTCCTCCTGCCTCAAAATGCCATTCACTCCTTTCCCTGCACTTTGATTTTCCAGATCCCTCTGATGGCCCATTCGCCATCCTAGAAAATATGAAATAATAGTGCTTATCGCTGTGATAGGAGAGCTGAGCTGGGTATTGGGGCTCCAAATGCATTTAGTCAGACTGGTGTCAAGACTTCTATCAGCAGCAAGAAGTCACTGGAAGATTAGAAAACATGTACATGTGTTGTCTGTGAAAGCATCACCTTCCAACTCTCTGCACCGCGAGATTCTGCAGCCAGCCGTGAAATATCTTCACTGTGTGCAAAGACACCGAGAAACCGAGAGGTTTTTGAGTCCTTTGATCGCATTTCATGGGCATATAAGGAGAATCTGCAATTATTGTGGTTTATGTTAAGACATTTTACGTTAATGTGTTCAGTAGATTAGTTTGAGATGATGGGAAATCCACTCTGTACTTTTACCGTGAGCTGACATCTGCTGTGGACTAAAGAATGTAAATAAAAGATAAACGAGGGATGAATCCAGTGTGGGGGAAATGTTTTGCAAAACACAAGTGATGGTACGAGGCAGTAACTCTGAAAGTAGCTACAGTGACAAGTGTCAAAGAATCTAATCAATTATGAAATTGGTCCATTTTCCCATTGTCAGCTTATTAATAAGCTATTGGTCCTTCTGGCTGCATTTCTACATTCAAGAAGATGAGCATTGTTTTCCATTGAAATAATTACATTTTTTTTACAGAAACATGTTAGCGTGCCAAAAAAATTAAATGCTGAAGCGGTGATGATTGTATCCAAATTTGACATTTTGAATAAAATGTTTGGAAACCAAAGTAAGGGAAAAGGGAAAAACAAAAAGTTTACCAGGAGACTTATGGCCATTTTTATATTGACTCTTTGCCTCAATTCATTATTCATATTATTTATTAATCTTTTTTTAAAGTTCACACCATGTTATATATGTGGTTCTATATAGTTTAAGGTACTGGAAACATCAAACTATGCCTTCAGATATGACTGTTGTGAACACTTATGATAATTCATCAAATTTTTCCATCTTTTAGTGTTGCAGAAATGTGGAGACACTTTGTGGCATGCTGATTTGAGTTTTTTCAATATTTGGTAGTGAAAACATTTAGCACATGTCAATTTTAATCTGCAGAGAAGCTTCTTAAGAAGGAGCAGCGCTGACAGAAGAGATACATTTAACAATGACAGGAAAAAGAAAAAGAATGAGGAGGACCTATTTTTAAAACTGTTTTCCAAGTGGGGATTATAGCTGTGTCTTATAGGAAAAGGAACGCTGGAAGCCTTTCCAAATGTAAACATATTAAGTAGGAAGGATAGGTTCAGTAAAAGGGAAACCAGAATGGGAGTTTACGATGGTGAAATGTTGCCTGCTAACAACAACACCGTAACTCTTTTTCTCTGCTGCAGAAAAATGATAGTTTTTTTTTCCACAATCGAGCTGGATATAGAATTGTTTTTTGAAATATGATTCAAAGGTTATGCAGGGAAGCTTAGAGAGAAACAGAACAAACTGCACCGAGGAGTGAAAGCATGATTGAGCAGTGGGTTTGTCACTGCTCACCGCTCAAATCATCACAATAAGCCTGGGGGCAGTTTTATTTATACGGCCATGATGAATGGTTTCAACCACACTGGGAAACCCAATGGACCTGGAAAAATAGGAAAATATAATAAGACTGTCAGCTTTTTGCTCTGCTGACTTTTTGAAAAATCTGAATTTTTGTTGTTACAAATTTTCCTATTTTTTAAACAGCTTTGAAAACAACATTTCTTCATGATACTCTTGGGTCATTTTTAAAGGCAGTATTATTGCCATTAAAACAAATTCTAGATTGTACAATATGTTGATAAAGGCTTATCTTAAACACCATATATATGTGATATTAGATTTTGAGATATTAAACAAGTATTTTTTTAGCATGCTTTTTGCCTCAGGTGGTTTCAGGCACCTAAATATATTGTCAGTGGAATAAAGCAGTCAATACAATGAGATTTTTATTTTATATTAAACAGAAATGAGCGGATATGTCACATCAATTTTAGTGAAGCTATTGTTTTCAGGTCATGCACCAGCACATGAAAGTACCGGCTTCAATAATCAGGATTCAGAGTGCTCACTTATATTGCTGTTTCTCCATACATTTTAATTATGAGGTCATTGATTCCAGTCACACACTAAAGGCAGTTCGGTCCTCAAGCATGAGGGGTTGCCATATGCCAGACTTCCAGAAGCCGGCCAATCAGAGAAGCACAGGCTCTGACAAAGGGAGGCTAAGCTTCAAAGAGTCGGGGGCTCACAACAGGCATGTATAATGTGAATTATGAGTCATTTCTTGAAGAAGTAGCATTTTGTCTAATTGATTGGTACAATAAAAACAATGGGTGAGAAACAAACAAATCAGATTTTGAATATCTGATTATTAGCTTAAGGACTTTAGAATATTCAGCACGACCACATTGTCCCTATGGGACCTGTGGGGAGGTGTTGCATAAAAATAAACTATTTCAGTTTTGTCGGGCATTCCATAGCCCCTTACTCTTTCCCTAAACAGAAACACAGATTTCTCATGTCGTCCCTAACCATGTTGGCATGGCGTCAGATTATGTGTCCCCACCATGATAAATAAATGCAGTTACTCTCTCTTTTACACACACGGCCTGTTATCTCAGGCTCTTAAAGCTAACTTGCAGAGATGACAGAAATGTAACTCAGAGTACGGCCGGGGAGAGTTTCCAGCTGCGATGCTGGCTACAAAAAGATCTGAGTGAAGATATCGAGTGCTTCTGCGACCTGTCCACCTCATGAGTCACCTCCACATAAAACGTTCATTTTGCTCTCATGGCAGGTAAATCTCCAGTTTATCTACTCCTCTGACCTAGAACCTCTTAAATGAAAGAGCGGATAAGCGATTCTAACCTCACATTAATAGAAGAAGTGCAAAAAACCCAAGCAGGCCTTCTTGGAAGGGTTAAAACTCACTGAGGCCCACTTGTAACATTTCCATGGAACATCAGTCTACAAGCCAATAGAATAAAGCATTTTTCTTTACTCTCACTCTATAAAAACCCTTTCACTGAATAATTTGTGGATGTATAAATATTGCAGGCACATGTAGACTATGTGTTTTTGCATTTTCTGATGATATCAGAGAAACAAAGCAGAGAAAAGCTTTTACTGGACTCAAAATTAGTTGTTTGGCTGAGGATAAGTCACTTTGTTGACAATATAATAAGCCGTGACTGCTTGCTTAATTGATTATGTGTTGCATCTGCTTGGATGTCATCCATTTTAGTCTTTTGCCCATGTGCACAAAGACTGTATTATAGAACAACCGTGCAGTCTTTGTTAACCTATTCTGCTTTTCAACTACATGAGCTTGCGCCCTCAGTCTATATATTTCTAAATGTGCCCTCCAGTATTTGAAACGGAAGCCACCTCAACACCATATTATTAATCTGAGCTATTGACACATTTGCTGGGTGTTAATTTAGATTTGTTATTTGATTAAATGAATTTGCCCGGTTGCTCTCACAATGCCACAAAAATTATGACTGGAAATGAAATGTTTTTGTTGCCAAGAAGGACATCCATTTATGATGAAGCCTAAACCCCCTGGTATTGTGAACCAATTGGAGCTATTTTGGATGGAGACTTTGAAGGGGCCCAGAAAACATACATGTTCTGTGAGCATTTTCTCTGTTGGGATTCTCTGTTGTTTGATCCTGTTGGGAGGCGTATTTGTGAACTCCTGTGGAATCCCAGTTTTACACTTTATATTCTAGCATATCCACCAGCTACTGCTAGTCTGGAGAAAAAAGAGGTACTTCAAAGATTGGGCTGCTGAATACTGCAACAAGCTGTGAAATCACTTTGTGTTGCTGACTTTTATAGAAAAAAAAGATTTGAAATACCCAGTATAGTAACAATACCCCTATGAACTAAGCTTCAAGTCAACAAACCCTCTGCTTTGATGTTCCTTTCCTTGGTTGGGCCCCATTTGCTACCGAGCAAAGCAGAGAGATGTGTCAAAGAATGGGTACTTAGAAGCACATCAGATTATGCAGTCTGTCCAACAGAGCTCACATTACATATCAATTTTTCTAAGTGGGTTATTTATTTCTCCCTGCTGGTTTGCCGTACTGTACTTAAGGAATTCTCCCACCTGCCAAATCCCCCTTTGACCCCTGACTGACACACAAACAACCACACAATGCACTAAGCTTCTGTTTTAGAAGTCGAACGTACTGTAGGCATACCTGGGAATTTAGGATAAACAAAAATATTTTGGCAAAGTGAAATGAAAATAATTGCACATAATAACAGTTAAATTATGCAAATGAACAGTAGATCTGTTGAAGGTAGAATTGCTTTTGAAATTTAATTGCAGAATGAAGTAAGACAGTCAGATAAAAGACAAAATAGTAAACAAAAATCCGCCTGAACTGTGAGTCCTAATTCACTCACATGAAATATATTAAGTTCAGTGCCTTCTCAGTTTATATCTCCTGACGCCAGCTCTGCCTCTCGCCTGTAGTCAGTCTCTCTTTTGTTTATTTGTCTCTTATAGGAAGGCCAGTGGCACAGGCAGAGGCACATCAGTCTTTCTAAATGTCAGGATAATCCCAAAAGCAATCTCATATAAGTAGAGTGTCATCAGAACTGGAATTGGCTTAGAAGACAGTCTCAAGAAATATTGTGGAAATTCCAGTGGTGCAGCAATTGCCTGATATGATGGGGTGACTAAACTAAGAGCTTCTAATAAATTGGACGGGTCAGTGGAGGTTGTTTCCTCATTGTCTAACAGTGACAGTATGTTTTCTGCCTTAACAGAGACAGTAACCGAATGGCTGAGATATGTCTGAATCTTTTCTTTAAGTATGGTCAGCTGCAGCCAAATCTCGTTCTCTGTTGCTCAGATTTCTCATGAATTCCTCAAGCAGGAGTTGCTCTGGGCTTAGTTAGCTTTTGTGCTCTTATCGGTTAAAAAATGTCACGAACTCTTCCTGTGCTGTGTTTGCTCACTTTTGGAAGTGTCTGCTTCTCAGAGGAGCTTTTGTGTGTTCTGTTTTTTTCTGTAACCAATACCAAGCCCTTCCCCCAGCAACTGATTCAGTAAGTTGTATTTTTTAATTGCACGGTGAGGCTTGCCTTGCATTCTCCTCATGTCCAAACAGGAGCTCCTCTTACACCCCGCAGGGCTCTGTTTGGATCAGATAGGTTCTTCTGCCTCACTCCTTGTTGTGCCTGTCTGTTTGGTTGAAAATGTGAGAGAACGTGTGCCGCTCCCCTCCGTCACTACATACTACAGACTCAGTGCCGGGCTGATCGGAGGGCCTTCGGGAGGCACCGGAGGGGGAGTGTGTCAGGTCAGACAGCGAGAGATAAACTGTGGCCAATAAGGCGGCCACCGCGTAATCCAAATGGACATAGTGTGCGGACCCATGTCAGAGTCTTTCAGATACGAGGCGCGGACGTACAAAGGAGGACAGAAGTCTGAGAAGCACACAGACGTCTTCCTGCATTACTCACGCAGTCTGGCCTTGATATCATGCTTTGACAGGAACATGTGGATAAGAACCACAACACACCTTGCTTGTTTTGGGCTGACTCAGCACAGCGCAGCTTGTCATTTGCTAAGATGATATGCAAAGGATTGGAAAGGATCACTGCTTTGTTTGAATAAATAGTGACCCGATGTTCATGAAGCTAAAGATCACAAATAGATTTACAGATTCAAAAGATCAAAAAGTCACCAGTACCATAAGAAAAGTTTGGGCACGCTTCCAAATCTTCACAAAGTAACACTGAGGATCCCTAAATAAAGCTTCCAGCTGCCAGGCAGCTTTTTTGAAGAATAGGCGGATACTGATTATGGCCACAAGGAATGAGGGGTCAGTCTATTTGTGAAATGTGGATTTTTTAAATATTGATTGTGGATAAGCTGAAATGTTTGACAATCAATCAATTACCCCCATTTTGTTTCATGCCTCCTTCATTTATTGTATTACAGTATGTATTGATACGGTATTTTAGCAAAAAGATGAGTGGATATGAAACATAACTAGCTGTTTGTTTTTTCTTCACCAATTAAACAATTCTTCACAATGTTACTGTGCTCATAAGTATTTGATTCCTTCCCAGCATTACACTGTGTGCTTTATTATAGTGTTAGTAAAGAATGAAATAATCGGTGGAGCTGAATATTCAAATGTTCACATCTAAGTTGTCTGCTAAACGACTTCCTTTCTCTTGAATGAATTAAATATCTTACAGAATAGGAGCATACTAGATGGCCGTAGATAACTCTCCATTAGATGTTTCACCTCTTAGTGACGCAGCTTGCACAGCAGTGGGAAAGAGACAGAGCCTTTTAGCCCTATGATGTTTATCTCATACACAACCATGAATGCAATAAAACTGTTAAGCAGAGCCTTGTCGGTGAGTAAAAGCCACCTGCTTTAAATGATCTAAACAAGAGGTCAGTCATGTAAAAAAAACACACATAAACCTCGGAAAATACACATCAATTAAAGTGTAATAAATATAGCCCATACTAGAAAAATAGTGGTAAGAAGTGATTAATAGCTAGTCACGAATGTATATTTCATCCTACCGAGCACACTTTATGGAGTCCTGAGACTGGCCAAATTTATGACAGATGCAAAGGGATACATGCAAAAACTACCAGTTCATGTTATGTTACAACCCGTTGTTGTTCAGTGCCTACTCAGGATTGCTTTCTTTGTCTGTGCAGCCTGTAACCATATATTTTAGAATAGTTTTGTGGAATTTTGTAGGCCTTTATCACTACATAAGCACATTTCCACATACCGTAGACTGTCCCACGTTTAGCCTCAGGAGTAAGTAGTTAGAGGATGCACCCACTGCTTAAAGGAGGAGGGCTCAGAAAAACAACTGCCTCACTAGTTCTGAGGAAAGGAAGGCAGGAGATTGCATCATTTTTGCTGGAACATCACTGTTGCACAACAGTAACAATGTTTCAGGCTCACTGCTTTAATTAAGAATGAATTGTTTCACGAAAGCTTGAACACACTGCAAAAGTTTGTTAGATTATATTCTAGAAGCAGACAAATACATTAAAACGTGAACATAATGTTGCTCTCTGCAGGTAACACTGAAGCCCAATCGTAATTTTTCAGAGGCAACACAGGAAAGAATGTGCACCCTCCCATTAGAAGCCATATGAAACATACTGTGCTGTACTGTGTATCACACCTTGTTGTTTGCCCTATTTTTTCCTGCCAATTTATGGTTTTATTTTACTCGCCGCATGGTGAGCTGTGTATGCACTTGGCATAAACAACCTGTACTGTTTGGGATGCCAAATTCGAATGAAAACATGCCCACCTGGTACAAATCACAGCTGGGATGGATACCTGAGAAGAGGCCTAATGACATAAAAAGCCTCATCACTTGGCTTTTCTAAGGCTGACCTCCAAAACAAGATGCTGTGGATGTTGCGCCTTTCTAACCCGTCTCTTTTTGTGTCCTTGTGTTGGTCCCAGCAGATGTTATGGAGGGAAAAAATGCCATTCTGCTGGGCATGAGTCAGTGGAACTCAAACGACCTGGTAGAGCAGATCGAAACTCTGGGACAGATGGAGGACCAGTCGCACGGTACGCTCCACACACACGAGCACACACTCGCATTTCCCGTGCTCACACATCAATTGTCAGGGCTCCGAGTGTCTGGAATGAGCATTGTCCACTTAATGATGACAATGGCAGCAAGATTGTAAATGGACTTCAGCCTCTATTTGAAGCTACATTAACTCATTTCTGACTGTGAGAGGCAAAGGAGAATAAAAGATGTAATGATTTTAACCAATAATGCAGTAGTAATAACAAGAATATATTTTCTAAATCTAATCTTATAATAGTCATCCATAAAAAAAAGAAAGGCTGAGCTATTTGAGTATCAAGGAAGTCTAGCTTGAAGAGCTATAAGAAATATTTTCTTTGTGGTACGATCCATCAACAGCTGAATGTTATAAAAAATTATGCATTCCTGTGATGACTGTGTTGTACAAACTATGGGTAAGGAGACCTTTTTCACAGGAGAGATTATAAAAGAGAGAGAAGTATAAAAGTACAATGCAGACAGCAACATTAGTCTTGCTATAGTTGTTTGGTGGAGTTGTCTTTTCCCCCGTTTCTCAGAAAACTATCAACATCTTACGCTGCTAGAGCAGCTTTGTTTTTCTTCGCCTTTCCTTATCTTTATTATTATTCTATTCGAGTTCAAGTTCAGTGCAAGAGTTGCTGCGTACCGAGACCAGCCGCATGTGTACAAATAAAAAATCTCGAATCACTTGGTAGCAGCTTTACAGAAAACAGTTTCTAGGATGATGTGATATATTGAGAACTGTATAGTGTAGCGATCCCATTACTGTAAGGTCCTTATCCTTTTTTTGCCACACCTTTGATGATCTAAATGTATTATTGTTGTTGTATTATGCTCTGTAAAACATGAAAAGTAACACGAAGCATGGAAGCAGACATCCAGTGAAATGACCAATGGAAATGGTGATGCTGTGTAGTCATCATCTTTTAGAATTCAGTTGGGATGTATTTGTTTGTATGTGCACTGTGTAAAGAAAGTATCTAGGGGCTAAAAAACTAAAACTAAAAGGTAAAGAGTGTAAATCTTGACCCGAACTGCAGATTTTTTTTTTTTCTTGGGCATCTTTGGGAGAATGTAAACATAGAAAAATGGTTACTGGACTCTGGGTCCAAAAAAAACAAAAAAAATTGTGGAAAAACAGCCACCTGAGCATTCATTAAAGAGAAAAAGAGCACTTTGTCCCAGCTTTTATGTGGGAAGCATTTTGTTATTGATCCCTACAGCAGATGAGCATGAATGAATAAAACATGATGGATTGAGAGAACTCAGCACAGCTGAGATATTATCATATTCAATGTATTTTAAATACAGTTCTTGTCTTATGATGCCTAAGGATATACACAGAGCTACAGACATTCTTCTCAGTTCATTTTTATGCATATGAAGCATCAGTTAAAATGCAGCTCTTGCTTTGCAAGCAAAGAGGTTCAAATCTTATTGTCCTCCTCTCTCTCATATCTTTAAAAAAACCCTGGAGACTACATAGGGTTATTTGTCAGATTACTTTGTTTTTAAAAGGAACAGCCAGGATTTCTGGTGAAGCCAACAAATGCTCACAGATATCTGAGCCAACCTGTTAATCTGTGAAGATAAATCCACAAATGGGAAATTACTAAATGCGGAATCATTGTGGGGTGTAAAGTAAGGGTGTGAGAAATGCATTTTAAGTGTTCCGCCTCATATATTATTTACCTAAATCCCACTAATGCATGCTTAAACCAGAAAGACGTCAACATCCTGTCCTACAGGCCCTTTATGGCATCCAGTTATTTGTTTTGCTTAAAGGGGTGAAACCTGCGAATACCACATATGTAGGAACATAGATATTTTGCCTTTTGATCCCATCCAGCTAACCTCTGATACAGAAGTGAGTTAAAGCTCCAGCTTTTCACTCTGTAATGCTTAGATCTATGTTTGCCTATCCTCTGGATTTCCATTCAAGGTTCTTCAGGATTAACATGGCCAATACTGTTCAGCAACAAGCTGCACACATTAGTGAAAGACTTTCCTTTCCTTGTTATGCCCCTTTACTGACGACTGAACCAGCCATCATCTGAAATATATATCTGAAGTTTAATGCTATATGATTAAATGATTAAACAAACATCTTATATGCCGATAAATGCAAATGTTTGTGCAAAGATAACTAGATCTATTCTATCCATATCCACTATCCATAGGTCTTTTGTTTGATTATTTTCTTGCTTTCTTTGACATTTCAATAGATATTACCTTTCTTAAATAATGGTTTAATGACTCAATATGCTAAATGAAGTGATGTTAAGGGGTTTAAGCATGACAGACTCATGGAAGAATGTCATATTTCAGCAAATATTCTTATTTGACTTCAGCACAGATGGAATCTGATGATTTTAATAATAAATTGGGATTTCCCCCCCTATGTCTCATGTACTGAGCTGACTGCTGTATTTGAGCATGATGAGACATAGGACAATTTTAATTTTTTACTGACATCTCGCCCATTGACCACTGGGATAGGGTCCAGTTCTGCCCGCGATCCCATTAGGGAATAAGCGATAACGATAATTTCAAGTCATGATCAGGCCCACTAATTAAAGGCAAAATGTCAAAATTTTTTCACCTCATCATTACATATAACATCATGTGACGGCTCCTCAGTCATTTGTGAGCTGAAAGTCTGCCTCTTGTTTTGGTTTTTTTTTACGATTAAATTGATGCCTCCTCTTGTACAGCTCAGCTCTGATGTTTGACATGTTGCTTTTAATCAGAAGGAGTAAAGTGGAGTCCTGCAGAGATTAAAGAAGCAGCTCCTCTAGTCATGTGACGGCTTCATGACAAATTCTTTACAGCCCCCAAGCCCCCCGTCACCAGACCACTCGTGAAGCCAGAAGTGCTGAGCTGCAGCAGCTCTAATTTAGCATCGCATTTCGTCCTGTTTGGTGAGCAGATTTGCTGGTTGCTGTAGTGGATTCAAGTCCTCTTTCATTTGCCAATTTCAAACAAAACGTGTACATTTATTTCAACGTAGAGCAACATCAACAGAGAAATGATCTAACCAAATGAACATCTCAGCCCTTCCTTATTCTTCTGTGTCAGTGTTATTTTGCCTTGTCGGGATACTTCTTTACTCACTACGTCCATTTCAATTTAATCTTATTTCTCCTTACTTCCTCTGGCCTGTTTTCAGAATGCCTCCTGTAGCTGAAACAACGCGTTACTGTGTTTTTTTTATGTTGTTTAATCATGGTAGCTTCAGTGCATGGCTGTGTAAGCTAATTTTATATCTGTCACACGCAAAATAATATTTTTTGCTGTCTGATTTGATTTGTCGATGACTTTGGAAGGAGCCAATGGTTTTGGGGATAGGCACTGTGTACAAGCAGACACACACAACAATGCAGACCTACTGATTGTGCATCCTGACACAAAGGTGCAGGTTATCAATCATAGTCCCCAAGTAGGCAATCAATATTGGCTCAGGACCACAGACCACAGAAGGTAAATGCATCTGGTTGTGTTCCAAACGTCTGCTTTTGTGTAATTGCCCGGTCTGCTCGGAGCCCAGAGACACAGTTGATTTTAGTCTTTTATATCAGATATACGCGAACCTTGTTCTTTACCGTAATATGTCATTTTTAAGTCGAAAGCATTGCGATTCACTTTGATAGATTGCCCGCTGAAGTAATGTTATGAGGTGATATCCTCATCAGTAACTGATCTTTATAGCCACACGGCACCTGGAGAAACGGCTCCGAACAGCTTCCCACCGACTGACTAACAGTCATCTTTAAGGCTTATCAACTGCTTAGCAGATAGTTGTCTATTTGTACACACACATATATATATATACATTTGTCCCTTCAGTACTCTCTTGAAGGGGAATAGACGGGGCTGTGGATTGAATAGGCCGGCAAGATTATGTAGCTTGCGGCTCACAGCTGCTGCTGTGTCGGTTTCAGCTGATCTGTGAGCTCTCAGCTCACGCATTTGAAGTGTTGTCACAAAACAAATCCTTCTTTGCTCACCATTTCTCCATTAATGACAGATTAGCAGAGAAATGGTGGTGCTGAAGCTGAAATGCACATCTGCGCCGTGTGAGGTATAAAGTATACTTAGCGTCTATCTGGGGGGAAAAAAAGGAATACATATGATTCCTTTTATTTTGATCTGGGGTGAGTGTGCAGGCTGTCGCACTAAAGCTGGCATCGGTGCACTCTGAGATGCTGAATGTTGACATCATTTCTTTATCATACGCTGACTGTCTCGCCACAGTCTGCCAGCAGACATCCACAGCGAGCACAAAACATCACGGGCAGCCTACTTTACTAAACAGAAAAGCTGCTCAGATTCGGTGTTTCTACCATTTGTTTGACTCGACGGGATCGGCTGATTGCGGGGTAGTTTGGTACTTTTACCTTTTCGGATACCTTTTTGGGGGAAGAGATGTACAAGATTGACTTTGCATTTTCTGTTTGGTGGTGTGATTGAATTGAAAGGAGCCCACAGGGTGAGACACAGCTTGGTGCTGATTTTATTACACGCAGGGAACCCAGGACTCCTGGTTCAGAGCACTTCAAAGCTCCGAGGCTGCTGCTGGGAATTTTATTGGGACTGTGTTGGTATTTGTAATTACAATGCTGCTCGCTTCCTCTCTGTGCAGCTCGAGTCAAAGTTGCTGAAAATAGCTACGGCCCTGCATGGCAATGCATACAAATGTGCATACAGTTAGCCTGCTGAGATTCTGTATTTTTTTGTGTGCTTTCATTGTGCCCTGAAAAGAATATCAAAGACATAAATTTAGCCCTGCAAAGCTGTTGATAGCAAGAAAAAACTGTTCAAAGTGACACGGTAATCTACAGTATAACCTTTGTATATCAGAAAGATGATATCTAAAATCTGCAGTCATCGTTGCTGCATTTTATACATAAATATTAAAAATGTGTAACCCCATACAGTTTTTAAGATCAACAAATGATTTTTTTTGCCATCTGACAGCATCAAATCTGTGTGTGCCTGATATCTGATCACCTCAGGTGGTTGATACGATACCCACAGAAATTCTGACATACCTGCCACAGGCACAACTTGAGACTGTTTCCTCTGTTCCTAGTTATGTTTTTGGTTTCCACCAGATCCTGAGGGGGGGGAAACTGATTCTTCATCCTAGTGTTGTTTGGTGTAATAAAAAAAAAGATGGTGTTCAGCAGGCTTTAAACAATGCTCAGGAGGTGAGTTGTGAATCTCAGTTACATAAGACAAAATAGAAGCTGAAACAACACTGAGACTCTCACGACGCTGGCTCGCTAAAGACTGTGTTATGTAATCCACGTTGATAGGAAAAACATGGCTAAATGTACCTGTCTCCAAATCATCCGTAGAATTTTGATTGAAGATTATAGCCTCTGGTCAGCCAGAATCACAGTAGCTGCTGCCATTAAGTTTTGATTGGCACAAAGTTTAGAATCTAACGTGAGCAGGGGTTCGCCTGGGCCAGCCCTTATGTTTGATTACGGTGGGATATTTGAATATTTTTAGTTTTACAAAACAAGACTTATTGTTGATGTGATACTAAAATCACAAGAACAGGATTTTTTTTAAAACTATGAAAGTATCCGCAAGCATGTTAGTCCGGCCAAAGTTGGACCGAATCAAGCTTCTCAAAATCAGGCTGAAACTGCCGCCTCGGCTAAAATGAAATATGTGTGTGTACTGAGGGATTTACAGTGGTCAGAATATACATCATGGTCAAAGGTACATCATAGCTTCACACAATCCCTCTTCCCTGTTTATGCCTTTCCAGAGCGGATCATTTATCTATTCTGTTTGTCTTTGGACGCTGCTGGCAGTTACTCCAAAGACAGACTGCTGTGAAGAATGTGTCACTTCTTCTTAGTTTGTCAAACAATGTGAGTCAGATTTTAGAGTCTAAACACACAAACTGCAACCCTGAACAACAGAGTCCCGCTGATACATTGCAAATCTCATTTTAACCCCTGATTATCTGCACTTTATCATAAGAGTTTAAAATGAATTGAATTAAGTTGTCGTTTTTAAGTTCTTAAGCTGAAAGCTGTTTGCAGTTAAAATCTCTCCACACCTGAAAATACAGAGCCAAATTCTGTCTTCAACTCAGAACCTGGGTAGTAGCCGAGCTGAAATAGTCACGATCCTTAGATCTCATCTAGTTTTAGCTGCTCTAAAGCACGTCTTAGTTTATGACCTCGCTCGCTCTGCTCTCCGTTAAACCCTCATTCTCTCATATATTTCTCCTCCGCCTCTCTGACCATTCGTTCCCAGACTCATCATCTTCTTCCTCCTCTATTCCCCAGCATTCATTACGCTACGAGCCATCATTACTCTCTAAACCTTTCTCCTCCCAGCAGAGGTGACTTTCAGCGATGAAAACCTTAGCGGCACAGAGTTATGCCTAGAACACACCGGCGTTGTGTTTTCCTCTCTTGTTCTCTTCTTTATCTCCATGCAGTGACATTCAGTAATGGAACATCAGCCACTGCTCCGGCTCCTTAGAAGCTTCTCATCCGTTCACTGTGAAAACGCTTTGATTCGTTTTATTTTTCTTTGCTATGTTCGCCACCTCTTTGTTATCTTCGGTCCGTTGCTCACTTTTGCCGAATGATGTGTTATAACCCGAATTAGATTAATTTTTTTTCTTCTGAAAATCACAAACCGTGTGATAAACAAACGCTACTTAACTCAAACCTGGCTACCTCCTCGGTGTGAGCAGCCAAGCTGGCATAACATTAGCTGGAATGGCTACGTTAGAGGGAGCTGGCAGTTTTGGTGGCGATGACTAACTAATAAACGCCGCCAAATTACCCAACACAGACACTTTTTTTTCCTCCTTTTTTCCAAGAGGATAATACATGATGAGAATAAATAACACAGTAAGTGACCCGGAGAGAAATGTATTGAATGGGTGAATGATTTTTCATTTTCCGTGGAGCGCCACAGCTGTCTTTTCTACATGCGCCCTGTAGTTCTTTTCAGACACACGTACCGAAAGCAAATTTTGATCTGATACTCATCTGTATTCTGCCCGTGCAACCTCACAGTCCAAGTAGTCTTTAACTCACACAGTGTGTACTGCGAGCTCAGTTTCAGCCTATTTAATGTTTATGAACTTGTCTTGAAAATAAAGCTGCTTCAGAGGCTTAAAGACAGCAAGGGCTAAAGCAATTACTTCAAAAAATATTATTAACATAAACATTAAAAACAACTGGGAGATGATGATGATGATGATGATGATGATGATGATGATGATGATGATCAAAACATTTTCTAACTTTAGGCACACAAATTATGATACCCTTGAGGTCTTGCTTACTTTTCTGTGTTTGTGTTATTCTGTTTCTGATCTTTCTGCGTTCATGTGCGTGAGAACCTTCATGCGTGTGCATCCACACACACTTGTCTGGCAAGATATGAGGCAAAAAATGCTGTGCGATCGCACACTGGAGACAGATCATCACACCCATACAACACTGTTGCTGCCTGGAGATCAACAGAGGAGGGAAGAGGAAGGAGAGAAAAAGAGGAGGAGTGCGTGACAGAAAGAACTAGAAGGAATAAACTCTTGTAAATGTCACAGGTGGAGGTTTCACATAGAGACCTTGTGCTTTCTGTGGTCCTCTCCAGCAAATGGAGAGGCAATAGCTCTGATTCTCGGGGCCGTGAAAGGATTTGTTGTCGGTGAGGTAACTTCAGGTTTCGCTGTGGATCGTCAGGGACACTTCTGAATGGCTCTGGAAACCTAATCTTCGCCATTACTGGTTCGACTGACAAGAAAAAAGAGATCAACAGAAGCACACCACTCCGACTAACAAACAAAAAAAATTCTCCAAGAAACCCCAAAAAATGAAAGCATGACATTTTTTAAAAACCCAAATCGTACTGGAGTCATGGACAGAACACAGCTTGAATTTTAAACAGAGACATTTCTATTCAAACTGTGTCCACCAGAAAGAACGATTATGTAGCCTAAAAAGTAATGGATACCGAACCTTCTTAGATAAACTTTACAAACTTCCCTTCACTCTTAAAACTAAATCTACAAGAACATAGCAGTGTTTGGTCAGCATAAGCCCACTCCACCCTTTCTACCTGAATCCAGGCCACTGCGTCAGTAATCAGCATTAATGTACTATTTTCCAGGATTTCCAGTTGTAAGGTTATTTTAGTTGGATCGCCCAAAGAGACCCAGAATTTTTTCTGTCAACACGCCCTGGGTTTTCAGAGCAGTCTGCTCCAATAAGAAACACACCACAGCATTTCCCCTGAATTATTCATATGTTTGCAAGTGTGTGGTGTGTGATGAAATATAGCCCCAGATGAATATGGAAATACCAAATTACTGCTTATATTAATGACTGCAGTTTTTATTGTTCAAGTAGTGCAAACAGTGTTGCCACTATGACCCCCCCCCGAATGAATAACTTTACCATTTCAGAAAGATTCAGAGTTTTACAAGATTGTAAGGGACAGACAGTCTTTAAATGTTCTCATGGTAAATTTCTATACTTGCATACATTTATTTTCAGTATGAGAATGTCCTCAATGGGTCTTTCCTGTAGTGGAGCTGGTGGTGACTCTTGGGGTTTTCTCCCCATAGAACAACTCGACAGACCCTGATGCCAGCAGTGGGGAACAGATGGCTGAACGTGTTAGCGTGGCTCCACCGTGCCAGGGGTCAGGGGAGACTTTTCATCCGGTCAGGCGATTGAACTCATCCGAACGTGCACCCTAACCTGTTGCTGCTTAACAGTGCTCACCTGCGGTGTTACAATGAAACAAACATGGCTCTGTTACATCTTTTTCAAGGATATTTGCATCCTAGTATATAAAAAAAACTGTATAAAATATTTAATTTTATTTCACTTTCTATTGTCTTGACTGGTGGGTTTGCTGACTAGTCCACCCAAAACAACTGGTCTGTGGACATAAAGACATTTGTAATATAACAAATAATATGTTTTCTTTTAAAAAAAAAGCCAAAAAGAGCAAATTGATGTTTGAGGCGTGGTGATGGAATAACCCCGATGACTAATTGTCGATTGTTGCTTAAAGATTATTACCACACCCGGTTGTGGTTGCATATATTGTTCAATGACACGTACGTGCTCAAGCATGCACCTCTGCAATAACAACAGGAAGAAAATAAAGCCCGAGTGTCAAGAATGTTCACACGTCATAAGGAATAAGCTCGGCATTCAACGAGAAGCTAAAGCTCATCCTGCTGAACGAAGCAAAAGAATCGGAGCTAAAATCATTTTCAATGATGCTGTGAAGGGTGCACATCCTCCAGACTGCACCTATTATTCACCTAGATAGTGGAGCTCTCTAATGAGTCTAATTACACTCCAGCAGCCAGGAAACAGGGAGGATATTTTACCATTTTGTCCTTTCCCTCGAAGACATAAATCCATGGTCTAAAAGTCACTCATCCTTCTGATGAATTTAGTCTTTTGCCTGTTGCTCTCACCCCCTGCTCTTGTCTTTCCCCCCATCTGCTCAGTTGAAGGTGATAGATGTGCAAGTGTAGTTGAAGTGGAAGGCTTTGGAGAGAGAAAAAAATCCCTGTGAGATAAACAGACAAGCTCAACTGCATGTGAGAGACAAAAATAAGCAACCTTTTTATGACAAAGTGACATTTAGAATCAAAGCTGACATAATGACACAGAAGATGGATCAATGCTTCATCCTTCCACGTTCAGCTCAGGTAGGCTTCTGTGGGCAGCCTCTTCATCCTCACAATCCTCTTTCTGGGGTCAATTTTCAGTTCCTTGCTGCTATAGATAGCAGACTGTTCCTATAACTGTTTCTAAGACTCCTGTCTGACAACTGCAGCACCAAAATTCTCACTTGGCTGGGCTTCAAGCCACTAGAAATGGCCACTGTGCGGGTGTACAATATAACCTGTCCACAGGAACTTCTCTTTCTTGTGTTCCTTTCACAGACCTTTTACAGCTGAAAGACTCAGGACGTACATATTGACCAGCAGGACTTAACGCAAAAAGCAAAGAAACTCAAGGAATGAAAACAGAAACACAGACGGATCGCCAAAATCTCCCTGCAGCAACAGATTGTGCAGCAGAGAAAAAAAAACACGATCTGGCTCTCGCGACAGGAAAGCAGTTTATACGACTGAGCCGTGCCAATAGAAGGAAGACTTTGTCGGTTTTCTCCAGTATCAGACAAATGTCTCAGCTGACGGTGAATTCTGGAGCAGATCAGCATGTGGGCTGCGTTCACAAACCAAGAAGTGAGGGAGTTTTCTGTGTCATTTCCTCTGACGGTCATTTCTGCAGTCTGCTGAAAGCAGCTGTTTACTTCAGGGCTGGTCAGTATACAGGCCCAACAGTTTCAAGAGCAAAGCTTTGAGTTTGGCTTATCTTTGATTTTTTTTCATGAAATATATGAGTAATTAAACCATTTAACATTTTTTTAGGGGAAAAAAAACATTTGATGATGAACAGGCCTAAAAATCTAAACTATTATGGGTATTACAACGTAATAAAACCTTTTATCTAAAGAAAATCATACCTGTAAAGATTTTTATTAAAATTCAGATAGCTCAGAATGGTCTGTTTGGGTTGGATGTGTCTAATAACATTTATTCATTCACACACATACACACACACACACAGAAACACACACACACACACACACACACACACACACACACACACACACACACACACACACACACACACACACACGTGTTTGCTCCCTCAGGGGGACATCAGTGAAGCAGTTGATGCGAAGATTGCATGTCACTTGGTGTTAATGGGTGTTTTTGCTGTAACCACATGCAGAATTGAAGAATAGAGTCCATTAACAGATAATATTTGTTTAAGAGGGTCTTTGTCAGCATCGTCTCCATTCTACGCTCTGACGTGGTTTTCTTCTCATTCTCTGAGTGTCTTGTCATTTCTTTTAGCTTAAAACTCTGATCCTGTTTTTATAGTTTATTGCTATTTAAAAGGTTTTAATTACACCATGCTATCGTCTTATCATGAAATGAGTGATTTCATAATGTTTTTCTTTAAAAAAATCTTTGGAATACAGTCACATTTATTCAATTTCTTGGTTCAATATGTCATTTACGCAACAGTAGTTGTCATGACAGATATAGACTACACTGGATGGATGTAACAAGGGTTTTCTCCCCTGTCAGTGAAATAAATCATATCAGTCAATCAGTCACATGAATTACAGACTACAGACGTTTAATGAAGCCCCTCTCAGTTATCTGCTGTAAGGCACAGCTCTGAAACAGTTCTTTTTCTAAGGTGATCAGTCAAGAGTTGCAAATCTGTAACACTGTTTCTAGGGCTTTCAATGGAAAATTCTTACTCTTGGTACATGCTCCAACCTTACTGTATTTGTTCAAATTGACTTTGAGTGTTATTAGATTATTCGTACCAGCTGTTCTCCAACACATCCTATTTAAACAGTCTGTTAAATCTGGGAAAAGGTTAATGACTTCATGATTCATCGACTCTTTCTTTGGGCACTGATGGCAAAAGACTGTGAACTTTAAAAAAATCAGGAGGGACTGTCTCACTTACCTGAACTTTTACTTAAATTGCAGGGATCATCTTCTCCCAAATGATTCACAACACCGTGTTAAAATACTTTCTGAAGGAAGACTGACAGATTTGTAAAGATGTGGCTTTGAATAAAAAGATTAAATCAATATGTGCAGCCAGCTCACATCATTGTCTGTGGACTGATTTTAGAAAAACTCCCTTGTGGGGAATATTTTAGGACAGACGGATAAGAAACACTTTCATTTCTTGACTGACTTTCAAATATTTAAACAAATGAGTAACCTGCTCAAATGGAAATTCATAGTCATAATCATATTTGTACAAGAAAATAAAGGGAAATGTCATCATATCCTATAATACATTTATGAATATATGAATAAAAGCCTGTATAAATAGAGATTTTCCACATGCTGCCAAATTGTTCTCCCTGCACAGCAGTGTTCACTCACTGAAATACTTCACATGGTTTTCGGCTAAACTTTCCCTGCCTTGCTTCCCTACAGTATTTCAGAAAAAAGAGAACTTCTCCGCATTGATTTCCTGTTACTGTGTGACCAAAAATAGTGCGGCGTGCTGAGTCCCTTGCGTGAGCTGTTCTGTTCTAGACAAGCAGGCAGTCGGGGGGCAAGCTGTGGGCTGGGAATGAAGTGGAAGGGAGCCGACAGCGTACGAGTCTGTGAGAGCCTCCCATGACACTCGGTCCCAGACGAGGAGGCCAAATAAACAACGAGCTAGCAGGCGAGGCGCAGAGGCATGTCTCCAGCCTGTAGAGAGAAAACGTAAAGGGATACAGGAGAGAGCGCAGGAATAAGGGGTGACACAGCATGCAGGGGCTTCCTTAGAGGCTAATGAGTTTGGCTTGGTTCCCAAAAAATGCCGCAACACACAGAGAGGGAGAGACTCTTTAAATTTCGCAGAAAAACTTTTGCATTTATAAAATGAGAGATTTTTTTTTATCCATCATAGCAAAAATCTAATTACTGGTAGCTCTGTATGTGCTGCTTGCTGCCTGCCCTGAATGAATCTGATGGTTATTGCCATTTAAACCTGCGGATACATAAATCCACCACGCAGTTTGGAAGTAGAATGAAGAGAGATGAAGAGGTATAAGTAATATTGACCATATTCTCTGATCAATATCCATTTATGCTTCCGTTTGGTGGAGTGGCTGGCTGAAGTAGCTCCTGCGGTGACCCTGTCTTTCCCCCTTTTTTTTCTCCTTTTTATTTTTACATTTTCCCCCTACCTACTCCTGTTTGTATTCTTTACTCATCTAATCCAGAGGGTCTGTACCAGCTGAGAGGTTCACACTGCGCTCCTCAGAGCAGCATAGAAGGACTGGAGGATGCAGAGGTAGGAGCCTGGTTATTTGTCCTCCACTGCTGTCACAGAATGCCGCCTCTATTATTTCCCTCCCTTTGAGTCTGCTTTAAACTATGTACTTTTCAATCACGCTCCTTTTGTAGCGGAAATGTAAGACCCACGTGCTGCTGCTCGTGGTGCACGGAGGAAACATCTTGGACACAGCGGGTGGAGATCCCTGCACAAAAGCCGGTGATGTGGCCACGTTGGGCTCAGTTCTGGAGAAGGTGACGCGGGCACATTTTCAGGCTGCGGCCGAGCACGTGATGATCAAGCTGGTGCCATGTCCAGCTGTGTGTGCTGAAGCCTTTTCTCTTGTTTCTAAGTAAGTACTATTACCAAACTATAGAATTGTGCTAGCCTTGCATTTCCCATGTCTAAGGCTAAGAACCGGAACTGTTATAATGAACGATTTTCTTTATATCTAAGTAATTATGCATGGAAAATAATCTCTGGACTCTGGTGCAACACCATTCTAAATTGGTTAATGTCTTTCAAATGGCTTTAAACTAAAGTGTTTGTACTTGAGTGAATTAATCACTATAGGCCACTTCAAATGCCACAGTCATTTATTAGACGTGTGTCAAAGGAGGTGTCAATACCTCTCATAAAACAGTATTTTATTCAATATAGAACACTAAAGACATAATATGTATGTGTGTGTATATATGTTTGCGTGTGCAACTAAAGTTTCCACGGGGCAATATTCACCATTTTGTTACATATTACATTTTTTACAGCAGTCCAGGGACTGAAGAGACTAGTTGCTTAATGTTTGGGAGGGGGAATGTTGTTTGGTTGCTCGGCTGTTCCTGTAATGCGTTTGATGCCAAATGTTTTGGATAGAGGAATGTTCTGGAGGGGTTAAGTGTTCGCTGCCAGTGATTTCATAAAGTGTTCCTCCGTCCATGCTGTGATTTCCATGACAGAATGATAGGTTTTTACCACGGTGCTTCCAGATGGAATGAAAATGACAAACATTTTAAACTGGCTCTGGGTAATGTCCCCTCGCACACAGATTTTCTGAATATATTGATATTGTTTGCTTTGCATGTTTGTGTGTGAAAAGTGTTTGCAATTTCAAATATAACACATTTTTCAGAAACATCTTTACAATTTATGGATTGCCCACATCTCTGCCCACTGTGCATGTCTGCCTGTCTTTATCTTTTTAAGGCATATGACTCACTAAAGTGCTCTTCAAAAATTGATTCATTATTATGCCACTGCCCTGTTGCCCTTCAGCCATATTGTTTGCAACATATCTCTCTAGGTGTTTTAGCTTTTTGTTAACCTCATCCCTGCCTTTTTTTTCAAATAATTACATTTTTTTCCTCCTATTCACAGTTGCTGCAGAAGCTTACCTTTTTTCCAATTGTTGTTTTTTTTCTGATTCCTTGCGTCATGCCGCAATGCATCAATCTGACCCAAAGTACACATTTATTTTTTCAGATAGTTTTTTATAACCACATTTTAGTCTGTCACCAATTGTGGCTGATACTCCACTTGAGATATATAAAGCAGCTGAGGAGATTATATTGTACTTTTTAAACTCAGAATTTCTCCATGATAGTCAATCCTCAATTTATACAAAGGAAGTTAGTTCCTTTTGAATCCTGTTGTTTTAATTGTCAAAGTGCTTCTCCTTAGGGCATAAGATAAATAGCTAAATTACATTATACATGTGTCAGCTGACCTGAGGCTTCTGTAATGTGTGTTGTGATCACTTAGCTAATTTATCTGGCCATTTAACCCCACAGGTAGTATTCTTTGTAATTATCTCTGTGGAGTTTTTAGACCCATGAGGTTATGTCTGCATTCATCAGTCTTTTTTTAAACTAATGATATCATTTCATATTCAAAGTCACGTAACCCAGTGGTCACTGGTTTTTATCTCTGACAGCCTCAATTAGTTTTCACTGCCCTCCAATTATATGCGAAGGATGTTTTCGTCCGAAATGTCACTAATCACCGCAGCTGCCAGTGCGTGTTTGTCAAGTCAAGGCATTCATTCATGATAGCCGGGGCGAGGATGTTTTTACTCAATCTGTGCTGACACTGAGAGAAGCACAATTCTGCCCCCTGTTAAAATGGTATATATATATATATATATATAGAGTTGAGAGGCTAAAATCCAAGGAGGGGAAAATATTATCAAAATGTCTAGCAACTGGTGTCCTCAGTTCCCTGTGTGACTTTTGACACATGTTGCAGGCATCTAATTTCATAACACAGGGTCATTTTTTAAAAATCAAATAGTAAAAGGTGAGCTCTGTTATGTTTTAACCTAAAGAGCTTATTAAAGAACCCAACTGAAATAAAAAGTAAATGTGTTTTGACCCCCGGTGAAATTAAACAAAGCCTCCCATTTGTCCCCAGATTCCTCAAACATGCTCGTACAATATGTGCAGTCAGTAGGCATTAACACACACCCACACATCCAACTCCTCTTCTGTCAGTTAACAGTGTGTGCCCTAATGACAGTGTTGGACTTGTGGGTGTGCGGAGACTCATTTATTTTAATGCCGACACAAACATCTTAGGAATAGGCGGCCGCTCTGAGAGGAACTGTGTCTGTGTGCGTAATTTGCTCTCATTCTGGGTAACAGCTTAGCCGAAAAGTCTCACCTCCAATCGGAGGTGGCAAAACCTCTTCGCGCCTCAAAGACAAACTTCCGCATAAACAAGCCACCTCGGACTCACTGCTTGATAGTTCCTTATGTATTGTAGAAGCTCCCCTGACAGAATGAGCACGTTTGTGTTTATGTGGTGCGCGGAAAAAGGCCGACTGTGCCCCAACGGGGTTCTGAGGGCTCATTAGTACAGTGGCTTCGTCTGCTAATGATCATACCTGGCAGTGCTTGCCACGAGGCTAGGTGTCAGGAAACACGTGTAACCTATGAACACACAGAAACTAGTTGAAGGGAGCACTGACTATTTTTGTTATTACACCATGGCATGTCCAAAAACCTGCAACCCAGAAAAGGTCTTAATTAATTTCTTCTGGAACCAAACATTGTCACAAGTAAACATTAAGTATATTAGGAATTTCATTAGAACACCAGGCAGAATAGTGTCACAAATTCCTATATTTTTAGTTTTCTAACCAGAAAGTCCACTTATCTGTTTCCACAGCGACTGCTATCAGCCGAGTGTGGTGGGCCTCATTATACTGGACGTCGTTGCTGAGGACATGCCAATCCTTTTTCTTGGCTCTCTTTTAAATGAAAGGGACTCTGCAGAGTACCATTACTGTTCATGTTAATTGCGCTGAAGTTGTGCAGCGCTCAGCCAGCCATTAAAGAACCGGGGTGCCATTACGCAGGAATCTGACAGACTTCACATTTTTTTCAGTTTTGCGATTATAAAGTTAGAGCCGGGAGGGTGTCGGCGCACCATAACAGATTAAATCTCAAGGTTATGCTGCGTAAGATGAGGCGGATTCTTGGTTTAATCGGCTCACTCAGACTTATCCTCTCCTCATGTAGTTAATGGACATCCTCATCACTGAATTACCATAAAACTTCATGAGTGACTCTCAGAGTAGAAATATGTAATAATTAGCGTGATTTATTTGTTTTTGAGTGGGTCTGACATGTTAATCACAGGTGAGATGGGTTAAAAATATTAAATACTGTTGTTTCTTTAATTTCATATACAATAGAATCCAATAAAATACCAGTATACCTTCTGTTTGTTCCCAGTTAATGCATAGAAGTCGACAGTTGTGAGCAAATTCATTATTTCTTGAAGTAATGAGGGCAGGCAGCACACAGCTGATTTACCTCGACCTCAACCCCTCCCTACACTCTTTGTACTGCTTGATTTATGAATGATTTCTTTTGTGGTAGATTACACATTAGAGAAACGTGTTGTCCTGATTAAAGAATCCTAAACCACAGGGAGACTCCACCATAAAATCAGGATCATAAAGCACCATCTGTGCTGGTTTTGCTTTGTCATAATTGTTTGCCCAGTGTCACATCCACCACTACATTGATCACAGAGGAAATCCTACTTATAGGCAGAAATATTGGCCACAGCAATTAACTGCGGCTCATGTGAATTGTTTGATGGAGCAGAGGTTCCAAAGTACTTGTTTGTAAAATAGTAATGATCGGATCAAATACATTTGGATTTTTTATCCTATTCTCATGAATGGGTAGGCTTTGATGCCAAAAGATATAAAACCCCACAAAATCTGCCTCATGCACACACATTTTTATGTGCTCTATTGAGTGAAAAAAGTGCCTGCTTCATGATAATGACTAACAAGTGTTTGCATAATTAAGCAATTATGTAACGCATATAACAAGTGCATTTCTATCTGGTGACTTGAGAGCTTTTCAGGGACATATTGTTGTTTAGAATGATAATTTACTTGTTTTTCCTTCTCCATTTGAAGATCTTGGTATGCAAGTGGGGCTAATGGGACGACAGTAAAGTAAGAAATAAAAGTAAGTTCCCCTAAACTGTACAGCCTGGATAAAACCCTTTTTGAATAATACACATGGACTGCTCCGTTCTCATTAACGAAAAGAAGTTAATATAGAAGTTTCCTGAATGTAGAGGACTGGACAAAACGATTTCATGGCTCCTGAAGTAATGCACTGTCACCACTTAATATTTCACGCAACACTTTAAAGGTAATGATAATCTTATGCGGGTAATTGGAACAAGTATGTGTCGAGCTTAAAGAAAAACAATATGATTTTTTTTTTTTTAACCCACTCAAATGATTTACCAAGACCACAGAGTGGGAGGATTATGCTCTTATACTCACATAAGAAACCTTCAATACATAAGATGACCTCTCTCCATCAAGCACTTTTAATATAGCACTGAGTAAATTTGTGTTGTTTTTTATTAGTATAAATTCATGTATGTCCTAATTTGGTCTTTGTTTAAACTGCAGGAGATGCATTATTTTCTAACATCTAAATTGATTTTCATGCTGATGTTTTGAGTACTCAGATGGGACTTAAGTCTCCGGAGGTCACAAGTGCATCCACATGGGTTGCTGCGGTAACAGGGTTGGCGTCAGTAGCTGTGTAGCCACACCGGTTACATCACTTTGATTGGCCGTTTTGTTCCCACTCAACAGACGTCTCTCTGGGCATTTGAAAAGCCTTTTACAGCAGCTGACTGCTTCGCTTGTGGATTTGACTGATTTACCGTGGGGTTTCAGAAAACTACAAATGGGGAGTTTTACACCCCGGACTGTATGCTTTCAGGCCGTGTCTTTAGCTTTCAAAAGCTATTTGAGCTGCAACAATCTTGAAAAATAGCGTATTGGTTCAAAGTGGTGCTTTCAAAATGCCTGCTTTGTCCAGCCAAAACCCTAAACCCCTGAATTACAGCAAGAAGAAAGAGGCTCCAGGTTCACGTCTCCATACAGTTAGAGTCCAGTTCTATTTCTGAAAGTGCGTTACCTTTACTCTCTTGATCTGTCGGAGAGTGGAAAAGCCAGGCCTGAGTACTTGTAGAGCTCTTAATTATAGAACCTGTTTCAGCTGCTGAGACTCCGCTTCATCTTCATCCCACCTGTCCCCACTCCTGCAGTTTAACTCACCAACAGACATGAAAGGAAGCAAAGAGGTTTCTTCCATGGTTGCAGTGTAGGACTCCAGTGAATATAAAAATGTGTATACTCACTTAGGTATGGATGATTCTGATTTGGAGTGAGCAGGTAGAGAAAATCTAAGAATAGATGGAAGAGAAAAATTATGCTTTTAAAAAGAAAAAATAGAAATTAGACCCAATTACTGGACCAAATTATTGTTAGACCCAGATATTACTTTACAAACACAACTGAAAAACTAACCTCAATACTAACTGTACTAATTACACACATTAGCATATTATACTGATACAATAGTGACTTCTGGTGATGACATATGAGAAAAAAAACTATCTTGAAAAATCATTGAACAAAAGACGAAGTCCCTAGAAGAATCCTTGACAGTGCAGCAGTACTTCGGTGGGATTTTGAGACGTGGCATTAGAGCGGCTTAAACTGTTAAGTCTTCTGACTTTGACAATGACTTTCAGAAGCACCTTCAAGCCTCAGCCTCCCTGGGTAAAAGCTACTTCAATTTTTCCCAGGTTATTGTACCCATGGCAATGCGATGGAACCATCCCAATGACTCAAAATAAAAATCCTTTTTTGTGTCATGGAGAGTAGGATATGTCAAGTCCAGACAGCTCCTGTTTTTTGTAAAGTAAAGATATACGTACACTTAAATTACATTAAAGAACTCTGATAAATTCGATCTGTGAGCTCATGTAGCAGTGTGATGTTGTTACACTAGATTGTATAACTTGACAACTCACTTGAGAGATATTGCTCCAGAATTTGCTTAGATTTAGGAATTAAGCACACGGCTAACCAGTGGATATGATGTAATCCGTAGAATATAGTTTTATGCTAAACCAATTAGAGGTGGCGTACGTCAAGAGATGACTGTTGTGTAATCTCTTGAGGTACAATAATTCCTTTTTCAGAATCCCTTTTCAGAAAATAAATCAATCATTCGCACTCCCTGTTTAGTTTGAGACCATTATTTTTGTGAAAGGAAATTGTTTGGAGCCATTTATTTAATGTTGCCAGCAGAAGATACTGCTGGAAGTCCCAGGTTGTAAGCCATTGGCTAATGCCTTGTTTATTCACTCTTCAATATATCAATTTTTCCCAAAAGGAGATACAAAAAAACATATCTGGCTTGTTCCATTTGCCCACATTTTTAAAGATTTGGTAAGTTTTACTAGTGCCACATAGCACGTCTTAAAGAGCTGCAGGGTTTTCTTTTGGAAATGTTGAGCAATATTCTGACTTTTGACGTTATTCTAAACAAGACAATATTTCAGTTATGTTGTTTACACAAAGCTGAAAAAGAATGTATTATCACTTAATCATGCTTAAATGTTTCCACCGTCGTTTGTCTTATGCCTGCATTTTGTCCATCCACCTACCACTGAGGTGTTTGCACCCATCTAAAGTCTTCAGTATATCCTGTTTTTTCCTCCCTAAATATGTGTCTTCTATACTGGATGGAGGAGCCAAGAGCAGAAGTTGTAAAGCAAAAGAATGTGTGAAAATTCTGGCAGTAATTCAACCTGTGAGTCGGGTGTATACATGTCTGCATAGTGTGAAAAAGGTCACATTTGTTAACAGTAAGAAAAATGAGTCACATCTGGATTATTATTCAAATCTTCATTTCATCAGGAACATATTTTTTGCTTTTAATCTTCTTTGTTAGTACACTGATTTTTAGTTAGAGTAAATCCTCTGTTTTCGGTTGCTTGACCGCTGCATGAAAGCCCCTGCCCTCGGCCGCTTTGTTTCTGTCTGTGATGGGAGTTGTCCGTGACTGCGGACACACATTGTTGCTACTTTCTGGGATGAGCATCTGATGGATAGTGGCTGCTCAAGGAGACGGTGCAGGGCAATGCCATCTTTTAATGTTCCTCACTTTGTCACTTGAGCTCTGTGTGCCTCCCATAAGCACGCACTTATCCACACACACACACGCACACACACACACACACACACACACCTACAAACGTCTGAACAACTTAAACACACTGGTTATTATTGCCAAACTTGTTTCTGTGTGCTTTATTTCTTGAGATAACAATCTGTTTCCCTGCATTTTGTCTGTAAATACAACATCCCTCTCTGTCTCTCTCTCTCTCTCTCTCTCTCTCTCTCTGACACACACACACACACACACACACACACACACACACACACACACACACACACACACACAACAGTGATGTTGAAACCTGGCATCGAATCACATTAAGTGCTTTGTGAACCCTACATCTAGAGATGTAGCTTAGTCCAGATCACATCCAAAGGGGGATTAATCTCTGTTGTTGATGCTTATATATGTTACAAATGATATCACACCTACATTTGTTTTGAATTAATTAGAAACTAATAACTCTAAACTCTACAGAGCTGGAAGGGCGTATTAAGCTAAATGTAATTAAAGGCATGATGAAATCAGAGGGGTGTCTTCCAACATCCACCTATACATGGATGCATCATTTTGAGTTGCTTTTCTACTTTCCTGTCCAGTCTTAACCCCTACAGCTATGACGAGAGCTGTGTGTCCAGCAGCGTGGACCACCTGCCTTTGGCCGCTCTCCCTCTCCTTGCCATCGTGTCTCCACGCTATCAGGATGCCGTAGCAACTGTCATCGAACGGGCCAACCAGGTTTATCGCAGCTTCCTTCAGTCAGAGGATGGTCAAGGATTCACCGGGCAGGTCTGTGCTGCCTTCTTTTTCTTTCGAGAGGGAACTGGAAAAGAGCACTCCTTCGTGTTAGTCACACACCATGAAACGACAGGCTTTGGCCAGTGCTTACGATAAGTGGGCTATGTAATCTATGAAAACTGTGGGTGATCACCTCATCAGAAAGCTTCAGATCTAAAGTACCACATTTCCCTCCCTTGTACTCTATGATTATAGACTCTTAGTAATGAGCTGTATTTTCTAACGAGGTAATGAACTGTGAGAGGACTGGTTTGCCCTCTGAAATACAGCTCTGCTCTGCTTATTTTAAAGTATGGAAACAATTCTAAGTGCAGCTTTTTTTAGTCAACATATTTGGACCCATATGCTGCAGTTCAGTGATCGTAGTGCTTATTTAAAGACACGCATTTCATCTGAACCTTGATGGGAGGTGATTAAGAGCCACTAGCCAATACCATCTTGGTTAGTCAAGTCAATTAACTGGTCTCTAAAAAGCTACAGCAGGCTCCTTTTAATGATAACACCACTTTACATTTAGTTTTTTGGCTCTCACTCGTGTATAAATAATATGTGATTTTACTGGTTACTATTGTTTTCATAATTCTGCCTCCCCTGTTGTCTGACCTCCTCACTGAAAACCACCCAGTTTCTCCTCATTCCTTCCGTTCTCTTAAAGAGTTTACTTCTAGATATCAGCAAGTTGCCATTAGTGTAATGAGCTGTGGAGATACATTCTTTTTCATTTAAACAACAAAAAGGCTGGTAAAAGTATGTTCATGAAACAAATGTAACTGAAGTTCAGATTTTTTAAAGAAAAAGCAAAGTATCATAAATGTGTTACATAGCAAAAACCGTGTTAGTGGAATATTATTATTATTTGAAGATCATTTCTTTCTGGACTGGATTTAACCAAATAAGTCATTTAAAGAGTTATTGTGCTACTTCACAAATTTTTGTTAGAGGGAAAATGAAGGCGTTTAAAATGATAATAGTTTGATATCCCTAATATAACTTAATATAACTGAATCAGAAATACAAATGCAAGCTGATGTGAGATTCCTTCCCAAAGGATTGGTTTTAATTAGCCTAAACAATATGTTCACACTTGATTAAGATGCTTGTTGTTTTTTCTTCTTGAACAAATTTGTCCTACAAACGCAATGTACAAATGAAATAGAGACGTTCCTCACTGCTAAAAACCACTGCAGGTGGAAGATGATAGGGATAAAAACAATCTTTAATCCTATTTAATATTTCCTATAAGGTCTGAATGCACCAACTTAGAAAAATAAACGTATTACAGTTAGTTTTCTTGTTCTTAAGTTGTTACTAAACTGGAAATCAGTGAGCATTGCGCTATCCAGCCCCATTTGAGTATCTTTATTCAGAACTCCAACTGCTGGAACTGTCACTGACTGAAGCCGTCACATGAAGAACATGCAGAATTTTTTATTTTTATTTTTTTGGTGCAGGTTTGCCTGATGGGTGACTGCGTGGGTGGAGTGCTGTGCTTTGACGCGTTGTGCTTCAGCAACCATCCGAGGCCTTCCAGCCCCAACAACAGCAGCAGGAACAACAGCACGGAGAGCCTTAAGGTAGAGCTCCATGTTTTACAGATAACACAATGATGGTACACACGGCTTTGTGGGGGTTTACAGAGATGGTGAGAGAATATTTCACTAGGTCTGTACGATTAAGAGATCAACCAATCGAGATTGCAAGCCTGTGCTATACCATCAAGAATGAAAATTCACACTAGTGCAGTGTCCTTGGCACATCCTTAGAGGGACTCATGCGTAAAACCTTCCTCTGCTATGTCTATTCTCTGCCAGTTTTTCAGTAAATTAAGTCTACAGATTGTTGTCACGCTTTAGTATCAGACTCCTCGGTATTAGATCTCTCAGAAGCATCTTTCACAAATTTGAAGAAAATCATGGTACCGTGGTGAATTCTGCATGTGCACATCACAGCTTATTTCCCAAAGGTTAAAAGAGGGCTGATGCACACCCAGTCATTTCAATTAGTTGTGCCGGAGAAGGGAAACTTGGGAGACATGCAGGACAATGGGCCTTGAGGACCAGGGTTGGGAAAGTCTGAAATAGCTGATACACTCACAGACACACACGCAGACCCACAAGCTGAAACCCAAAAGCAGACAAGAAACAGACAAATGGAGGGAAAACCAGTTTATTGATGGAATTAGGTTGCAAGGTCCACAGAGAATCCTTTGTGGGGAATCTTGACAAGAAGAGAAGGATGGTTGGATTGAAACACTGGAGCTTCTGCAGACCCTTAAGGAGCCAGTTCTTAATGAGAGTGACTGTAGCGAACCCCCCCCCCCCCCCCCCCATGGATACCAGCTCAGTCCCCCTACAACTCAGAGTAAAATCGAAAAACCACAGCCAAGTACAACAATAACATTTCATTCCCCTTCTTTGTTTGGTCTTTTCTAAGTGTTGCATTGTATTCAGTGTCTCTTTCTCATATTTGCCATTCAGATCCAATCATCGAGATTAACAGGTTCCCTCAGATGTTTTATTCCTCCCACACTGAACTGTTCACCTTGGGAAAGACTTAATCAACCTCCCTATCATGCAATGTGATTTCCTGTCAAAGTCACAGTCGTGACCGAAGGTTTTTTAAAGCCGATTCAACATTCTCCATCGTTTGTTTCAGGACAATTCTGGTCTTCTGAGGGAATCCAGTCCTGGTCTGAGTTCTAGCAAGAGGCTGAGTAAGAGCAACATCGATATTTCTGCTCCCAATGAAGGCCAGGGAGGACCACCTCTCAGCCGCAAGCAGAGCGACTCGTATGATGGTGATACCTCATCTGGTGGCCAGCACAACTTCTTCTCCAGGTGGAGCATAAACACAACCCACATTTAAAACCTTTTAAATGTTCTTTATCTACGTATTCAGGGGATTAAGCTAAGATTGGGTCACTGATATAAATAAATAGGACAGAAAGCAGATTGGATTAGATTTTCACCTCTTTTCCAAAGATGTTATCAAGTTTTTAATAAGGAACTAAATCCAAATTCGTAAATCGTGTAATTAATAAGCATAATTATATAGTAATATTATATATAGTATTGTAAAGTATAGAAAGTTTAATTAATGGACAAACTAACTTTAGAGTCAACATAAACTTTTTATCCTGAAGCCTCAGGTACACAAAATGTGGTTATCTTGTATCATGTATCTAAGAAAAACTTACTTTTTAGTATAGTGTAACCATATAAACATCAGCAAAAATTTTTAAACATATTTAAAAAGAAAAATTAAGAAACAAACGTTTTTAAGTATATGTTGTGACTTTATCTGTCACCCGAAGCATTTTGCCTGATGGTCCTATGGTCCAGAAATAAAGATAATCTGAAGTAGTAAAAAAAAAACAGCTTTGTCTCGCAGAGCCATTTCTACCTGTCTTGCTCCTGCTTTTTATCAATATCTGCAGCTTGACTGTTTTGTTCGCCTACCTGTCTGAGCTGGACTATAAATAGCGTGTTGGTGCCTGTGCCAGACATCCTCAGCATAAAAAAACAAAAAGGGGCACGGCTGCATTGTTTAGCTTCTCCAGATACCTGTATTAGGATTCCAGGTCAAATGCTCGAAAAGGCCAGCACTAAATACACTTAGAGATGCTACAGAATCCCTTAGTCATGCCTTACAGATCACGGCTCCGCACCTCTCACCTCTCACTGGCTGTTAAACTCCTTATTAAGCCGGAGGAAGAGACAAACCTCTGCTCCTCTGCTCCTGGTTGTGCTCTCGTCTCCTAACTGTCCCAGTGGATATTCCCAGTCACAGGAAGGGCTTATTAAATCTCCTTTTCCAGGACATTAAATCTTCCATTCGACTGGCTGTCTACCCTGGGTTTGTGCACCTCGCTCTGCGTCAGCTCTGATTGGAAAGTGCCCTTGAGGTCATGTGCACATGAACGCAACATTGACAAATTTCATCAGCTCCTGAGGATGTATTCAGAAAAAGAAAGAGCTGTTTTATTATTTCATTTTTCCACAGCTTTTTTTTGTTTGTCCCTTCCATCACTTGTATTAATATCGGTGCTGTTTTTGCGGCCAGATACATGTAAGTTTATGGAAAAATAAAAAGAAAGCTTTCTTAAGAATCCCAAATAATGATTTGAAATTACTTTTGTATAAATATTTACTGAATATAAAGACAAAAAGGCCACTCAGTCGCTAAGATAGCTCCTAAATCCCTACCCTAACAGGAAATTATGTTGAGTTGTGGTATGTAAAGTGCACTTGAGCAGACCGCAGATTTTGTCTTTACAGTAAATGTCTTTACAGAAGGAGAGTTAATCATGCACGTCACTGTGGTCTGTGCAGCTTTTAAGCAATACTTGAAAGTCACTGAATCTCACCCCAAAGTGCTTTCTGCTCGTTTAAAACTGGGGGCTGTTTTCAGGGAGTAATACATATTTCTTTCCAAAAATATGGATAATTGCATTTGAGAGAGGAGACAAAAACCCAAAATAGTAGCAGAGAGCAATGAGGGAACTATTGATTTGGGGCTTTTACAGATGCCTGGAGATTCTTGGCTAATCCTTCCTCCACATGTAAGACTTAATGGGGAAATGCTGGCCCGCTGTAGAGCCGGGGGATGAGGGCAGCCAGCAGTGGAGGATGTGTCGGAGACTGCCTGGCTGTTCTAACAGCTGTCAGTGTGTTGCAGCCCGTGAAGGCTGGGTGAGGCGTTGCTCGTTCTGAGTCATGAAGATCTGGTGCTGAAAACGAATTTAGAATAATAAAAACAAACCGGCCAACATCTGAATCAGAGAAAAACAAAAAGATATCTGACTCATCATGTGTCATTACAGTTATTTTTCCGTATGAATATTGTTGAAATTGCAATTGTTAAATTAGCCTGAGTGTGCTTTTTTGAGGTCCTGTGGCACAAGAGTCCTTCTGCCTTGACTCAGTCACGTTGCCATGTGCACAGTAAATGAATCCTGGATTTTTTTAAAGGAGCATCATCTTATCTGAGGAGTCGGGGGTGTCAACTTAGTTCCCACCAAGATTATTTATATTCAGTTAAAATGTGAATGTTCCTCCATAAGACATCTTGTTATTTGGACACATTGTTAATTCATCATATCAATCATCCAATTTTTGGGATGAAAGGCTAATAAATTAGCACCAATTAGCATGACTATGGGCTAGTCAAAGATAAAAAAGTTACAAAGGATATTTAGGTTTTTATTGCTAGGTTTCCCAAAGCTGTAAGAAGTTTAGAGAAGTATAATGCTTTGATTATGATTTCAGTAACATTATGCCTTGTGTGTGATCTCCAGTATGCTGAAGGATGGTGCAGAGGTGCGTGGCAGCAGCAGCCCCAGTCTGGTGATGAACCCGGGACGTTTTGACTTTGAGGTGTCAGACTGCTTCTTGCTGGGCTGCCCTCTGGGCCTCGTGCTGGCCATGAGACGCACTGTGCTGCCTGCTGTTCAGGGTGAGCCTTCCAACACGCGGAACATGAAACAGTCATTTTACTTATGTAGCACTTTGCATTAAGTGCTACAGGTTCATTCATATGTTCATCAACCGTGAAGCGAGACTTCTAAACGAGGTAAAACTCCAGCTGAAAAAGCAGGATCAAAGTGAACAGCTGTCTGTTATAAATGGGACTTTGGGCTTTTTTATATGTTGAAAGTGAATCTCAAACTGAGAACCTGATTGCTTTGCTCCAAATATGAATACCTCAATAATTCTACAAATTGAAAGCGATTGGTCCATTGTCTAGACAAAAAAAAGAATACTTCACAAAACCTCTAATCAGAACCACAGGTTTTCTCCCAAATTTCTTTGCAGTTTAACCAACTGAAGTGATTTTTATTAAATGTTTTTTTTGTTTGCGGTTCAAAGGAGAAAAGCCAGTGCTTCTTTGCAGATCTGCTAACGAGATCCTCTACTTTGATAGAGTACTTTTTTCAACTGGTTTTTATTTTGATCATCTGTTTCAAACACATGAAATCATTCACAATCACATCTCAGACTAACGTCATTTTTTTGTGTTATTTGCTCTGTTCTTCTGACAGTGAGCCAGCTCCATCCAGCCTGTTCTCAGATCTTCAACCTGTTTTACCCCTCGGATCCTTCAGCCTCCAGACTTGAGCCCCTTCTGCAGCCCCTCTTCCATAAACTGCCACCATTTGCTGTGCCGCGCTACCAGCGCTACCCACTTGGAGATGGACGCTCACTTCTTATAGGTATGATGGGAAATCAGTTATCTAGAGGGGGGCAGCTGCATCAACCCAAACATTTAATCATGAGATCTTTTTTTTTTTGGTCTTGCTGCATTTACATAATAAGAACCTTTTGAATTTAGCATTTTTTCAAAAGCTTTAAGGAGATGTGGTTTTGGGGTAGATTGGAACAGAGATCATATAGATTGCTTATGTAAATTTTCAGAAGCACACGTGACCACAGACAGATAGAGAATGGAAGGATCTCTGATCCCATCTGTATTAGATTCCCCCGAAGAGACAGAGTGAAATCCTCCTCTAAACCATGTGGTCTAAAGTAATTAAACCTCTTATTTGGCTCATACTACCTTCAATCTGACATCGCTCAATGAGGACCGGGTACAATATGTGAGATATTTGTTAGCTAAATAAATGTCACATTATTGATATACTCTCCCTGGAATTCTTAGTTGTAGAGATTGCATTTTTAATGAGCTGCTTATTTATCTGAAGCATGTTTAGTCCACTTTTGGGACATAGAGACTCACTCTAAATAGCAGTTATGATGCATCGCCTGGTTCCCCTTACTCTCCATCCACCTACAGATATGGAGAAAGTAGGACAAGGAGCAATTACTGTTGCCAACAGCTTATGAGCATGAATCTAGATATGACGATAGGCTTTTTAAACCCTTTAGGGGTACAGCAAAATTAGTCATATCTGTCATCTTGGTGATAACAAGAAGAATTCATCAGCAATGATATGAAGATGCAAATGCTATTGCCCGTCAACCTGGGAATTGTTATAAGGCCATTTCCTGGAGTACAGGAAGAATATATTCACAATTGGGAAACGTTAAGGACAGTTTACAGCCTTCCCAAGAGTGGATGTAAAAAGCAAGTTCACCAAAAGGTCATGCCGTGAATTGCTCTGAAACACTGGAAAAAGATAAAACGCTAGAGTATACAACCCTCAGTTAGCATGTTAAATATTAAAGTTGATGACACACGGTTTTAGAAAATTTAATAAAATGAATAAACATGTATGACTTTGGATGGATTGCAAAATAAGTAATTTCCCCAAGAAAAAACAAAAGTGGTTGATAATAACACAGAAATATAAAGGGAAATAATGGAGGTGCTCCAGAGGCTGCTGTATTCCAGCCCCTTGGGTTCTCTGGCTGACACAGCTCTACAAAATCATCATGACATGGACATGACCGTTTGAATGCCTAAAATACTACTTTAAAATAAGACCTGCATTGGTTGTTAATCAGCCTCCAAATAGGGTTAAAAACTAACCTTAAGGCATTGTCTGTTAATGTTTTATATTCAATCCTCAATTAGCTGATTTGTTAATTTCGCATGTATCTTTGTTTCTCTTTCCTGTGGGAGCTCTATACAAATAATATCTCATATCTCTTTTACCTTCATAATTTAGATGCAGATTCTGTCTTTTTTCAGATATTAATTGATTCATGTTCACAGGTGAAAAAGCAGGATGTCTGATGCTACTGTGAGGCAGTGAGGCTTTTAAAAGTCACAGAGTGTAAAGGCAGATGCAAAAGCATAGGCTTGCAGCTAAACTGGGTTGTAATTATGGGTCTGCATCACAGTTTTACTGATCAGCCCGGGATGCTGTGAGAATTAAAACTAGTCAAGTGCATGCACACAGATGAAACTATGGCACTCGTCACCCATTTCCTGCTCTGTTATATAGCAATTAGCGATTATGAAGGCATGGAGAGCCAATCAAATCTGGCTCCTGTGAGAACGACTTTGACACCAACACCCAACAACAGTGGCACTTTTATTATGATGAATGCTGCTTATACAGAGTGAATGAGCCCTTTTCCTATTGATTTCCAGCCATAGTCCAATGGGAAATAAGATCACGCAAGAGATGCAGTACACGTGGAATTACAATAACAACAATCCGTTTTTAATGCACGGTTAATTCTGTTATAAGCAGAGGTTGGTGGTATAGTTTGTCTGCCATGACATTATTGGATAATGAATGTGGAGGCTCACGGGGTGCTGAGTTAAACGTCTGGCTCAGTCTATTTTTGTCTCAAATATGTTTCAAGGCCGGCGTAGAGCAATCATCTTTGCGAGTTTGAATTCTCTGCTGGTTCTTGTTCGTCTTTCATCAGCTGCTTCACTCTCATGCCTTAAGCTTGAATGTCAATCTGACTGTGTCTATACGAGCCATTCATTGCCCTTTTTCCTGATTGTCCCCCTCTCTCCTCTTTGTACAAATCTTTTGAATTTTTATGTGTTTCAGAAAATGTGTCGGCAGCCGCCTCTTTATCTCTGTCTTTCACTGTAGGCGCGACTTCTCTGACTCGCTCTGCTGATTGAGCCGTGAAAGAAAGATAAAAATGTGCAAGATTTCCAGAGAGTTAAACAAAATAAGGCTCATTAGAAGTTTGGGTTAAAGTTCATCAATAATAACTGCTTGCGTGTGTGGACACCCGTGTCTGAGACAATGCATTCTGTCAGCAGATATAATTGTAGCATTATTGCCAATTAATGTAACATAAACATCACATGATCAATACACTTGCCCTAACAGTTACTAGAATAATTGAACTGAATTATTGTTTCCATTTCTGGCAAAATAATTAGAATAAGTGAAGCAATTCAAAGTATCAAGATCACAGAATCAATATTCTATCTGATTATTTAAAAAAGTCTGCTCCATTTGATAAAAATGCCTTTAACCAGGGTATATATATATAGGTGTGTGTGTCTGTGTGTGTGTGTGTGTGTATTATTGTAAATGTATACAGTTACTGTAAGATACCCAAATGAAAATTGGTCTCGCAATGACTGTGGAGATTTATTACTAACATTGAATTCTCCCTCACGTCTGTGAGAGCTGGGGTTTATCTGTATTCTGCTCCTGTGTTCATCTTTCACAACCCAAACGTGTACATGTGATTGCATCTGGATGCTTATTTATAAGCAATGCCATTAGTCATCGCATTAACCCCAGAATAACTGGCTCCTTCATTAATCAAACTTTCCTTGGTGATAAATCTGATACGTGTATTTCAGCTGAATGTCAGTTGCAGGAACTGTTAGGCAAGCAGGAGCGCTCGCTTTTCAAGTGTTAAGATAATGTAGGAAATGCTAATGTTTGTGTTTAAAGAGAATCAATGTGATGTAATCACAGAAAATTGTGTTAGGGGAAACTGCGGGGAATCGGCTCTTTACCGAGATGCAGCAGAATTGTCTCCAATAAAAAGGCCGATCCAGACACAACCTGCTCTGATTTACATTTGCAGGCGAGTGGGCACACTTGTTCACATTAAATCAGAGCTCAGCTCAGCCATGCTGCTCCCTGTTTCACCTCCACTTTTGAACCTTAAATCTTATCAGCTGCACCCCCCCCCCACAATTGACATGAATTACATCAAATTGAAGCAGCACACACACAGTTTGGGTTTTGAAAACACTCCAAATGGATGAGTAGTTGAATGGTGCCTGGTAATTACACAAATGGAAATACCCCACAAGCATGACATTGACTCTTTAAAGTTCCACCGCCTGCATATAGCTGTAAGTATTGTAGTGAATCTTCTAGCTTAATGAAAGGGAAAATAGTTTTTGAAAGGCAGCAAGAACCCCGTTGGGACAAATGAGACGTTTTCTGATGGTTCAAATCTGATGAAAGTGTCTCATCTTTACTCTCAAAGGATGAGATATATTAGATGTTATCAGCAGTTGTTCAAATACCTACATGTTTTTTTATTTGAGAAATTTCGGTCAGAGCCATTTGAGCATCAAGAGTGTCAGAGGAGAAGGAGGAGAAGGGTTTTTATAAGCAGTGTGATGAAATAGTTCAAGGAAGGATCCATGTACACTTCACAGGAGAAATGTGTTTCATCATTTTTCAAATGGTGGTTATGTTTTATTTGATTTAGAAGGATGTTGTGCCAGAGTTTTGTGTTGGCACAGAAAAGGTTTGAGCCAGTATGGTAGGAGACTGAAAAGACCTCAGAAATATTCCGGTGTCATATGTGGTGTCAGCTTTTGAAGTCAATTAAGTTTTTACTTTTCTATGGTAGATAACACATCTGATGTGTTTTTGTTCAGGAGTGGACAATAAAATCTCCTTTCTTATGTTTCCACTTTTGTAGGGAGTGTCAAAGAAGAGCAAGTTTCTTATTAAATTGGTTGAAAATTAAAGCTGTTTTTCTGGAGATGAACACGACCAGATCTTTGAAATAACTCCTTAATGAAATATGCCTCAACCTTTGGGATGATAAATGTTGTATAACCAAAGTTTGTTTATTTTCTGGTAAATTTCACTGTTACAGAGGAAATGTCAACAGCAAGTAGGAGTGAGTTGGTCTTTTAGACTAAAGCCAACAGAAGAAAAAAAACAATATACTGGGTGTGATATTGACTAAAAGCTTTATGAGCTTTGATTGTATTTCCTCCTGATTTATTGCCTTTGGTTTTTCAAACAGAGACCATCTCAATACTCTGATCTTATTAGGCAAATAACGTCATTGATTTAAAGATTTATGCAGTCAGCTGTTGTGTGATCGAAGCATTCCCCTTTTTTCATTTTATTTGTCCTTGTCTCTCCCCCTGTAGCAGATAGTATCCAAGCCCATCCCATGGTGTTTTTGGAAGGAGAGCAATATCATGGTAGTAAAGCTTCACAGCCGTCCTCTGAGGCAAAGATTGAAGGAAGAGGAGGAGATGGAGGAGGCCGTCGAACAAGTGTCACCAGCGTGGAAAGCGAAATGTCGATCTCCTCCCTGAGTCAACTGGGAAACACCATAACCAACAGTGAGTGGGAGGGGAAAAAGACAGAAAAGGCCACACTCTTTCATTTACCTCACAGATAATTCTCGGATGATTAGGTTTCAACCATTTCTAAAGTGATTTTGGATTCGGTCAGTCTGAAAGTGACTGTGTGTTTGTTTCAGTTTCCAGTAGGTGGTGGGGTTCCAAGAGGCTGGATTACGTTCTGTACTGCCCGGACGTGCTGACCGCGTTCCCAACAGTGGCTCTCCCTCACCTTTTCCACGCCTCCTACTGGGAGTCCACGGATGTGGCTGCTTTTGTTCTCCGGCAGGTGAGAGAGCCTCGCTGAGAGCATTATTGTTTTCACCCCAATAAGTTTCAACAGACCTGGAGAAGAATCCTCTATAATTAGAGCAGCAGCACAAAACAGCGATTCAATTAACATGTCATGAATTAATCTATGTGCTTTTACGAGAAAATAACAAGGTTTGCAGGAGCAACTATGAGCAAAGATGGAGGGGTTGGGCATACACATTTCTCCATCAAATATTTTGTATGACTGATTTTTTTTTAACCCATTATTGTTCAGTAAATACCTTCACTCAACCACAGCTATTTCACTGACTGCTTTACCCGGCTTTTGATAGTAAACATTACATTTAACAAAGGTACTGGTAGTCATTTTAAAGTGAAAATGGAGAACACACAGCACAGTACTGAGTCACGCTGCTAGACATAGATTGCCTGAGAATAAGATTTGAACATTTTGACTGATGAATGGAAAATTCTGTAAAATTGTGTATATTCCATAATCATACAAGGTATGCTGTGTTACAAAGAAAACATACAAATTCTTAGACATTCATTTAATGGTTTAGTTTCCCACCTTTAAAAAAAGTGTATGCCGGGCTCCTTCCTACAATGGTTGTGAGTGACGTGTTTGAGTAGCTGGTCAAAACAATCATTGTAATGGAGACTTTGAGATAACAAAGACAATTTTCTGATTATTTACAGACCAGATGCCAAATAAATGACTATCATTGAGGGACCTACAGAACGTTCCGTCAGTGATTATTAAGGGCTCATTCACTCTGTATAAGCAGCATTCATCATGTAATATTATCATTTCTCAGGCCTAACATTACTCATCTTCACATGAGCACACATGCACACAATTGATTCAAAATGGTTAAACTTTGCTTTGAAAGCTTTGATAAAAGGTCAGCTGATCAATCACAGAAAATAGATTACACTCGTTTAAATTTATCAAACTATTAAGGACCTGAATAAGAAAAATCTCTTTCTATGAGCCCTGAATAAAAATGAAAAACCAACACAGAAAATAAACTAGAAGCAGACAGAAACAGTGTGGTGTGTTTATACTGGTTAGCTCTCGATATATTTTTTTATGGAACAGATGTTTCCACTGAATCTCATTCAGTCTTTTTGTCCTGGAAACAACACAACAAACAACTGAATTAATAGACTATGTACTTATTTGTTCAAGGCCTCCTTGGTATCTGGAATATGTAATTAACATTAAGTGTGGCATCTAACAAGTTATGACAAAAAACCTGCAATGAAGTTTGAAAGTTTAAAGTCTGCACAGTAACATCCAGTGTCTCTGTAAATATAAAAAGTATCAGTTGTGTGGGAGAGATGGTGAAGTCAACATAAACCACTCATTGCATCCCATGTGAGACTGTTTAGGATTCATGCCCGACTTCGGCATACTTTTTTACATCTTAAAAATGAAAAATTATGCAGTTTTGATTGGTTTATGAATAAATGCAAAGGATCATGACCTCAACCTTAAACAGTCAAATTTGATTATGCAATGCCAACCCTTTAAACAGGTGATTAGGATTGTAAAACCTCTGTAGCATGTTCTTGGTATGAGTGGAATATCCATGCACATAAATATATAACCCTTCACCAGGGGAGTCTTTATGGTTCCACCACTTTGTATATTACATTTCCACCTCTGTGGATAGTTTCAAACCCTCTACAGACCAAGTCACTTTTAAACAATTATGTTTTTTTGCTCAACCGTGTGTGCTTTTTGGTTATTAGAAATCAGAGGTAATACATTTTCCAGTGCCACTTTTTCAGTTTTTCATGTTAAGATTTGTCAGCGAATCTAAGGGCAGAAAGTAATTTCTCATGTTCTTCTTTCAGTGTAAATTTGATGAGTCTAAGAAAATTTGATGAAACTGGGGAATGTTTCAAGTTCCAAGTGAGTCAGAAATTATATGCAAAGCCCCTTTCGAGTAGACAGCAGTAATTTTCCACAAGTACTGCAAATCACCTCTTGGCCCTTAATCTGTATCACTGCTTCTTGTCCTCCTTCCCAAAAGAGTTTAGAGAAAAATCTACAGCAAACTTAGCGTTGAGGCCCCTAAAATGGCAAAACCCTCCTTACCACGCTCCACTGTACTCCTCAAGTGTGTCAGCTGAAAATGTAAAGATTGCTCAGGGACAGCTTTTGTGGAATTGAAGCATGTAATTTCAGCCCTTTGTGTGTCACAACACCAGTTGTCATATGTGGGCTTTTTTCTCGGCAGCTCATGCACTGTGACTGTGTGAAGACCCAGGAAGTTGACAACCTGGACTCAGCTCCATTCTCACCCTCCAGCCCACGTGAGAAGTGGCTCAGAAGACGGACACATGTCAAACTACGGGTACTTTTTAAACATTTTTTTCTCATTAGCTAATGGTCTTTAGCCAGAACTGAATAGTGACTGAAGTAGTTTAAGCAGAGGTGCACAACTGGTGTCGCTCAGTCAAAATTTATAAAGTCCACCTGAAACTGATCGTTGGATTTTCTCACAGATGTTTTAACAAAGCACCTCGGCTTAGACGCAGGATTTTACACTGGCTGGGATATTTAGAATCCAAATGCCTCTCATTCTCAGAAACATTGCCACCCACACATACACTCAGCTAGGATTGTTTGTTTGCCTGTGAGTATGGAATGAATGGAAGAGGGTTCTGTGAAAATGGGCTTTTATTTGAAATTTCTGTCACAGAACTACTTCAGTTTCAAGGGTTTTTATACCAAGCCTTCACTGTATCCTTACCAGGTCTCAAAATCAGGAAAGCATCCCCAGATGACAAACAACACATGCCGTGTTACGTTGTGTTTGTATTCACTGGACAAAAAAAAAGAAACAAGATTGAGAACAAAAGTCAAATTATACAAAAAGTACACCCTGCAATTCACTACCCTGTCCCAATTCTAACCGTAACTTTATCCCTAAAACACGGACTCACATTTGATTTGAGCATACTTAAGTCTACAAAGGAAACTGAAAAGCATTGTGCTTTGCTCTGATGTAACTTTAATGACAGCAGCACTGCCATGTTCTTTTTAGCTGTCAGACCGACTGCGATTGAAGGTTTTAGTCCTTTGAATATTTTCCCATTGTAGAGATGGCTTTCTATTGTTTCAAAATCCACTTAAAACACTTTCCTGATTGGTGGGCGACAATAATTGCTCTTCCAGGTTCACTGCTGGTGTTTTTGCCGCATTATGCACTACTGAATGCATAAGAACAGCAAATTACCAAAACTTTTGCGAAATGCTCAAACAGCCACTTTGCATCTCACCTCATAGTTTGTGTTTGTTGGATAAAAAAACATGGAAAAGAGTCTCTATTCCAGCTAATTTTAAGACCTGGTAAAATTAGATAGATTAGATTTGGAGTAAATTACCATTATTATATTCCCTCAAAGTCTGAGACCCAGGCCATCACTATTACCTTCTATTCGTTCAAATGAGTACAGTTATATATTGGTTTTACACCGTGGCCTGAAATTCCTGCAAAACTCCCACACTTTTGCCTTGAAGCTGGCAGACACACACAATTACCTGCTGTATCAGAGCATTGCCGAGGTAATTCAAGGTCATATTTCTTTCCTTTTTCTAAAGGCCTAAAATTGGTAACGTCTTGCTTTTCTTAAGGCTATAAATAAAAGTGTCAACGCACAACTCCATGGAAACACGGCTATGTTTGAGTTTGAAGGTTTTCTTTATCTAATATCGACGTCATCGCGCTTTAACTTGTAAGTAAAGTTTTTTTTCTCAGTGCTGGAAGCTGTTGCTCCTGAACACGGTCCGAATTTAAGCAGCTCTGAGCTGATTTAGTCAGTGCACATCCAGTACGATTGCTGCAGTGTGACTGTTAAGAGACACTCGTGATCTATGGTGTTTCTTACTTGGATAAGAGGCTGTTTCACAGCTGGAGAGGAGAAGCTGGAGTGGCTGTTGTTATTTCACAGATGGGCCTTGGTAACTGATGTCCTTCACACTTTTTTTGCCTGTGAATGGACACTAAGCCCTTGTCCCTTGTTTATGTTGCTGTTATGACCCCACAGACCACAGCACTGTGTCAGGTAAATCTAACCTGATATGATCCTGGTATGGGGGAGTAATACTGCTCAAATCATAACAAAATTACAAAGATATGAAAAAGGCTTTACAGTTGATAACACTAAACTGTGCTTAACAATCACGAGACATAAATAGTGGTAATTAATTAAGAGAAAATTAAGTGACTTTATATTTGTGACCATATGTTCACAATATTTTTAGTTTATGTTCATTTTCACATTTGATTTTTAATTTACTTTATTTCTTCAATTACTTTTTCAAACCTATTTTTTCAGTTTATATCCCTATAATGAATTTAGACTCTTTTTTGTGTCACATAATTTATTTCTGTTTTATTTGAATCATATTAAAAGTTTTACTTAAATTATTTTTATCTTCTATCTACTTTATTTACAACAATAATTAAAATATCATAAATAAGTGAAGGTAGTTACAGTCAAATTTGTTTTTCTGTCTATCTTTTTTTTTGTTGTATTCATTGATAATACTGAACTCTGGCCATTTATATACTTTTGCATTAATTTCTGATTAGGGCACTTTTAGCCAACCCTACTCTTCATGAACAAAGTGCCAGGCAGATTCTTTCTTTATTATTATTTTTTGTTTGTTTTTGTTTTGCACACACACATATATATTTGCTCATCCTTTGTTAGTGTTTAACTGAGACCATGTGCTGCCAAACAATTAATTCCTTGCAAACCCAATGACTAGAACATGCTGGTGTTTGATAGGTTCACTTATCAGTCTAACATGGTTGGCATCTACTGCTGAGAATTTGTACAACAAGCAGAAAATACCTAGTATTGCTAGCTCCATGAACAGGTCTCAGATTAACCCGTCTCTGTGATTGTGCACAAAGAAAATTGTGTAGTAAATGCATTTTATAGATATGCATTTAATTACATTCTATGTACGGGAAACATAAATTATATTTCACAATTATATATAAATGTGCTAAACACTACCAGTATGCTCACTATACAGTTATTGGTTAACCCTTGTCTATATCAAGAACCAGGATTTATGTGAACAAATGACTGAATTTCTTTTTACTGTTCAGTAGGTACCTCATAGTGTTAGTGTCTGGCTGTGTTTGGTCCACTGGGGTGCTAGTTTGAGCCCAAGTTATCAGCTAAAAATTCCTGGAATGAGTAGTTTCCTTTTAAGTTAGAATTGATAAACTTCCAATCAAGGGGCTGATGTTTTTTCAAAAAGTAAAATGACTATAATGAAGCCTCTGCTGGCATACTGATAGATCCAAATATGTAGAGTGACAGCTGAAAGAGTTGTAAGGAGGAGTTGGTCAGAATTATTTTTTATATTTTCTTGGATGTGCTCAGCTGAATAGGTGAATTATGATTTAATGAATACTTACTATTCTGAAAGGAAGTCTTGCTGAATGTGGTCAGCTTAGAGAAAATCTTAAGATTAATGTTTCTTGGCTGCTGGCTCACCTGAATGAATTCAGAATAAGACAGACAAAACACCTTCGGCGATCCTCTGTGGAATGTCTCTATTCTTGAAATGATAAGAAATAAGTCTCATCAAAGCTGGGAAAACTTTGGATGGTTAACCTTTTCCTTGTCTGTATTCGAAAGGCTTGTAATGACAAGTCATTCATGGAAAGGTGGTGTTAAATCTCGTAGGAACTCAGGCAGACACGAGAGTGTTACTTCAAGCACCCTGAAAAATCTTGTACAAGTGCACTGAAGAGGCCCGGTGCTGCAGTTTGCTCTGATTACTCCAGTTTGTGTACATTTTATTGATTTCTCAACTCACATCAGTCAGTGTTCTGTGCCTGAAGCTTGTTCAGACCCATTTGTATTGAATTTCTAGTTATTCATGAAAAAATATAATGAAAAAGGTTCAAGCATTTCTGAGAAATTCCCTTTCTATAGTTAATATCTAAGGGCTTGCCAAGGACACATTACTGAAGTATAGACAATAAACATTGTAAGTTGATCGATTTGTTCCGTGTGGAAGCTTTTCATTTTGATGAGATGTGTGTGGACTAGATCAAATCATTGACATTTTCACTCGGTCATTTGAAAATGAAAAAAATCCTCGGTCTGCTGAACTTAAGAGAGCGTCCTTTAACCACCATGATGGTGCCCTGGATAACCACTGTTGTGCTCCTTGTCATGAATGTAGAACGTCACAGCCAACCACAGAGTGAATGATGCCATTTCCACCGAAGAAGGACCCCAGATTCTGGTTGGCCGCTTCATGTATGGACCCTTGGACATGGTCACTCTAACTGGAGAAAAGGTGAAAAGCAGCAAAGTTATTTCACTTTAACCACAGATTGAGACTTATTTGTTTAAATCTCTACTTGTAACCTACTCTGCCTCTCTCAGGTGGACATCCTGCTGATGACACAGCCTCAGTCTGGCCGCTGGGTGCACTTTGACACAGAAGTGACCAACAGCAGTGGCAGGGTCACGTACACCATTCCCAAGAGCAAGAAGCTTGCCCTGGGAGTCTATCCAATTAAGATGGTGGTCAAGTAAGCATCCATTTAGCAGAGTGTTGTATTTATAAATGTTATACAGCAATTTAGTTCAGAAGGGATGTACGAGTTTATAGCTAAAAAGTCCCATTATCATGTTGTTTCTCTCCTTTTAAGGGGGGATCAAACCAGTGCAGAGGGCTACCTGACTGTGTTGCCACAGGGCATGGAGTGTGTGGTCTTCAGTATCGACGGATCTTTTGCTGCTAGTGTGTCCATAATGGGCAGTGACCCCAAGGTCCGCCCCGGAGCTGTCGACGTTGTCAGGTAATTGTTAAGTAATCTAACAAATGAATTTACAAAAGATTTTTTATGTTTTCTTTATTCGCCTTCACAAACAAAAAGAGATCGGTGTTTTTTGCAAAAGGTTCGAATGTCTTTTTGAACTTCCCAGCGGGCTGTTTTGCAGTTATTCAGTGACTTGAAGTCACTGAAGTTTTGAAATGGCTTTCACTGTGATTAGAGCTGTGTTGTTAAGATTGTGGCTGTGACACATTGGCTTTTAATGCTTCTAACACTGTCTGCATATAGTAGACACAAATGTGAACTCCTGTGGTGTTTTTCTGACACATCTGTAACAGAAGCACAGTGGGTTCAGATAAAGTTGGACTTATGTATAGAAATATGATTCAGCCATGGGTTGTCAGACCCACTCTGAGCAGCAGCAGGGTGGTTCTTAGCTTGGTCTGATGTAGATGTAAAATGAAGAGCAAGTTTCCAGGTTATATAAAAATTGCCTTTCAAAAACTCTTCTCCTCAACCATTAGAGGGGTACTTGTTTTTGTGAGAATATCATTTTGCTTTATATTTTTTTGCCAGCTTTTTTGTTGACACCCCTTCAGCCTTTTCTCTTTTCAAGCTCTCAGCTATGACAGTTAAATCAAACAGAAGACACAACGCCAAACCCCAAATTAGAATTAATCACCACGATGTCTTAACGGGTGAAAGTAAATCCCGTTGTGTGTTTGATGTTGTGTATTCCCCTGCAGGCACTGGCAGGATCTCGGGTATCTTATCATCTACATCACGGGCCGCCCCGACATGCAGAAGCAGCGTGTGGTTTCATGGCTCTCACAGCACAATTTCCCCCACGGGATGATCTTCTTTTCCGAAGGCCTGGTTCACGATCCCTTACGACAGAAGACCATCTTCCTCCGGCACCTCATTCAGGAGGTACGCTTCTGAGACAAACAATTTCTCTGACATTACCGGAGCACTTCATCTTTCCTCTGCCGTTTCGATATATTTTGTTCCCCTGCCTTAAAGTGGCCACGGTGTATCTCTCTGCACTTTGCAGCGCTCTAACTTTGGGTTTTGCTGCACTGAGGTGTTAAACACGGTGTCAAGTGATTCGTTTTTCTCTCAACAGTGTCATATTAAAATCAACTCCGCTTACGGCTCCATGAAGGACATCTCTGTTTACAACATGCTAGGCCTCAGCCCCTCACAGATTTATATTGTTGGCAGACCTTCAAAGAAGTACCAAAATCAATGCCAGGTAATGCAGTTTTCAGTTTTTTTCTCTTTAAGAATTTCCTCAGTAGCGTTTCTTGGTTGTATTCAACTTCAAATGTCTAGACTCTCTCCTCGTTGCCTTTAAAGTTTCTACATCTGTCTGTCTACCCTGTCTCTTTGTTATTCGTGTAGTTCCTGAGTGAAGGTTATGCAGCACACCTCTCCACGCTTCAGTTCGGGCACAGGGCCAGACCCAAGAAATCCCCCTCGGTTCGGATGGTCTTAAGAAAAGGTTCGTTTGGTCTCTCGGCGAAGCCCGACTTCCTGTGTAAACGCACCCACCTGCGCAGGACCATGTCGGTGCAACAGCCCGATCCGCCGTGCACGCCCAACCCAAAGCCCGAACGGGCCCAGAGTCAGCCGGAGTCGGACAAGGACCACGGCGGAGGAGGAAGCGGTCAAGGTTCATGGGGGCGTCCCTGCATACATCGTGGGGACACAACTCCCTGACATCAAGATGAAGAAAGACCAATTACAGGAGGACAGAGGAGGTGGGGGAAAAGTGTGTTTGGGTCAAAGGTAATGTGTTACTTTTTTCAAGAATAGTCACAGATTATAATGATTATATATATAGATTTTTTGCATTCTGATCACTACAAATCACATATTTTCTACATGCCCAATTTCAAATTCCCGAGTTGAGTAGTAAATAGTACACTACTCTTACTCTTAATGACTGTTTTTGAATGATTGCAAGGCAAAATTCTAATTCTAATTTCAAGATTGAATTAAATCACTCCTAAATTTGAGAGTGCTGCGCTTCCCATCAACAGCACAGACGTCTTCAGCATCTTGTTTTCGACGTGTTCATCTTCAGCCATCTTGTGAGCAGAGATTAGTTACAAGAGAGATGCTTGGAAAACTTCCAAACAGTGATGCAAAAAACTCTAGACAGCCAGCGTGGGCGGTGAACGGTGCTTACTTTCTGCTCTGCTTCCAAACACTGCATTCTGATGTTCGCACGTGTGTTGCTTTGACACTTGCCACCTACCTAAACATTCCTGCAGACCTCTCATACCATCTGTATGGCAACAGCAGTCCTCTATTGTTGCAGCCTCAATGAAGAGGCTACAACAAAATGAAGATACCTTCATAGATGTGTCCTTTCTGGTCAAAAACATGTCAATGAGCTATTCAGATATGGTCAGGTGGTTTTAATGTCAAAGATAAAGATAGATGGAATAAGAACGTGAGGTATTTTAATGTGAAGTTAATAGATCACAGGCGGATCAGGGAGTTGCACCCATTACTTTACTGTTAAGCCTCTGAGAGCTCCAGGCTCTGACGTAAACACTGATTGATTTTACTCACTACCGCTGAGTTCCGGCAAAGTCGATAAATATCCACAATGAAAGAATTATGTTCTGTGGCGTGTCTGACACATTGCTGTGACAGGAGCGTTATCATTCTTTATAGAGAGATTACTCTAAAAGCAAAATAAGAAAAAAAGTGAAAGCAGACACTGATAATTACTGAAGAAATGAGGAAAGCAGCAATTTTTTTAATTTTTTCCCCCCGCTATTTAACATTCTTGTAGCATCCAGAATAACAGATGTCCTTATTGGCTGCAGTCCCCCAGAAGAACTGTATGCAAATTTGTCCATGATGGTAAACATACAACTGCAATCTCCAGCGCTTAAAACGAACTCATTTACAGATCAGGAAATGTTGTATGGACAAATAGGAATTACGAAAATTGTCTTGAGATCTCAAACACGTATACAAATATGCACATTTAAGCGTGGTTTTTCTGGTCTTTTTTTTCACCAAAAATCTGAGACATGACTGTATTTCTTCTCTCATTTCACAGTGGCATGTCTGCATACTGTGCACTGTGAATTGGACTCAGCTTCTCCTCCTGCTTGGCCCTCTACATTTTGCAACCAGTGTGGACCTTTTCTTGACCAACTGTTTGGAAGACAATGGAAGCCATTGTTGACCGTGTAAAGAAAGGTTCTCTTTTAGTCTAAATGTAAAAAACGAAAGAATGTATTTAAGGTCAAGGACTTATACAAGTGCTGTATTTATGTGAGCACACGTTCCAGAATTTAAAGAACAATCTGATTGAGCTGACTTGGACGCTTTGGACACGAGATACTGCACAAAACCGTAGTCCCATCCACACTTCTGAGCTGACCGGCGGTCATCTCACCACAGATGTAAATACTGCGTGCACATAATGCCTCTGTGGGCCTCCGGACACAGAACTACTGTGACATTTTTGGTTCAGTCTCCACATAAACTCCACTGCCTGGAACCCCAAAGCACCCAACCCCTGCCTTCATTTCAGTCCATCTGTTTGATGTTTCCCCTGAGCTGTGGTTGTTTTACTACTCACCCTTCATACCCCACTACCGTCATCTCAACAAGTCGGTCGACGGCCACCTCAGTGTCATGGAAGGGCTGTGGCATGCAAAGCTCATCTCCCTGGGGTCACATTTGCACTACGAGGCCGCAGCTCCAAAAACGAAAAATTGTATTTGTTTTATTCGATTTTTCTTTTTCCTGCCAGGTGTACATAGCTACTGCTAGCTAATCACTGCAACAACTGATTAAACGCAATTAACGGGAAGGGAAACAATGTTTACATAGTGATAAACAGATGAAAATCAAGAATCATTTTCCACATAATTATGACAGTGTAATTAGCCTTACTGGCAACATTAGTTTTGGTGGCTTAGTGGTTGCAGTAGCTTTGTACAATAGAACTTATCCCAGTTGCACTGAAACTATTAGATTTGTGTAGAAATCTGAAACTGTTTTGTGCACCTGAAATTTAATCTTACTTGGTGTCGTTTGAATAATTGTGCAAGTCAAGCATATTTTTCTATGGGTAAATACTGTAAATAGAAATATTTTCAATGTATGTTTTTGCACTTTTTTTTGGTTTAGTTGTTGATTTTTGCCTTAAATGATAGTTGATGTTGTGCAGAGAATCAAAATGATTTATTTGACCAAAGCATTTAGTTTCACCAATAGCTGTAACAAAGTACATTTTAAGCTGTTAATATTTGACATGATATACACAGAATCTAAGTGGCCAGTGTGTTTGTGTGAACGAGTGTGTTACTGTACAGTCATGTTTCGTGGGAACATGAGGACATTTATGATGAGTAAATACTTGTGCAGAGGAATCTGAGGGGAAGGAAGAGGCCAGTGTTCACATATCTACATGTTCTCACTGCCGTTTTTTTCAGAACAGAGCATGTATTTTTATAGCACTGGATAGAAGTCGTTTGTCAGAGGATTACATGCTCAAGGTTTTTATACCTGCCAAGAAAGAGAGGGGGCTTATGAATTCTTGGGATGTCTTGTGTTAGGTGAATAAGTGCATAGTAGAATAGAACTTGCAATCCTTGAGGGAGGGAGATTTAACTATTTTTCTTTTACCTCCTGCAACCCCCTACATGGTCCAGTCACTACCTATTTGATTACTCCTAAGTACGTTTGATTCCCCGTTTTGCCACCCCTGTAATTTCAGTGCAGCAGTTAGCTTTCCTTGATATAGTGCAAGTTTCTTAATAAATATTTAACTCCATTTTGTTTTGAATTTAGATAGTTAATACTGAAACATGGTTATCAGCAACCAGATTATCATTCCAATCAGTGTCCAGACGTTAATTATAGGAACCACACTAGCCTGTTCGATACATGTGATATATTTTTATACCATTAGACCACACTGTTAAATACTTCTTATTGGAAGAATTTTGTTCTGAAAAGGTTATTAAATGGCAAATAACAATCTAATGGTTAAGTGTTGTGTGCATGCTAATTATTTGATATTGTTCAGTATTGGCTATCAATTGTCATGTTAGTGATACTCTTATTGGGTATTTATATATACTTAATAATTAATGGAAATACTGTTTATTGCAGTATGTAAAAAAAAATAGTTTTAATAGCTAAATAGTCCCTAAATTCACAGAAACGGTGCGTGTGATGTAACCTTGCTTATACTTCAAATGTTCATTCATGAAGTGGAGAAGGCACGAATGGTTTTAAGTTTTTTTAACCCTCACATTATAATGTATTTATAGATATATCCATATATATATATAAATGGATGGGATTGTTTGAATTGATGGGAAAATAATAACAACATCCATGAAATTGGTGTTGATATTTTAAATATAAAACTGCTATATTCACCCTGGTTATATTCAAACACTGTGACTTAACTATTAAGAGACTGAGCTAATTTGCCATTTATTAACAACATATGACTTATAAGTTGCGGTCTGACTTTGGTCTTATATTTGACTATAGCCTCTTGGCTAATAGGAACAATAGTCAAAAAATAATAAAAACTATCCCTGCTGGCTTCACTGCTGCAAATATTTTTGTTTTGTACAGATCTTCTGTGAAAAGAACATGATATTGTGTTGATTGGACTCGGTCCTCCATTCATATTCCATAAATAAAAATGATTCACAGTTGAAGGTCAGATTTATGTGTTTGTTCTATTTGCTCCTTTTTTCTCAAAATGGAACTTAAAGAAATTTGTTCCCTTATCCCCATTCCCTTGTTAAACATTATTGATCCATAAATCAGCCAGTGTTTCTTAGCACTGACAAATTATATACATTAAGGAAATGACCAGTTGTGTGAGCAGCCACAGATGAGGACTTTGCTCAGTCTCACACAGTAATCCTAGACTTCTATTAATCAGAGAATAATTACAAATTGCCTCTGATTCCTGGATATCAAAGCAGGGTTCCAGTCACCACAGGGTGTCACATACTGCACAAATCTAAACCATCTAGACTGTAATTGCACTCAGAAATAATATTTAATTTTTAAAACATGTTTAATTTAGTTATTTATGTAGTCCCGGCAGCTTCCAATGTCCATTTTGAAAACTGCTCAGAAAAAAGAACCATGGTGACAGCTAGTGAAGGCTATACATGCATAATTCTGCCAAAATTTTTGGAGAAGTTACAGAAGTTGAGAAGTTCTAGGGAACTAGATGGAGGTGCACTGCTGACTGAGACTAGCATTGCAAAAGCTATCTACCTAACATTTCTGCGTGTCTGCAGTAAGTTCCCTCACTACATATGATAACTGAGGTATTTTCATCCTTCACCCATTGAGGCTGCAGCTCCTTATACAATGGTGCTTTTGATCAATTAAACAGCACTGTCTTTCATCATAATGCTGGAGACAGGGACAGAGACCTGCCTGAGGCATTCGGCAGCTTTAATGAGTCAGAACTGGGATTCACCAAGACACGTTCAACATTAGAAAACTGTCAGAATACGGGCCAGATAATCCTCTCTTGTAGAATCAAATTCTTATGCACAGGGTCATGGTTAAGCTTAGATAAACCAGAACTCAAACACAGTCAAAAGCCATGGTGGATGTGATATAAACCTAACCTCTGTTTTTTCCCTGAATTCCTCTAAAGGTGCATCCTATTCTCCCTGTTGTTGTTAAACCTTCAGATATCTGTTCTTTTATTAGTCTTGTACTGTGTTTCCCAGTTGGTCACAGAGGATCGATATCTAAAAAAACAGTACATTTTCTTTGAGCCTCTTAAATAAGACTTGTACACGGCACAGAAATCAAATAGGTGCTCAAGTTAAAAGAAAACCCTACATTACGACTGCCATGTCTTACACACAAAGCTTGTCGGCAGCAGGTGGAACTGAGGTGATGATTGAAAAATGGGATTTTGTTCGAATATTATTGAAATCAGATTTTGGGGGCATGCAGCGTAATCCCAAGCAAAGGAAGCTCTGGTGGCAAAACAATAAAAACTCCTCAGAGGTGTCAACACAAGCAGATGATGAGAACCGAGCTACCTGAAAATGCTTTTTCAAAAGAAACCGAGAAACAGAAAATGATAGATGCAGCATTTGCTATATTTCCCATTACAATTCCATCAACTCAATTAGGGTTTAAAATGAGGCATGCTATGATTATGTGTTTCAAATTCCAGATTGTGCACACGCTTCATCTGCAGACGTTTAAACTCCTCCCCATAAATGCCCCAAGTTCCAGTGTAGAGTTTAAACCTTTTGTTGGATATCACCTCCCTGCCTTTAAATTCCCACATCATGTCAAAGAACTTTCAAATAAAGTTTATGAGTGTCAAGCAGTGGAGAGACAAAAAAAAAGGCAGCTGACCCACAGAACAGCACATCATTCAATGAAAATGCCTTTTATTGGAATAACTACTCTCAGAGCAACATAGTTATTAGAACCTTAGGGGGGATTTTAACAACTGTTATAAAAACTAATCACTTGGAATATGTATCTCTATATCACTTTAGAATATTGAATCACTTTTGGGTCACATTTTCTGAATCTCTTTGGACTAATGAACGGTGTAAAATAGGATTTAAAGGATTTTGCAGTGAATGAACACGAGGCTCTCTTTGGAGCAGACTCTGGGCGCAATCATATTTAAAACATTAATGATGCACAATCCACTCTAATAACCTTCTTTCATTCAGTGTGACTTAAATACATCAGATCATGACCCCAGTTGAAACATTCTAACTAATCTGATCATGGTAAAAATATTTCAACAGCTTTCTGTCCTTTATAAGGTTACTTAATTAGTCTACAACAAGATCAAACCTCGGAATACCCAATAGAAGCTGTTATGGACTTTTTGAAGTTTGGACACTCATGTATAATCCAGTTACATCAGCCTGTGAATTCTGTTATGAGCGTCAAAAATGATTTAAAAAAACTTGGGTGGTCTGCTCCAGAGGCAAACTTTTGAGAAAAGAACTGCTGGAAAATTAAATTTCAGAAAGCAATTATCTGAAGTGCCCCCAGGAGCCGAGGGTCGGGTCCATGAGCCACACATCACAGCCGAAAGTGGCATCAGATGTGACAGGCTGTGTCCCCTCGTGTCAGAGCCCACATCTTTCACAGCTATCATTAACTAAAGTCATCAATATTTAACCAAACCTCAGGATCCGACGGAGCAGAACAAACACACAAGTGCTTTTTCGTCTTTTTGTTTGGAAAGTTGAAGTCATTTGTGTTGGGAAATCAGCTTAATGGGTGGTCCCCACGGCCTTTACTGAGCAAGTACTAAAGCAAGTACTAGAACGTTTAATTGAAAAATCAAGAAGGTATACGTGTTGATGTTATATTCCAGTAGCTCATTACAACCACATTTAAATCATTGTGAAACACATCAAAGTGAATATCTAACAGACATCCAAAAACATACACGGCATGTCCTCATAGGTATTACTTATTCATAATCAAAAGTGGCACTTGTGTTTGCAAACCCTTTAGTTTTTCTCTCTTTCTGGTGTGTCTGATTCCACTCACGCAGAACTAACCAACCGCAATGGCTCAAAGTGTGTTTGGCACATTTTTGCTTTACAAAACAGTTCCTAAAATGCCAGAGGGCTTTCTAAAATGTGCCAGTTGCTACACATCCATTTACAATTCCATTGGACGGAGGTCAGAACTTTGACTTCTCCTTTCCAAAACTTTAACTTTGTATTTTTTATGATTTAACAAGTTCAACAAAAAAGACTGCTGCTTTGATCCACTTTCTCATGAGCTTCAGTTGACAGACTGTCAGTATTGACAATCTCTTTAAATATTTAGTGGGCAGACTTTAGTCCCTTTGTAAACGGCTGTATGTCCTGATTGTAAGATCATCTCGATATTTAAACAACCATAATTCATACGATAATGCCCTCTAATGCTGTAATTGTTTAGGGTATAGGAAATATTTGTCATTCAAAGCTGAACTTTCCCATTATCTATTCACTTTGAAAAATAAACTATTTAGTTTTTTGTATGATCTTCATCAAATTTCAGACCATACTTTTGGGGAGCTGTGGCCCTTGTTTCATATCTTTGCTATTCAAATAGAGGAGCTCAAACTCCAAAGAGATGATTTATTGCAAAAGTACCCTTCCACAAATCTGTGCTGTAAAGATGAACCTTCAATAGATTCTTGAGTAGTAAGATGGGGGCTTTGCCTCAGGCAGTAGAGCAGCTTTCTACGAGTTGAATGATCAGTGTTTTGATCCCCTGCCCCTCCACATGTCACACTGACCTTCGCCAAGACGTTGGATATCCTCAGAGGAGCTAATCAGTGTGTGTATATGTATACATAGTGTATTTGTGTGAATAAAAAAAAATTGACACTCTCACATGTTGAGGTTGAGGTCTGTCTATAAACCCTCAACAAAACGTTGAAAATTGAATAAAAGTTTTAGGAAACAACACATATAATTACACAAATTAAGTCATGAATCATATATGTAGTATCGATTTTTCTATTTTGCATTTTTAGCGGCTCGTCAAAAAAAGTATTTGATGAGTAATATTGGTGTACACAACCAGGAAAAGGCCAGTTACTGTATTCATCAAAGAAGCAACTCTTATTTCTTTGTTTTAATGACAGCATTTGTTTCCTGCAAACTCTCCAGCCTCCACATCTGTAAATGTGACATTGCTTATATTTCACTAACAGGTTTACACACTGTAAAAAAAATGGCAGCTGCACTGGGGAACATTACACCATGTTCTGAATTGAGCTAACAACAACAACAACAACAGCAAAAAGGAGGAGGCATCAGAAAGAGAAGCCTGAGAAGGTAAATAAGAAGAAGGCGACACAGAGCAGACGAGGGGACACGGATTGTGGATGAAACGATGTCCCATCTGATAGACTGTGGAATTGCAGAGTCAAAAGCAGTGTCAGGGAAAATGATAAGTGACAGATTCAAATGGCTGGTATGGCACATGGCATCCGCAGCCCTCATTCCAGCAGCTGGATTGATTTAGCCGACACAAAGCCTTGGGGGCTTGATGGTGTCACACTAAAGGGAGCTCAGTACCTCTCAAAGTGAGACTGAAAGCCCTGGTTTGGGCATGCAGAAAAAAATCCCTTTCCTTTTTTTTTCTGGTCCCTGTTGTATAGAAAAAGTCTTTCTCATTAATTTTCTACAGGTTTTGTTTTTACAAGACTTTGAAAATGGCTTGAAAGGGCTTCGCGTTGCATGTGAATGCATTTTACAGACATTTTCTTTCCTACATGAAACAACTAGCTGAGAAAGTCAGAATATACATGCCCTATCTATTCTGAGACAAAAGAGGACCAAACCACCCATTCTGGGTGACAGAACTGGTGGTTTGGTCATAAGATCCCAGTCCCTGGTAACTTCACATCCAACAGTGTCAACCCCTGCAGAGTCACTCTACTTAGTTTATGTGAAGGGGTGATTAGAAACAGTGAAAGAGGTGTGGGTGCTCTTAAGGTGAATTATAAGTTCAGGACATTTTACTGTCCTGTCCAGCATCATGACAAACAGGACAAGGCAAGGTTATTTGTATCGCACATTTTGTGTACAAGACTACTCAAAATGCTTTCCACAGAGTTTAAAAGCAGAAAATGAAGAATAAGTTAAACAAAAATAAAACAATCAATGCTAAAATAGATTCACAGCCTGTTTTCATTCTAGATTTAAACAGATTTCAGGAAGTCTGGTCCAGGTTTTTGGAGCATGAAACTGAAACGGACACGAGATTTGTTCCCGTTCTTCTTGATGATTTCAGAAGGATAAATCTCTCGTTCTACGCAAGGTCTGGTTTGACACACACTTTTGTTTGTAGATTTTAAAAATAACGTGGAGCTCTGAGTTATGCCATTTCCGTTTGGCTCTCCAGCACTCCCTTTTCTGTGACATGACGAAGCCTTCTTTTGTCTACTTTCAACCATTCTAACCTTGACAGGAGCAATGCTATTCAAAACCTTTAATACATTTGATGAAGAGTTCAACAGATCATCAACATTAGAAAAAACCTAATCAAACCTAAACCTGAACAGGCTTTAAAGGAGATCACCAATCAGTATTATCAACTTGACTTTATAGAAGCAATTTGTGTATTTGTCTCTTGCTCCCTCTTGTGAAAATCACAAAACGTCAACGAAACCATCAACTTCTGAAAGCTGGCTGGGAATAAATTCATTCAGATTCAAAAATCTGTTCTAATAGAGCGAAAGAAGACATTTCTGAAGCAATCCTCTCCATCCTTCACAGGAAATCTTTTAATGAATTACAATGTGAGGCTGGGCGCAGATTTATACCTCCTCTTTCGAGGTGATACAGCTCCTATGTGGAAATATGTCTTATATCCATGTAACAGAAGGCCTATACGCATTGATCTATGCTATCACTCACTCACAGATGGCTGTTTGAATGTTTTTCAGCCAGATAGCAGCAGAGGGATGCATCTCATTCTGAATGTTGTGAATGTGCTGACTGTTTAACCTTATTTCTCCGCAGCAGGACTGTGAACCATATGACACGGTAATGTATCATGTTCTTTAATGAAAATGTCGGCCCGAAATGCTGGATGTTTATGAGACAAATCCAGCTCCTACAAAGGAAACCGGTGTAGTCATTAAAATGCAAAAGATTTTTTCATGAATAGTCATGACTTGTCATGCACTCTGCCTGTTCACGTACTGCATGTGACAACACAGATACAGAAAAAGGGCATGTGGTGGTTATTTAGTATGCTTTCCACAGTGGTAACTATGGATGCCATGTAACCCCTCTCGCAATAACTGAGAGAGAAATGTACAATTGATTTAAAGGTCTGTTTGATTACACATTAAAATGTGTTAACCTAAGAACCTGTTCCATTGAACTGCACTCTGTATCATGTCAAACATGTTCATTGCTATAAAAAAAGTATCTACTTAAATCAACATTTTTAGATTTGTACATTTTTATTGTTTTTGCCCACAGTGTCCAAATTGAAATGCAAAGTGTGGGCTGACCTCGAGTTTATCAATTAGTAACTTCTCAAGATGTTGAAATCCTTTGCACAAAGGGGATGCATACTGTCCCTGAAGCGCATCAAACTCAGAACATGACAGAGAGGATGGTCGCTCCACAGGACACATCAGGATTAACATCTGCTGGAGCACACATGGAGCTTTCCAGTGACAAACTTTTCCGCTGCAGGTGGGTACGAAACAAGGTTCCCGTGGCCCACAGAGAAGAGCTGTACCACATCCTGAGGATGACCGGACCTCTGGTAAGATCTGGGGCTGTTTACATATCCATTTCTGGATGTTAAGAGTCGTACAGAACAGAGTTGACATGTGACTTGTATATCAAACGGCACCACTGCTGATGTTTCTCCACAGCTGCTCTCCCGTATCCTCCATTACTTGCTTCCATTTGTCGTGACAATGTTCTGTGGGCGCCTGGGAAATGAAGTGATGGCTGGTTATGGATTAGCTTCTGCGGTAAGTGCTTATTGTACACTGCTGGCTGGTGTAATCCCACATGACAAAACGTGATGACGTCACTTTAGAACAGCCATAAGAAACATATTTGATATTACGACCATAAACTGAAAAAGATTTATTTCTCATTCCATAAATGTAATTGTTCAGTCAATATATATTGTCTTCAATCAGAGAAATTACGGTTATATTAGAGTTATCAAGCATACAGCAGAATTATCAAAAAACTGTGTTTTGAATTTATTTTAGGCCCTAAATATCACCATAGCAGCAACAGGAACTGGTCTTGGACTGGCATGTGATACTTTGGTCTCTCAGGTTTGGACATTTCATGACTCTTTACCTTACTGTCAATAATTTTCAACGCACTCATTGCACATTCAAACTCTTCTCTGCTCCCCGTGACAAAATGATTAACACCGTCTGGCTGGCGCGCAGACGTTTGGCGGTAAGAATCTGCTACGGGTGGGAGTGATCCTCCAGCGTGGCATCATCATCCTGCTGCTGTTCTGCCTGCCCTGCTGGGGGCTCCTCATTAATGCTGAGGTCATCCTGTTGTGTCTTGGCCAGGACCCCGAGGTAGCCAGGTAACTGAGAGCCGCTTCGCTTACGCACTGCCCCATTGTGATCGCAGCTGCACAATACACCACCCGTGCATTAAAATGAGTCCTGTCCCCTGCAGAGCTTCACATAATAAGTTCATATTTCATGTCAGTGGAGAATTTATGAGTACCAGTAGAAATACACACGCATAACAGGTGCTACTGAACAGTATGCATTACCCGAACTAACAATGTCTTTCCTCTATTTAATTTAAATACAGTTTTTTTTTAATATTTCAGAATAGCCCAGTTGTACATCATAGCCTTCATTCCAGCAGTGCCAGTAAGTTACATTCTTTATTTAATCTTTACACATTAATTAAATAGATCCTCAAGGTTTAATGTCAACAGTTTCCGTCATTCTCTGCTCTTTAGGCAATGTTTCTGCATCATCTTCAGGTGTCTTATCTGCAGAACCAGGTGCACCAATATCCTTTCATGATTTTTTTCCCCTGTCATTTATTGCTTTAATTAACTACTTACAGTTAATGATGTACAGTACTCCATATATAAGAGGGTGTGTGTATTCTCAGGGAATAATACTGCCACAGATGTACGCCGCTGCTTTGGCAAACATAGCAAACGTGGTGACAAACTACATCTTTCTTTACTGGCTGGATCTGGGTGTTGCGTAGGTGTACTCACTCATCTCAGCACATTTCTATTCCGCACATAGGAATTGCACACTCCGAATTGACCTGGGAACATTTCGTGTGTCTTGCAGAGGATCTGCGGCGGCCAACAGTCTGTCTCAGATTTACATCTGTGCTTTTCTCTTTGCCTACATTCGGTGGAAGAAGCTCCACGTTACAACGTGGGGAGGTGAGGGATTTAAAAATCCATTGTCTTGCTGTGTTCACACACTGTACAGGACTCTTTTTCTCCAGCATACTATTCTTCTCACATAAATGAGTGTTTCCCTCCCCCTGCAGGCTGGTCAATTGAATCACTGCAGGAGTGGGGCTCTTATATGAAACTGGCTGTCCCCAGCACTTTAATGACTTGTTTTGAGTGGTGGGTTTATGAGTTTGGGGGATTCTTTGCAGGTAATTTGTAATTATATTTTTCCCCACTGACATAAAACACGCTGTTTAAAGTGCCACTGCTATCAAAACAGCATTTCATGCAAGCAGCCAAGCCTGTAATTTGGTCTTTTGTTTGCAATGATTAGGAATGTTGAGCGAGGATGAGCTGGCAGCCCAACATGCCGTGATAATGGTGGCTTTCATAACATATATGGTATTGTTCGCCGTGTATATCCCAACATTTGATTCAGAAATGATGAAAAATTGCTTTCACAAACTGTGGCTGTTCATAGCTATATCACACCTTCAAATTTTGTGTGTTTCATGTGTTTTCTGCACAATGATTCCACAGTTCCCCCTTGGTATTCAAGCTGCAGCGTGTGCTCGGGTGGGCAATGCCCTGGGAGCAGGAGAAACAGCCAGGGCCATCCTCATCAGCAAAATGTCTCTGACCCTGGCAGGTTAGTGATGAATGTGAATTGTTGCATGACAAAGATTTTTGTTGTTGCTTTCATTTAAAGGTCTCATCTTAAGTACTTAAAAGTAGTCAGCTTTTCAGAACTCTCTTTATTCTTATATCTGTTAGGATTCCTTTTGGGTGAACATTAATAAAAACAAGGGGCGCAATAAAGTCCATCTCTCACATTAAAAAAACGAATCCCCAACAATTTAGCCAACCAAAGGACACAGATTTTTTAAAAATTATTTGTATCAAATTTTGCTGCTTAGGCTGCGAAACCTGCTACAGATAACAGGTTAATTGAGCCCTCATGGCATCTTCGCTGTAGCTGGACTAGAACAAGACTTTCAATATACTCTGAAAGATGTTGCTCTGTTGAGATTTTACTTAATCAAATATTCGAAGGTGTGTCTTGTATAGACAGATAACATGCATATATATATTCAGCCTGACAAAAGCTGACCTTTGGGCTTTGTGAATATGCAACAACTCCACTCATGGTCTTTGTACAACACGCCATGTGCTAGGATTGGGTGTAATAATTAAACCCAAAATGTACTAAGCTGTAGACATATTTTGACAATTGTAAAGTGATTGACACTAACAAGCTGATCGAAGCATACAACAGCAGAACGTGACATACTTTGATCAATCTTTTGATCCCCCTCCTGTGGCTGTATACTGAGACAAGCAGAGTGTTCTTATCAAATCTGAACAATAACTCAGCTTAACTGCAATGTATGCTCAGCTGGATAGTCTTTTTTCTTCTGCTCCTCTTGTTCAGGAAGCTTTGCAGTGGTTGAAGGGATTGTGCTTGGCTCCACGAAAACAGTTATTGGCTTCATCTTCACCTCTGATGAGTGAGTCTACACAGCTGGGCTCACGTTTCTGTAATCCTATTATTGTTTCAACCTTCCTCGATTCATCATTATAAAACTTATTTTCAGGAAGATTATTGGTCTGATCTCACACCTTATGACTGCTTACTGTTTCCTTCAGTTCTTTGATGGTCTTGTGGTGAGTTTGATGGTTTTATATTCACTTAGCAAGTAAATGTATTTCAAAATAAGTCAGATATATGAATAAATTTTTTTTTCACAGATTCAGAAATAAAAAAGGGACTGCAAGCACGTGGGAGTGCATACTGATAAGATCTTTCTTTTTGTACCACAGTGTGTGTGCACGGGCATCTTCCTGGGCACAGGGAAACAGAAGATTCCAGCTGTGGCTAATTTCATTGGATACTACTGCATAGGACTTTCACTCAGTGTTACTTTTATGTTTGTCGTGAAACTTCGAGTTTTGGGTAAATAAAAAGGACTCCTTTACATTTTATGGCTGATTTGCTTAGCTGAAATGTGCTTTACACTTAAATGACTGACGTGACTTCTTCTTCACAGGATTTTGGGTGGGACTACTGGTTTGTGTCGTTCTACAGTCTAGCTTCTACATCATTGTCATCTTCAGGCTTAACTGGGAGAAAATGACAGAGGAGGTATTTTAGTCAGGGTCATTTGGGACCTTGGTAACTAATGGTACTTACAAATCTCATACTTCTTGTCTTCAGGCAGTGAAACGGGCAAAGAAAAAGACTAACATGGGACTACCAGGTACAGACACCATGTCAGACAGTTTCGGTAACTACACCACAGGCCAGGTATCAAGGAATGGGATTGTAAGTAGCCTTTTCTCCACATGACAATCTGTTTAAATGTTGAGCTTGTTTATTTTCTAAAATTTGACCTCACTTGTGCCTTTTTACCTGCTTGATTTATTTTCATTTCCTGAAGTCAGTGGAGGGCTACATGGCTGTTTGCAGCGAACCCTGTGACAAAAACACAGAGATGCAGGGTGGAAAGGTTGGACATCTGTCCACAGCCCAGCTGATCCTCAGACGAGGCCTCGTCATGTTGGCAGCAGTCGCTCTGCTGGCCGTGGGAACCGCCGTGCATCTCCTGGTTCCCTCACCTCAGCCCCGGTCTGCGAGCAATTTTACCACTGACTGGATCAACACCACATTCTCTCCCGATCAGGTTTATTCCACTGCTCAGTAGAAGAGACAACATAGTTGTGTTAGGGGTTAAATTTGAATTAGCTGTCGAGCTATTTGTGTTCCATAATTGCAGTAATTTTCAACTTATTAATATATGTATGAGTCATTCACCATCAAAAATGTTCTGGACATAAATACATTTTGCTGTAAAAATAGTCGATTAGTGATTTGATTATTAACTATTTATCTGTCAGTTTTTTTGTGTGTTATCTGCATTTTCATTTCATCACCCTGTAATTAAACTTTGTTGATGATGGAACTGGACATGTCAAAAACTATTCTAGTTTTAAAAAGAGAAAAACAATCTATATATTTATATAGAGTTTCTGCTCTAATTGATACAACAGTATGTGGTTTTGTAGGTCTGATTCCTTTGGATTTTTTGTAAGAAAAAAGTTGACATTTTGAAGATGAATTGCTGGCATGTGTTTGAATAAATAACAATTCTTGAGTCAAAAGTTTTTTTGAATTTCTTTCCTGCTTCATTTTTGAGTGCTGCTTTGGGATATGGCTTATTGGCAAATTATGTTTTGCTTGCATGTATGCATAAAAAAAGCTTACAAGGGGTTTAAAGGGTTAATTTTTTATAATGTCCAACAAAGTCTGTATGTTGGCCATTCTCGCTTTATCTTTAGAAGGAACGATATCTTATTGTTCATGGAGAATTACCTCCCTTGGCTTAAACCAAAGGTGGCTCATTGTCTTTTAGATGTTTCATCTCTCCGATCTGAACACTATCCCTTTTAAGTCCTCCGTCTTAGTCTTTATTGTGATTGCAGCATGTTTCCTTGTCTTTGTTTGACAATCTCTGTTGTTTCAGCTGGTTCTGGCTTGACTCCAGGGCGGCTTAGGCCACAGCAAGTTTTCCATCCCGTGCAGCATTCCAAGATCAAGAAGGAAAGTATATCAATACAAAGATTAGACTGTGTAGTTACAGACTAACATTTGTATCTCGTTGTGTAGACATGGAGGGGTCCGGTGAAAAGATGGTTTGCTGCGGGAGGGTGCGCCATTGGGTTCCCGAGACCCACAAAGAGGAACTGTACCACATCCTGAGAATGACAGGCCCTCTGGTAAGGAACGGCGCTGTTCACATGTTCTATTCTGTCTGTAAGATACTGTGAGGATTTTGGGTCGTATAAGCGGTCCAGAGCTTAGGGGCAAGAATCAATATACAAAAAAGAAAATTAGTCTGGTTTTAGTATCTGAGCAGTGTCTGCAACCTTCATATGTGATGCCAGTGTCACAAATATTTTGTTAGGACAGAGTCTGATCACTAAGACTATAAATAGCAAGCTGTGTTTGCTGAAATATTACCTGTCAGCTGGCAGATGTTCAACGTGCACTGTTCATGTTTGTGTTCCTAGCTGCTCTCCCGAATCCTCAATTATCTGCTTCCGTTTGTTGTGACAATGTTCTGTGGGCGCCTGGGAAATGAAGTGATGGCTGGCTATGGATTAGCATCTGCGGTAAGTGGCCAACAGATATGTCTGCACAATCATTGAGGCTGATATGACAAATCTGGACCTCAAAATGTCCTTTATGTGCAGCAGGTAGAAGGGAAATTTGAAATGTTTGCAAAATTACAATGATAGTTCACCAAAAACAGAATGTTTTGAGAGGGGTTCATTTAGATCATGTCAAGTTGTGTGTGCTCTTCAGTAAATAAGTGGTTACCTATATGCTTTTCAGACCATCAATGTTACCACTGCAGCTACAGGATATGGTCTGGGATTAGCATGTGATACTTTGGTGTCTCAGGTATGGAAGACCCTTTTTATATCCTGGCATTTACATCATCCTGCTCTGGTTTCTGCAATGATTTTTTTTGTTGAATTGACAGACGTTTGGTGGGAAGAACCTGCTACGAGTGGGAGTCATCTTTCAGAGGAGTATCATCATCCTCTTGCTCTTCTGCCTGCCTTGCTGGGGGCTCCTCATCAATGCCCAACCAATTCTGTTATGTATGGGGCAGGACCCTGTGGTGGCGAGGTACCTAACAGGAGAAAATGTGTCTGGCAATGCTGTTTCTACCACTTCTTTTAATTTGTGCAAGTTTGAGTGGCCACCATAAGGAACTTGACACCAAATGCATTAAACAGTAGCCAAGAATAAAATATTTTAATGTCTTCCAAAATTCACATTACATATTAATAACTATGTATATAAGCTTATGTTGAGCCTGTGATCTAAAACGTGATGAAAATATATAACTTGGTGTTGAAATTACTTGTTTAATTTAGCAGAGTTAGGAATGCCTCATCATATTGTGCATCATTTACTTTTTATAGTATGTGTAGTAAGATGTAATAATGTAGACACAGACACACTGATATGCCTTAGCTGCTCATTAATGATCGATGATTTGGCTGTTGTTATTATTAATTATAGTTTAGCAGGTGATCCTTTTCCAGTTTTTGAATAAATGCTTATATACTGGCTGTTAAGTGACCGTATTCACAATAACCATTTCCTTTGAGTTTTTTTTCCTTTTAGTCTTCAGTGAGAAACGTTCACTTTTATCCTGTAATCTAATTTTCTGTTGCAACTGATAAAGTTTTATTGGATTAGTTTCAAGCAATTAACTACAGCAGTATGGTTTATTGATGTCCAGCTCCTAAAAATAACCACTGCTTGATGTAAATACTGTCTATCGTTTTCAGAATAGCCCAGCTGTATATTACAGCCTTCCTCCCAGCAGTGCCTGTGAGCCATTTCATCTTTCTTTTATGGATTTGAAAAAAATTCAAAGTGATATATGATTGTTGAGGAAATCATGAAACTGACAAAAACTCTGTTTGCAGGCAATGTTTCTACATCATCTGCAGGTGTCTTACTTGCAGAATCAGGTACATCTTCATAAAATTATGTGCTAATTGTTTATGTCATAATCTTAGTGTTGGAAAACACTGTGAAGTTTATTATCAGTTTAAACTATTTTTAAAAGAGTGTGGTAACTCCATCTAACACATTTTATACATGTTTTACAGGGAATTATACTGCCACAAATGTACGCTGCTGCTTTGGCAAACATAGCAAATGTGGTGACAAACTACACTTTCCTTTTCTGGCTCGATCTGGGTGTTAGGTAAGCATGCTCAACCATGTTAATACAATATTTGTTTAATCTGAAGAAAGCTGTTCTAAACATATAACCATACATGTGTCTCTTGCAGTGGATCAGCAGCAGCCAACAGTCTGTCTCAGATTTACATCTGTGCTTTTCTGTTTGCTTACATTTGGTGGAAGAAGCTCCATGTTACAACATGGGGAGGTGACAGCTAATTGTGTTAAAAGTGGTGATGTAACGATCCTAAACAAGCCATTTGTTCTTTTTTCTGCGTTTTCTGTGTACATGAATGAGTGTCTTCCTCCCCCTGCAGGCTGGTCTGCAGAATCACTGCAGGAGTGGGGCTCTTACATGAAACTTGCCATCCCTAGCACGTTAATGAAATGCTTTGAGTGGTGGGTTTATGAATTTGGGGGATTCTTTGCAGGTAATTTTGAGATTATATAGAGTTTACTTCCACTAAACAGTTTGGGGCAATGACTATTTACACTGTTTTGTTTGTGATGATCAGGGATGTTGAGCGAGGATGAGCTGGCAGCCCAACATGCCGTGATAATGGTGGCTTTCATCACCTACATGGTACTGTGTATTGGCTGCATGCCAGAGCACGGCTGAGTCACTGTTAAAACTTGTAAAAAAAAAAAATCCTTTCAGAGAGTCTTTTGCCACATTTGTTTTCTACACATTTCTCAATCCATAGTTTCCTCTCGGTATACAAGCTGCTGTTTGCGCCCGAGTGGGGAACGCTCTCGGAGCAGGAGACAAAGCCAGAGCACTCTTAACCAGCAAGGTATCCTTCGCTCTTGCAGGTCAGTGAGATTTTCCATCTTAGCCCATGTCATCCAAGGCTTCTTCACTATTGAACATCTGCTCCTCTTGTTCAGGAAGCTTTGCAGTGGTTGAAGGGATTGTGCTTGGCTCAACGAAAACAGTTATTGGCTTCATCTTCACCTCTGATGAGTGAGTCTCCACAGCTGGGCTCACGTTTCTGTTATCCTATTATTGTTTCCACCTTCCTCGATTCACCATTATAAAACTTATTTTCAGGAAGATTATTGGTCTCATCTCACACCTGATGAATGCTTACTGTTTCCTTCAGTTCTTTGATGGTCTTGTGGTGAGTTTGATGGTTATGTATATTTGAATTTTGCTGCAAAATGTATTTCAAAAGAAGTCAGATATATAGATTGTTTTTTTCACAGATTCAGAAATAACAAAGGGACTGCAAGCACATGGGAGTGCATACTGATGAGATCTTTCTTTTTGAACCACAGTGTGTGTCCACGGGCATCTTCTTGGGCACAGGGAAACAGAAGATTCCAGCTGTGGCTAATTTCATTGGATACTACTGCATAGGACTTTCCCTCAGTGTTACTTTTATGTTTGTGGCGAAACTACGAGTCTTGGGTAAATAAAGGGGAGGATTTAAATTAATCTGAAGTCTGCTTTACACTTAAATGACTGACATGACTTCTTCTTCACAGGATTTTGGGTGGGACTACTGGTTTGTGTCGTTCTACAGTCTAGCTTCTACATCATTGTCATCTTCAGGCTAAACTGGGAGAAAATGACAGAGGAGGTATGGCACATACGGATTTGGAAAGTGATTTTTACATTTGATTCTGAAAGTAACTGAAATTTCCTGTTTGCTCGGTCGTAGGCTGTGAAACGGGCCCAGAAAACGTCTCACACGACATTACTGATCATAGCTGGCTCGTCGGAAAGTGATGGTGCTGTTGACCACACCGCATGCAAACGAAAAGTAACAAATCTGCTAAACTTGCTTTCCATCAATGGGTTTATCTATGTGTCTATTAAAATGTCATTTCACTGCGTCAACTGATGGGAAATGTGGTTATTTGACCCAGTCAGCAGACGGCTACGTGTCCGTGAGCACTGAGAGCCATGACGGAAAAACCAAGGTGGAGGGTGGACTCGCAGGCCGGCAGCGGAACGGGAACCATCTCTCTACCGCTCAGCTCATCGTCAGGCGAGGTCTCACAATATTGGCAGCAGCTGCTCTCCTGGCTGTGGGAGCAACCGTACACTTCCTTGTGCCCTTACCAGAGATTCTCCCTCCAGGGACCAACTATACAGCGGACCTGATCAATGCAACATCCTCTCCTAATCAAACTCTTTCCTCTGTGTTGGTCCCAAATGAACAGCAAAGATAAGCACCATCAATTTTCTGTTGTTTTTCTTTTTAATCACGTTACATATAAACCCTTCTCAGTTTGACACAGCTCTCTCCGACAGTGTGTTGTTGAGTGAGTTACAGTAAAACAGATTGTGCTTTCAGATAACTCAGTGATCAGTCCTACATTCTGTTTGTTTCCTGCTCGTCTGCTCTCGTGACTTCTCACAGCCCTTTTTTCCCGCGCAGCGCGACCACCTGCGATTTGCTGAGCTCTGTTAGCTAAAACAATCACCCCACTGGCTAGAACAGACTTTGTTCATAGTCATGTAACCAAATTAGAAATCAGCAAGTTTATAATGACTCCAGCAGCCAAGATAAACAGCATGACAGCCAGAGCCAGGCCTCTATGCAGAACCAGAGTCCTGTAGGAGAGCTCATCTTCCACCGTTTTGACTGCAGGTACCTCCTCAATGTCAGTCAGGGTAGTAAGGTCTGCTCGGCCTTGGTCCTCTGGCAGGGGACCTGGATAGAAACACAGGACAAGTTTGGAATCTTTGATGAGTGTTTATCACAATTGTTCTGTTTTTCAACTTTAGATCTTTCTAGTATCTTGTGTAGATGTTTATGACAATGCCATGTTATTAAAAAATAAAAACAAAAGGTGATCACAGGGACCCATAAAGTGCCTTTAGTTTTCTGTGACTATGGTCAGACAATGCATTAGTGTAGTTGGAAAGAATAGCTGTTGCTGCTCGATCAGTTACCGTTGTAGAATTAAAGAGGGAATTTAAATTTCTGTTTCTAAGACAACTGTTTCACCATCATATCCTTATTTTTCTAAACTGTTCTGAAGCACTTAAATATAATACTTTCGGGTTACAGGAATCTCACATCATTAAAGGTAAGAGATTCATAAGAGCTGCTGTATAATTTCAAAGCACTCAAAGAGAATACACGGTATTTACTTATTCAAAAGGTTACCCAAACCATGAAAACTTCAACATGTTTTATGAAGTAAGGAAAGAAGAAGTTGCACAAACTTTGTGCTACCTTTTAGTAATGTTTGTTTTTTCTTTGCATAAAAGCACATTCACACCATTTCAGAAATGAAATATTTGTCATTTTAGGAATTTGAAAAAAGCATTGCTGAACAGCTTACTTGTAGTGGTGTAGCCCTCATGTACTCCTGCTCTGATCTGAGCCTGGAAGAGAAACAACATAATTAGGTCCAATTGTTATTCACAAAGGCCCTATTTAAATGAGCTTTTTTCAATGAGTACTCACCTCGATTGTAGCCGTCTTCCAGTTCATTCTGAGAAGGTAGAAAATCAGGAATATGCACTGCAGTGATACACAGGTAACCAAGCCAATCCAAAGACCTGGGGAGGGTAAAAAAATTGAAGTTTGAAGTCCAATTGGGACATTACTGTATGACCAAACAGTAAGACAGCAATGTGCTACCTGTAAATGAATGCCAATAGCTGTAAATCTCACCTATGATTCCTAATTTGGCAGCAAACATCAGTGGCACTCCAAGAGGGAAACCTATGCCATAAAATCCCAAAATGTTGCAAATTGCTCCAACTTTCTGTTTACCAGTGCCTCTAATAATGCCTCCACACGCCGCCTTAACACGCACAGAGAAAAAGATGAGATGAAAGTTCTTTAGGATGTTTTGTAGACTGTAATTGTCTTTAAAATGGATATGTAAATGGACATTAGATGTCCATTGATGACATTAGATGACATAATAACACTTACAGATATTGCATCTAGGAGGATGAATGGGGTATAAAAAGACATGACGTCAGAAACTCTTTGTCTAATTTGCCTGAAAGAAAATAAACAAAATGAACATGGCATAGACATACGATGAGAAACAAATGCTAAGGTTTGGTAAGAGACACGGAAACTAGAGCAGCACATTTACTTTCGGAGGAGATAATGAGTGACACATAACATCTCTCATCAGCAAACCTTGAGGCCCAACAAGGAGAAAAACTACACGAATGGGAACACAGGAAAATTAAAAAAACAAATTAAATGTTAACTGGACCAACAGCAGTAAGTATATCAAAAGCAGACTTAATCTCACTGACAAATGTAAACATAAACCACAGGACACAATTCAGATTAAATATACACGCAGAGTTAACAGATTTCTATGTAAACAACGAGTTGCATAAGGATGAAAGGTCACTGAAGTTATTCTCATAATGTGTATCTTAACTAAACCTTGGAGGTCTTTTTTTTCCACAGTAACAAAAGCTGAAGTTATTCCCACACATGTACTTACTCGTCATATGTAAAAATATATGAGATATGATTCTTGAGGCTTCCAATGAGAACTGCCAAGCAGAGAGACACTGATTCTGTGGTAAAGAGCAACACATTCACTTTTTTATACAACAGCACAATTGATAATACGACACAAAACCGCTGTCTCCTATTAATTCCAAGGTAAAGAGCCCTACAAAAGCCATTTTAAGACCTTGAAAAGGGCAACAGCAGATATTAGGATTACTTTGACCTCGATGACTGAAAATAAAATGGCAGCACATTATCTCATATGTAAACAACAAGAGGAAAGGAGAGCATGCATTTTCTTCTCTCAGGCTCAAGTCTAAGTGTTGCTCTGAATCTCTACAGTTTTTGGCTGTTATTTTACTGTAAACTGAGCATCTTTCAATTCCAATACTATGTGCGACATTTTCAGAAGTGCCCTAGTCTTGAGCGACACCTTTCATTATATTTTCTTTTATAAAAATGGAAATTTTGAGATATTGGAGGTGTGAATGAAAAAAGAAGAAGTGGGAAGCCAAAAAAAAATGCAGTTAAAAAACATCTGAGCATGTTTTAAAAAACAAGAAAAAAAAGGCCTGACTGGGAGAAGCACTCTCACTCTCACAGGGAAAAAATAATGCAGTTTTCAAAATGACACAAGAAGTGGACTGAAAGTCTAAAGGAGTGATCAATTTCTGTTTGACAGTTTGAATAAAATGCTGCACCTATGTCCTGTTTCCCCAGCAATACAAAAAAGAAATGAAGTATGGCCTCTGTGCAGTACAAATGCTTGCTCATAACAATTAGCCACGTCCTGACCTGCGCAGAACATGGTCAGTTTGGCAGACAGCTTGGCCTGCTCGGTGTCTCCGGCTCCCAAAGCATTTCCCACTCTCACGGTACCTGCCACGCTGAAACCCATGGGGAACTCACAAAAGAAGAAAAAGAAACTCTTCTTAATATACTCACTATCTGCTGGAGGAAGAGTTTTGTTTTCATGAGAATGAACTCACCATGTAGGCTATATTTGCCAGTTCGTACACAACTGCTTGAGTTCCGAGTTCCACCTCGCTTATGAGACCTTTTGAAGACAGAGAGTTTTTTTAGACTAAGTTTAGTACCACAAATTTCTCACAACTTATAATGTGATTTAAAATATTACCTGCCAGAAAACCCCCAATCTCATACGTCCACCACTCAACACACATCATGACCATGCCAGGGATGGCCAGACGGATGTATGAGCCCCAGTCCTGCAGGCATTCTTTAGACCAGCCTGTGTAAGGTATCAAAATTGACTTTCATATAGGGCAAATACTTTTTTATATGAGAAAGACTCAGTTTTTTCCAATTTACTTTACGTGCTCAAAACAATGTGAAGTCACTGCGTGATGTTACTGTAATGGGGCCTTTTGTTTCATCGTTTAGGCCAAGTCCCTTTGATCTGATCTAATCTAATGGATCCGCTCTGCCCTGCTGACCAGACTTGCTCTTTGAACCCTCTTACTTGATAATACATCAGCTTTTTCATTTGAACAAATCTATAAAGATCTTTCACAACATGGCTTGTCTGTCTGTGCCTTGGATGTTAATCCTGGGCTCCGTTTAAGAAAAATGATAATGTTTGATCATCTCTAATAATCTATTAGTAAAAGAAAACTTGATTTTGTTTCTGGATTTTTTTTCACAGTTAGAAGATACAATTTCTGTTTTTCCTATTGTCATTAAACGCAACAGGGTTTGCTTATATAAGCAGCAGCCTCCAGAAAGACAGGAAACAATGCATCTAACCAGTTTGAACCACTTCAATCCATGAACTGTAAGGAGATTGTACCCTTACAGGATAACTATTTACTGATATATATATCAGTTAATAGTTATATATGTTATATATGTGATATGTATGTGACTCACCTCCCCAGGTGGCTTTGTGAAGACCTTTCATAATGATAAAAACATAGAGAAATCCAGCCAAGGAGAACTGTGAGATTGTGTTGGCAACAGCTGAACCTCTGGAGGGAGTGTTAGAATAGTATAGTATTTGTTAAATTATACAAGCCATACATACAATCCAGACAAGGTCATGCGGGATCCCCCCAAAAAATACTTACGCTACTCCCATTTTTAATGGAAAGAGAACAATGTAGTTGATTAAAGCGTTGAGAAGATTGACCACAAAACCAGTGATTACCTGCGGCCAAATGATACCCTGTATGGAAAGTGCAAAGTAATTACTGATAAAGTCAAAACAATGACATAAAACAGTTCTATGCATTTTCACATCACTTCAAACCATAAAGACTGAATCAATCCAACAAAAACAGACGTGACCTGCATATTCTATCTACTCTAATTCTGAGAAAAAGGGAAGGAAACCACATGTCGGGTTTTATACGATGTCCATGGTAAAATCCTGTTGTTTTAGCTCTCATAAGGGGGAAAAGTCATGAACCTACCTGGTTTTGTAGATATCTTGATTCTAATGAATACATAAATGCAGCCTGTAACACAAGCACAAGATCACTCATGTTAGCTTCTGTGGTCTCTAATTCAGTCAAAAATGTTCTGGTTTATTTGTTTTTTGCTTTGTTCACATAGTATGAATGGCCTGTTTATATGTCACTTATTTCCTCAAACATTATGAAAGTTCTTATTCTGTATTTGACAGTAATAAGGGACTCAGGGAGGCATAGAAAACGTATATTCAACATCCCCTCATTATTGTAACGAGAAAATGAACCCATATTAAACCTACTTTTACCTGAAGCTGAAATAAAAAAGACATGGATTTCTGAATTCTGAACGCTCATTTTCACCCAGAAAGATTTGGTTAAAATAACTCTGAAGTCCCTGTTAATAATCTACATAGTAACTCAATAGTTTAAAAACAACTCTTCTGTTATGTTATGTCTTCTCCTCTTTGCCCGGCAATGCTCAAGGCTGTGAACAGGAGGGAAAAGTGAAGCCATGATGGTTTACAGGAAGTGCTGGCATGAAGATCTTCACATACATCTGGGACAACCTGCAAAGATATTTTCCATCAGAATGCAAAATATTTCTTTGTTTTATACCCAGAAGTAAAAAAAAAAAGATACTGGAGGATTTCCAGGCAGCACCTGGCTACTTCTGGCTCTTGTCGGAGGGCCAGCAGAATGGGCTCCGTGTTGATGAGTATGGCCCAGCAGGGGAAGCAGGCAAGTAACAAGATGAGGATTGCCCGCTGTAAAATGACGCCAACTCTCAGGAGGTTATTGCTGCCAAAGGTCTGTGAATGTAAATATATGTCCTTGTAAATACATAAGCTCTGGTCAGTTTGCCAGGACACCTACCGGACGGGTCTACTGTCATACCTGAGACATAAGAGTGTCACATGCTGAAGCCAGTCCAGTGCCGATAGATACGCCTGTCACATTGATGACCTGAGGATTTAACACGAAACACTGCTTTATTCAAATGTTCCATCAGTTTAACGAAACCATTTTATGTAAGAGGAATGCTGTACTTACTGCTATGGCCAAAGAGACTCCTGCAAGCTCTATCCTCCCCAAATGACCACAGAAAACAGTACTGACGAGACTCACAGCAAAACTCATGAGCTGGGCAATAATCTAAAGAGAAAAATCAGATGAATTAAAAGTAGCTGACTAAAAAAACACACGAAGTTTATTAGAAACTGACAATAAGATGTGCTTAGAACCATTCACTCTCCTTTATTCAGATCTGAATTCAGGCTTTAACATAAAAAAATATATATAAGCGTTGGAACTCTGAGAGTACATTTAAATACGGACACTCACCACCGGTCCAGACAATTTTGACAACTCTATTATTTCGCCTTTGAAGCCAACCGGAACCAGCATGCGGATTCGCCTCATCACGGAACATTCCCTCCGTGAGGAAAGAACCGATCCCCGCTCTCCGTTATCCATGTCTCCGTCCACAGCTGGTCCCACTTAGTGGTCTCAAGGGGTGAAAACAAAACAAAGTGTTCCCACTACACGCTCTGCGTCGACGCGCCGGCGTGAGGAGCGCACGGATTTCCGCGTAAGCAGCGCGCGTCCTGGAGAGGGTGGGCACCAGATCACAACGACTCCAATCTGATGTAACGCGTCTCTGTTTTCACCGCGTTGATTCAAACCATTCGTCTACGACAGCCTCACCTTTATGGTGAAGGTAGATGAAGAAGAAAAAATGCCGTGGGAATCTTGTGACGTCAGTCAGCTGTTTGAATAGTTCCAGACGCGTAAAACCATTCTTTGTATTTTTCACTGTTTGAATCGATGTTTCATTCATTCGTCAATCTATTGATAAAGAACAAATTCACCATATTGTTCCTATCATGAAACTAAAAATGGAAATTAACTGTACATTACAATTTGATCCCATCATAATCAATCAGAATCTAATGTAGTTTAAATGAAAATAAATCAATTCATATCAAGGTCCAGCTGCATCATTCATTCCTTCATTCAACCCACAGTTCACTTTGGATTAAATGAACACTTCCTGGACCAGCAGTGACGTCTATTGACCAGCAGAGGGAGTCATTTTACTGTCAACTCACCTAATTCCTCCACGAAGAGCTTTTGTTTCTGTTTGCTCAATGGCTTTGATTCACTACAATTTAAATACGATTTGTAGTTTTATGAGGATAAGATGGGAAATATGTAATATTCCATTAAAATATACTAATATGTCATTATATAAGGATTGCAAATGATCAAAATTAAACAGAAATAGTCAAGTTCCATAAATCTAAGGAAATTCTAAATGTTAAGTTTTTTCCAATATATTTTCTCTTATACTACATTTTAGATCTTAATGTGTCAAATTATAAAGGGTTAGACATTTCAACAACTTTTAATTAAATCGTTTTACAGCAAAAAACAAAAACAAAACATTAATATAAATGTTTATAATGATCTGAACTTTTACTAGTCTGCAATGCTCAAGTAAAAAAAACAAACAGTGCAAGTATTTTATGAAAGAAAGAGAAGACCTATTTAAATTAATTCTTGCGAAATGCCACCTTAAACCTAAATACGTGTTGTTCTTTTTGCCTTTTTAAAAGAATAGCTCACTATTTTGAATACAGGGCTAAACGACTCGGCTTCTTAGTAAATGCAGTTTCAGATGTATCAGAAAAACTTTCAATTTTCAGCTTGAGCCTGAAATGTTTGAATCTGTCTCTGTTTTTAAGACACTTAAATCTGGCCTATTGTGTTCCATAATATGAAAAAACTCTACAGTATTAGAACTGTAGAGTTTAGAACAGTATCACAAAAAAAACAGCAGTCAGTCTATCAAATCTTTTAGAACACCACAGAATTACAGTATACCACGTCATGCATGAAGCAGACACAGATTAAACATTTCCTACAAATGCCACATCACATAAGATTTTCCCTCATTTTGACCAACAAGGCATGAAATGAAATCACAAAAATTGGATAGAATTAGATAGAGCTTGAAAACCATAGGGAGGGAGTTCAACTGCTTTTGGTCACCTCAATGATAGTCTGCAGTTTGTTTGAACATGATGGAGGAAAGGCAAAGAGCAACGCTGAATCAGGAAAGTGTAAATGTAAATATAAGCCTTAGTCAACCCTGAAGTTTCAATAAAACAGTCCAAGGAGAGCTTCAGAGAAAGGAACACAATAGCAGGGTTGTGGTGCCTTAACCTCTTATTACACCTAAAAATGTTCTTTTTCCAAGTGAAGTGGCACGAACAGCACAGAAAAGGCTGTCATAAAGTTAAATAAGTCACCATTCTCTCTCTTTTTGAACCTGTGAAGTACACGCAACACAAATGTCTGAAAAAGAGTCTGTTTCCTAAAACAAAGGTTTTCTGAGAGGATTTTCTACCACTGAGTACATCCATCCATTTTCTGAACTCCCAAATGGGGTCGGGGGGGACTGCAGCCAATCCCATTAGTCGATGAACGAGAAGCAGGGTACATCCAGGACGGTCCGACACTCAAAGACAAACAACCACTCACTCCTAAGGGCAATTTGGAATGTCAAATCAACCTAACATGCAAGTTTTTTTACGGTGGGAGGAAGCCGGAGAACCTGGAGAGAACCCACGCAGGACACATGGTGCTAACCACCACACCATCGTGCCGCCTAACAATACATTTGAAATTAGTTAGGACATATTTACAGGATAAATATGTTTACACAATAGGATGGTTACATGTAACATGATCAACGACTTGGACAACTATATGAACAGAATTCAATCTTCATGAACAGAACAAACTGCTAAAGAAGTCTGTCCTAAATATATATATATATAACTTGATTTAACACTAAATTATCCGTGACTGCCCACAGTATGGGCTCAAATCTCAAACAATGACAACCTTAAGAGGAGAGACTATAAAACATCTGAACTAATTACATTGTTGAAGTCTAAATTAAAATATTCCAAAAGATAATCCTGAAAAGGTTACACAATTTGACTGATTGAGTTTCCCCAACTCAACACTATGTCAATTTGTTAATGCAAGCAGCATTCCACATGAAACACAATGAAGTCACTCAATGTTTCAGTATAAGAACAGCTGGGTTGACAGGGGTTAAGCTTCATTAGATGCCTGTCTTGTTTGTAAGTGTTCTTGAAATATGATTCACAAAAGTGACTCTGAATGACTTGGCATTTCAGGTTAAAGGATTTCTAAGGTAGCATTTGTTAGTGTAGAATGTATAAATGTATAGAGGGTCAAAAAGTGCAAAGAAAGGTCTTCTGTCTTCCTCTAGATCTTTTAGCTTTTGGCCTGACTCATTTCCACAGCTTAATTGGATCCGCCGGTTGCTACCTGAAACCATGTATCCAGGTCTTTATTCACTACCGATAGCTGATTGTATCAGACAACCAGTGTATTGTACTCTTGTGTAACAGATACAGATGAGGTTGGAGGCCAATGGGATTTTAAAAAAGCTTTTTCATTAGGAAAATACTCTCAAATACAACAGGTGGGGAAAAACAGTCGTGTTTTGACCTTTCGTGTACCTAGAAGACCTTCTTGGCTCCCCTGGCACAACTTCTTGTGTTGAATTGGTGTAAAAGTAATTTATTAAGCTTACAATCTGCTTACTCTGCAGCCAACAGACCATTGAGACAACAGAGATGCAATCCAGAGATCACCAGAGGCCACGTGCATAAAGTCCGCTGCACGATAATCTCCTCTCGGCGCACATCCAGCAAGTCTCATGTTTGAAGCTTTACATGTATATATAGCGAGACTATGCTACGTAAGGACATGTTTCAGCTGGATAATGAGTGGGTGGCACAAAGGCAGAAAAGACAGAAAGGCACTATAATTACATAAGTGTTCTTCCCCACTGGGATCCAAGATCATAGTCATCTGAAACGCTCTCTGCACCCAACCACTAGTTAACCAACAACCATTTTCCATTTTAATTGTCTTAAAGAAATGTGGTCAAATGTGCTTTGATGACATCCTTTTCTTTCTTTTACTTTTGTTTGCATGTCCATCATACTCACACAATTCAACCGACATGGTTTAGTATGCTAAAGTATGCTAGTTACTGCCATATTAATTTGTCTGGCAGTTGGTGATCTGTTTTTAGAATATGAATCTGATCGTGGTGTTAGATAGTGATTCGTACACTGGTGGGCTGTAATAAAGTTTCTTGGTTCTTTAAATGCAGACATGCGAATTATCATCTCGGGGCTCATAATGTTTATGACGCAAGAAAATACATAGTATATCATTGCCTTGACCCTTGGCTAACAGCGTATAATGACACAGATCCTGCATTAGGTGTGGCTTTCAGCCCAGGATTATTGTAGCATTCCACACTGCGTTTACAGGATTATATTAGATTTGTGCACAAGACATGTGGTCAGTTAGCAAGAGATAAGGACGCACAATTACTGTAAAACACATCCGTTAGTCATGTGAAATTGAGAAAGAGCAGATATTATGTGATGAAAGTGAGATAATTCTGTTTATGATGACCGTGAAGTATGAAGAAGAACAAAGTATTAACAGGCAAAGCTTGGTTTTCATTTGAACTGCTTTATGCAGGACTCTTCATTGTTAAAGGTCTGTCCACACTTGCTGTCAACATCTGACTGTGAAATCAAAGTTATAACTGTAACAACTTACCACGCAGTATCCACACATTCAGTACTTTTTTTCGATGCTGTTAAACTACTTTAACCTTATAAATTAATTTTAAAAACACACACAAGAAAGAAACAGAACTAATTTAAACATGGTTTTAATTCCATTTATTTTATTTTCATTTCATGTGTCCAAAAGCAAATGTACACCATTTATACAATTATCAAATACAAAATATTTCATATGCAGTCACTATAGAATTAGTTGTGGAAATGGGTCACATGAGAACGGCTTATAAACATAAACTTAAATCTCTGTTTCTATATACAATAAGGCACTATGAACACATGAATACAAAAGATTTTGTTTGTTAAAAAGGAAGTTTTCAGTTCATGTGATGGTGTATGAAAACTACAAAGCTTTTAGTTGGGTTGTGTACGAGTTTTTTTCTGCCATGTATGTTTGTTTCCAGAAAAATTTGGGGGGTGGGAGGCCTGGGGCCTATACCAGGCGTCTTTGGGCGAGATGCAGGCACAACTGACAACTAGGCAAACTAGTACACATTCCCAGGGTCCATTTAGAGCATGTTTTAAGGAAGAAGCCATGGGAACAAAGGGAGATCATACAATCTCCACACAGAAAGGAACCCCAACCGGGATTAAAATCAGGAACCCTCACGCCGTGAGTCGACTAACCCCGTGTGAAAATAAGCACCTATGAGAAACAGCTGTGGAAAAAGTAATCTGAAACTATTTTTATGGTGTAATATGTCGCTTGAGGGAAGCACAAAGTACAGAATTTGGCAATGCTACATCAGTAGTGAGTGATCACTTCCAAACTGTAATGATCTCATTGTTACTGCTGTATTATTACTAATGCGTCCACATATTAGTGGAATTTCAATGTGGATCTGGTCACATTTAGTCAACTGTGTATACTTCACATGCAGCATTATGTACTTTCAGTGTATAACCTTAATCAGAAATACAGTGCCCATACAGCAAATATCTAAAAGTACCTAAGGGCAAGTACCCCAATGTTTTAGTTACAAGAACACTTATTATTATTAGTTCATGCTACATTTATGCTAAATTAAACTTAAAAAATAATATAAACCATATTTACACAAGTCCTCTGAATTATTCAGATAAAAGAGAGTGAATGGTTTAAATTCACTCAACTGCAAAGGATTCCAACTGATTCTCTGTAATTGTATTAACAATCAGAGACAGCTTTTGGCTTCTGCCATATCTTTTTGGGAATTGGGAACTGTAACTTTGATACACATAAGAAACAAATGTTATCCAGCATTCTTCAAACTCATCAGCTTTCACAAACAAGTCAGACACAGGTATGAATAGAAATGTCCAGATGGAAACAAGACAAATAAAGTCTGCTGTTTGGTCTTGTGCTGCCACTCTAACCCTAGGTTTTGGTCTTGCTCTTGTGATTGGAGAGGCAGTCTCACACCCCTGTCACATTGGCCCAGGAAGGGAAGGTGTCCAGCTGAAACATGGCTCTGCCCCAGCTGTTGATGGCCAGCGTAATACACAGGATGCCAATGATGTTCATGACTATTCCTGTCTTGGCCTGTTGGTGGAGAAGACAATCGAGTTCTTTTAAGGTGGTAATTTATATTCTTCAAATCAAAAACAAGAATTTATGTATTTCAAAGTAATGCTCCAATGAATTTACAGAGAACTATCAGGACAGTGATAAGATATCCGTCATAATATTCCACTAAGTTAGTTTCTGTCTTGAAATACCGCTATCATATCTATAGATCTGCAGATATGAAGACACAGCATAAATATGCCTGCTATGCATAAGCATTGTTAACAGAGAGGCACATTTCCAACTTTATTCATCACTTTGAAGTTTCGTCTTGTACTTTAAAGCACTTTGTGTCCCACTTCTGAAAATAAAGTTGAGTTTGGTTTAAAATGTCCAAGTGGGTTTTCATGTGGTATGTTCATTTTGGTGATAAGTGCTACATCAGCATTCATTCAAGAAAAGCTGTGGATTTCTGGGTAGATTGATTTCATCCTCTTATTTATGCCCCACCTGCAAGTCGAACACATTCTTGTGTGCTGATGTACTGTCAGGTTATTGGAGTTGGTAAATAGCATAATCTAAAATCTGAACCAGGCATTCCTCATAACCCTAAATCTTTTTGTGACGTGTTGATTTTTATTTATTAGTTTTTTGTTCTTTGGTTGGATAGCAGGAAGTAAAATGATCCATTAATACAATAAATAAATGGTAAAACAGAAAAATATAAACCACAGCTCAACTTACCATGTCAGCAACCTTGAGGTAGCCATATGAGAAGACTATGGCGTTTGGAGGGGTGGCCACAGGCAGCATGAAGGCAAAAGAGGCACTCAGAGTACACGGCACCATGACGTACAGCGGATTCATTCCAATGGACTGAGACTGCAATAAACACACATTAGGTTTCAACAGTCTAAACCAGAGATGAATACAGTCCCGATCACAAAATCCTCAACTTCTCCGTCTAGCTACTTTCCTGCAACCGTAATCACTGACTCATAAGTCAGAGGGAAATGTGTGCAATTCTGCCCGAGTGAAAACTCTCATTAGGTGGGTGTAATTAAGATGTAATTCCTGCTAGTCTGGTGCTGACTCAAGATATCTAAAAGAGAAAAAGCACAGCGTTTGTAGTGATAATGGCAGGCTACTACATTTCGGAGAACATTGCTGTGTGGAATTTGCTTCTGAATTACATATCCTGTGGCAGACTAGCTCAAACAAGTGCACAGTAATTCATGGTTCTCAAAATAAACGGAGCGAAAATGCCTAAACTTTATCGTGAGGCTACTTTAACCTTTAGGCTATATTTCTGGTCAGCACGATGGCAGTTTTTGGTCTTGTGAGGTTATTTCTGTTTGAATCAAAGATTCAATGACTGGATTCGCAGAGCCAGATGCTACAAGCTGATATCGCCCCAAACTGGAATCCCCACAGATTTAACGACTTCAATCTGATCAAATATTCACTTTTTCCTCCCTTAACCTTCTTTCTTTGTTTAGAAATGAATTGCTTCTGCATCTTTTGCTCTCTTTCTCTCTCTCTTTCTCTCTCTGTCTCTATAGAGAATATCAAGCTGGAAGCTCCTTGTCTGTCTTTGGTAACCCATCTTTGGCATTCTGTCAAGTGCTCGGCTAATGGGCACAGTAATGCCATTCTTCAGCAGCAGCAGGGAGGGCAGTGGCACAGGGCAGTGAGCTGAATTGGTATGTTTGGCAGGTTATTAATGGGAGGAGGGGCCCACAGCAAAGGACCAAACATAATCAATCTGAATAACCAACTTAGTGGCTGCCAAGCATGGGAAAACAGGCCGGCTCTCACTGGGAGTAGTGTTAACGCAGGACCCCAATTGGGGAAATCAGTTGACATGACTCCAGGGATCACTTCACCTGAGTGAACTACTGCTTCCATACAGGATGATCTGTCTCCCATAGTCTGAGAACCAGTTGAGGCTGCACACCAACCCACCCCCCACAGAACACATGAAACTTTCAGAGTGAGAGTTCTTACCATTGAAGCTAAAACAGGTAGAAAGAGAGTCGCCGTGGCCACATTACTAGTGCACTCTGTGAAGGTAGCAATTAGCAGGCATAAGATAATAGCAATTGCCCAAGGAGGGATGCTTTGCAGGGGAGTCATCTGATCTCCCATCCATTTAGAAAGCCCCGATTCCTGAGGATTAGGCAAGAACAAATAAGAAAAGGTTATGTAACTTAACATAATATTTAATGTAATGTAACTTAACATAATATGTGTTTGCCACTTACTTCACTTCCCTTAGCCAGAGCAAAACCTCCTCCAAGAAGGAGCACAATGCCCCATGGTAACTTCTTTTGGGCAACTTTCCAAGTGAGGAGAGGCTGCGTTGGTCCAGAAGACGGACGTGGTGCTACCAATCCAACAAATATAAAGTTAATAGTAAGTTAAGTTAAGTCTCTTCTCAAGAACACATGAACTGTGCTCTTTGACAATGATGGCTCACCCGTGTCAAAACTTTGACTCCTCCGTGAACAGAAACGTGGAGGTTGAGAGGGCAGAACAAAGAGAAGCACAGCCACGAAAATTGCCACTGTAGCATCTGTCACGTACCTAAGAGGCGTAAGGAGGACATAAAACAAGTTGTGCAAAAGAGATTTGTGTATATTTCTTAAAGTTGCTTAGAAAAGCTTTAATACATACTCTGCTTTGGAGTTGAAGATGTTTGTTGCCCATCCGGCGACAAAACCTGGATCCCTCGTGAACCACATGACCACCAGCAAAGTAAAGAGACCAAGGACGCTTAATTCTCCAAAAGACATAGAGCCCAGGAGACGGTGCTGCTCTACTATGACGTTGTAAGCAGCAATGTCCTTCTCTGTCTTCACGGTCCCGCAGCCCCAGGTCTTCTTAAAACTGGAGAGGGATCACACGGGAATCAACATCTTTGTGTCAGCTCAGGCATTCAGCCGCGCTGTTGATGTGGTCAAACGTTTTCTGATGCGGATTCAAGTCGCTGTCACATTAATTAGGCTTTAGCAATCATCAGACTCACTTGAATCCCATGAATACAAACTGCAGCCAAAGCCAGGCCAACGTCAGCATGAGGATCATGTTTGGAAAGGCAAAGCCAAACCAGGAGGCAAAATTAATCACATCACCGTTGTCAGGAAACAACCTAATCAAAATAACAAAAATGTGTTATAAAGCAATATCGTGAATAAAAATGCTATTTGTAATTGATTGGGAGACACTCACTGGTTCATCTGGCCTTTTAGCACCAGGTTGGGGCCAGTTCCTGTTAGTGTGGCTGTGCCACCGATGCTGGCAGCATAACACACACACAGGGTCATCCCTTTACACATTCTGCGTCTTTCTGCGGCCTCCCTGAGCTTGGCAACCTCTACTGAAGCATCCAGGAAAGTCACCACCACTGGGCCTTTTAAAAAAAAATCGTGAAGAATCAAAGAGTTATTGCACCACACTTCTCTAAACAGAAAGAAGTCACCATGCTACCCATTCAAATGTTGTTTTTTGTTGCTTAAAACAATTTACTTGGAGATGAATGAGCCTCACCATTTCCTTCACTCTGTTTCTCTGTCTGCATAGAACATTTGCCATCAGTGTCTGATGTCTGGACCTGCTCGTCTGAGCTTAGGATCTGAGGTAGTTCTGCCTCACTGTTGTTGAGTTGCTCCAGCACTGCTTGGACAATGGGCACCATCATAGCTGTCGTAGCCGTGTTACTGATCCACATGGATAAGAATGCCGTGACGCCCATGAAACCCAGCATCAGACTGTCAGAAAAAAAGTCAAGAAAAAAACAAACATCTGTATATTTTATAACCTCTGGTGACAAAGCAATTAAACCACACTTTCATGACGCAATAAACACTTTGAACGTAGCATCCTTATCTACACTATACCTGTTTTTTTTATATCATAGCTGATAAGAAATTCTTATGAAACAGATTGCACTGATATGTAACGGAACTGCTTACAGTGCTGGACGCACACCAACCAAGAGCAGCACCCTCAGAGCAATGCGCTTGTGCAGATTCCAGTGCTCCACGGCCACGGCGACCATCAGTCCTCCCACAAACAACAAGTTTGTGTCCTTTAGGTACTGCATGCACACCTGAAGAATCCGGGTCACACAGAGTAAAAAGTGTAAACGGCTGGAAGTTTTTTTCTCTCTAAATCAAAGATAAACTGATCGTAAACGTTGGGGATTATCACTTACATCTTTGGACTGCATTATGCCAAACAGAGGGAAGAGGAGAGCCGGGAGGAGCGCAGTCACGGCCAGGGGAAGGGCCTCAGTGCACCAGTACACGGCCATCAGGATGATCACATACGCACATTCTGCCTCCTGAATGAAATAACAACAATGATAGCATGTTTTACTTTATTTGTCTTTGCAAAATTCCTGTGATAAAAGATCCATATACTTTATAGTAAGTAATCGGGATAATAGTATGTCATGATTTCTAATTTGCCGTTAAGGTGATTTAAAGAGAGATGGCAGGCTGGGTTTTTGTGGTTGCCCTCATGCAAATGTTCTCACAGAGAAGTTCTAAGACTACTTTCCCTTTTCATTACTGACACTAGTGTATTTTCTCTGTTCAAAAAAGCATGTAATTTTGTTTTGTAGGCAGATGCTACAGCTCACATCTCATTTGCAATCGGGTCTGAAGATGTTTTACATGGCAGTCAATGACTATCATAACATGCGAGCAGCCCTCATGTCTCCGTGTCACGTGCAGAATATAACAATGTGCACAGAGCCCTTCGATTACATGTTCCCACGCTGGTCATGACAATTCATGCTAACGGCAGAAGAGTTAAAATAACAGGATTTAAGGCTGCACCAGCCCCCGGCAGCACGGTTCTCATGCGTTTCGCTTTAAACAAGCAGCGCACCCAAACGCATGTGAACAGGTGCAAACAGGAACAAGTGCAAAACCAATTACCACAAGAGGCAATAAAAATGAAAACAGGTATATACATAACTGACAGTTAGGCTCTTTGTAATTAACCTTTGCGTCAAAACCAAGTAAAATGCGCTCATCCAACAATCAAGTTTTTTTTTTCTCAACTTTTAAGACTATTAAGTTTTATTCGTTATTTTTTCTCAGATTATTTCCCAACATACCGATGTCCCGATCACCAGAGGCAATGGAAGGAGAAGACATGGGGCGGAGAATAGGATAAGCTCATTCTTAACGGAGCGAAGATATCTGAAGAATCCCATCCTAGAGAAAGACAGTGGAAAGCAGCATTACTGCCAATGCATCGCGATTTTTAGGCACAGAGGAGAAGAGGGGGAGGTCAGGGTGGGGAGGAGGAGAGTCCCAGAGCGAATAAGAACGAACGACTCAAATCACAAAGAGGAGTGAGAAGTAGGAGTTTGAGCCCGGTGCTCACAACAGTAGACCGGATCAAAGTGTGTGTGTGTGTGTATTATTTCACTTGACCGGAACTGATTTTTCATCTCATAATTTTCCCTGTTTTGTGCCTCATTCGATGTTCTCATAATTGAAACTGGTAATGGATACACAACTGTTACACACTCAGTTATGAGTTTGATTGCACAAAAAGCCTTTAGTCAGTGTTGAGGAAGATGTCAGCATCACTGTCAAAGAACCTTTTGCTATCTGTGTAAAAAGCCCGGCGCAGTCAAACAAAACAAGTCCCTTGAACAGGACTTTATGTCCTGTCATTAATGCTGGAGCATATGCCAGCTGGCATCAGGCTGACACACTGACACAGGGTCCACCCACAACAGGTCACCTGTCTGTCTCACAGCCACACAGTCCACTCATACAGGATTTAAACCCGTAACCTGATTGCTGTGAAGAGATGGTGCAAACTACCACACACCTGTACAGCCCGTGTAATCTACCTTTGGACTGATGTGCTTTTTTTTTGGGTCCTTTTTTCTTTTTACATTAAAATGATGGGAAAAATCTGACCTATAACCAATGAAATACTGATGTCACGGGCCCACAGAAAGTCCAAATAACTATCCGTCCATCCATCCATCCATCCATCCATCCATCCATCCATCCATCCATCC
>CAJRST010037777.1:4027372-4118770 GCA_907169785.1 Menidia menidia
ATCCATCCATCCATCCATCCATCCATCCATCCATCCATCCATCCATCAATCCATTATTGCTACTGATTATTCCTAGACCCTCTCCATAAACTAAACAAGCTCTCAAAAAGTGTAATGAATCAGTCGATATGTCTGAAATATATCTAATGTCATATTTACGGTATTAAGTGTTCTCACATTTTGAGCTTATTAAATTATCATCATTGTCAAAACAAGTAACTCCCCTTGGATTTAGTCAATGGATGCGTGCTGTCAATCGATCACCACGTTGTGGTGAGTTGAATCAGGTGATAGCGGACGAAGCAGAAACTGGACAGAGACATAAACCCTTAACTTTGAGAACGTTGTCCAGTTGTCTCGGTCCCTGTTTTACATTACGGGGTAGTTGTCAATGTATTCCTTCCTTTAAAAATGGGGAGGGAGGATGAGTTCCAACAACAGAGGAGTCCCATTTCCTAGCCTCCCTGTTGAGGGGTGCAACAAGAGAGGAATGTTGCTTTTGTCCAGGGAACAGTTCTTTACTCCGGGATAGTGGATGGAGTGGGGGAGTGAGCTCAACGAGTCCTCTTGTGTTTTGTGAAAGACACTGAAAGTGCAGAATGGGGTGGCTGGAGATGGATAGACGGCTAGCTTAAATGATTTTGGATTTGATACCAGCCTGTGCGTCAAACACGTTGGACCAACTTTCCATCAAAGATGAATCCAAATCTGAATCCTGGGCAGTGCAACAAACCTGTCAGACTCAAGCTGTCTGTTGTTCTTGCTGCCACAAAGGATGATCGACAGAAGCGAGACTGCCTGATGCCAAAGAGTGTGGCAACCATGTAGCTGCCTTTTTAAGGTCTGGCCTTTTCAGATGTTCTCCAGTGAATTTTAATTGTGTATGCCTTTTTTAGCAACCTTTTCAACTCTCCAACAGGACAGATATGCAGATTCCTCTTAACTTTATATGATATACTGGCTTCATTTGCAACTTTGTGATGTCTTTCTGATCTGACACTTATATACGTTGCCCCTTTGATTGAGATCAATGCACCGATTCATTCAGAAATGGATATGATAAACGTGGGACTAAATAAAGAAAATTGAGAGTAGTTTGGATGTGTGTTCACCTCGATGTAAGGGGGGGCATGTTGATCAGAGAACCACATCAGTCCACAGAAAAGGCTGCTGAACTGATCATACATCACAATCTTTTATACATCTAGAAGCTTAATGCATTACATTGACCCCAGCTTCCTTGAAATAACTGTTTGATCTTTTAAATGTAATCCGCAAAAATTCCCATACATGCGGACTGATTTTTTTCTTTAACAATGCAGACATTATTCATGAACTGTTGGTCATATTTTTTGGTTAGACTGGTATGAGAGTACAGTTCTCTTATGCTGCTTATGCTAAGAAAATGCGGTTTAAACCTGGTACAACATTTTTGCTATGTACTATGAATATAAAGAAGAACGTGATATGCTGAGCCAAGGAATGTCATGTTCCTTGGCTGTATCTTTCCTGTAAATTTGCTGACAGTAATTGTGCTGCACTGGTAGTGTGCTTCCTGTAATTATGCGATTCCTAACCAATGTGGTTATGTATTGGTTTAATTCATCGTTTTTACTTTCATCTTTTTTTAATTCACTCTAACTCTGTCATTTGCTCCGTCAGGTTTGTCTTATTCCATTTATAATTTCTATGTTTGTCAATATTCCTCAATCATAAAGTCTTTATAAATAAATCTATAAATCTATGTATCTAAATGCAGCTTGTAATGTACTTTGTGCACAGGATTAACAGAAATGATATCACTGATATAAAAAAAAGTTCACAGAACTCAAAGTAAATGTATTACTCCAAGATATAAATATATATATATATATATATATATATATATATGTGTGTGTGTGTATGTGTGTGTGTGTGTGTGTTTGTGTGTATAGACATTAGAGGGGAATAGATGTTTTATGTTCTGTCCAGAAAGTATTATTATTATTAATAATCTTCCATCTAAACTGTCAAACTAAATCAAACTAAACTGATGCCAAACAAACAATCATAAAAAGGTCAAATTTATGATAGTTGTCATTCTATGTCATTCTATGTTTTGTCTTCACATTGCTTCAGAAAGCCAGATTTATACTGAAAAAAAGAAAGTGAGAACGACTAAAATCAGTGTGCTCTTGTGAATTTATGATTCAGTCTCACACATATGAACAGCTGTTATTCATATACCCACCAGACAAGTAAAGTCCAACTGAGGGCATGGTCCTCTTCAGAAGAATTCCTGCTTTGCCTGTGAGTTTACACTTTTAATGCCACCTTGTGGATAAAACTCGCACAACATTCTGCTGTGAGCCCTGGCTTTCTGTGAGTTTGTGAGAATTTGACAAATGTTTGAATGAATAAGTAGCATCTATTTAGTTGACATCTTCCATAAGACAGTATTTTCTTGGACCTGAACTTAGATCAGAACTTAGATTTCAACAACTGCAGTTATGGCTGGATTATACTAAGACATATTAGAACTTTACATCTGACAAATTGGGAAGATGTTTCAACAAAAAATTGCAATTATTTCCAAATCATCGAAATCTTTTAATGAAATGAACATAGCCAAAAGAGCATATTAGAAATTGAAACTGATTCGATTTTGAAATAGTCTAGGGGCATGGAATATATTCTTTCAGCAACACTTTCTAAGATGGAACTGAGACAAGCTGCTGTACTCTTGTTTGACGTTTAGTATGTTTTATCTGCTGCAAAAAGCATACCGACTGTAACCCGGTCAAAACATTGAGCATTATTATAACTGTTTATAAAATGTTAAAATGTCTTTAAAAGTGTTAATTTGTTGTGAACAGTTTAAATGTATATATTGTTTGGTTTCTACACGACAACTACCCTTTTTTTCTGGGTTTCTGGGGTTCCAGCTCCGGTCACATGAGAGGCGGCTGGCGCTGTCACGTGAGGCGTTGCTTCTAAAAACATGGCTCCAACTGGCTCAGAACAAAACACAATCGGCTGACTGAATACCGACCGACTGTCACCCGGTGCGTCTCTGTAAACCACGAGAAACGGAGCAAAAGCGTGTGACCCTGCTGCAGAATTGACTTTCACGATGCGACACAAACTCACGAAGCGTGAAACTGCTTTGAGCCGTTAGCTTGCCGCGAACTAGCTATCGACTGCTACAAGTGTTGAGGTGAGTTACTCATTCTGCATCCCTCTTACTCGGGGATGTTGTTGTTCTGTAATAACTTCGGCGGTACATTTATGACGATAGGTTTACAACATGAACCACTAACTTCGTATTTATTTTAAGATTGCTAAAGTTTTGTACGATAACGTTAGCATATTCCTTAAGCTAACTGCTAGCTACCGTCACTTCCCTAAAGGTCTTCAGTGTTAATTCACTCGGATCACTTTCTTAGTTTCAGTATTTACCTCAAAATATCTTAATGTAACACATATTGAAGCGTGTGATACTTACAGGTTGGGTAAGTTTACATTTTTGTTCATCATGGCAGCCATAGTGGAAATTCATTAAAAATGTGATTGACCTCTGATGAAGTCTTGGCCAGAAACAGTAAACAGTTGTTAGATCAAGCCTAATAGCAGCTTTTATTGCTGAGGTGAAATTTAATTTAAAAATGCATCAATTGGGCAAAGACATTGACAAAATCTGAAACAATTTTTTCTGGAGTTTAGATGCCTCATTCAATATCTCCACACCCCACCTCCATAACAGCAACTGATATCTGCACTTTAATATAAACGTTTAAACTGCTACTGATCTGATTACCCTTTTTTCCTCCTTTAAGGTAAGGGTGGAGATTAACTCTGCCTTTGGATGACTCTGTCTCTCTCCATGGGTGTGAGGCCATTATCCCACATGTGGTGAAGATAGCTGAGAAGTGTGCAACTCTGAACCGGCATTTGGAGACTCGCGATGGATTGGCTGACGCACACGGTTGAGAGAGACTTGGGCATTGACCGGAGGCAGCTAGGCCCGGGAACCCGTCCTCGAGAGCTCATCGCGCTGGTTCCCGTTCGCTGGGTGGTGGGCCTCAGAGAGAGGAGGGTGATGCAGTGTGCCCGCTTCGAGAGCATCAGCACGGCAGAAATTTGCACATACCTCCAGTCTGCCCAGGCAAAGTTGCCACCTGGCTGGACACGCGTCTGCATTCAGGGTCTGAGAAAAAGCAAGCTGAGCTACAGACTGGCCAGGGATCCCTGCCATCAGCAAATGGAGCTGCTGTCACAGGATTCCTGTGTTAAAACCATGCAGTGTGTGTCACAGCTTAATGTCAGGTACCGTACCAACTGAAAGCTTCACCAGAAAAACATGACATTGCTTGTTACCTTAAGTCAGTATAGTCAAAATAAATCAATGTCTTTAAAGATGATGCTAGTTTCTAGTGGTGACTAAGTCTGAATTTAGTTTTCTTGAATTTTAAGACATGATATTTGGCATCACATTTGATGTAATTTTATTAGTTAAAACAGAAAATTAATAATAGTTTAACTGGAGAATCATAGAGTAGTATAAAATTAATCCTGACCCTTTGGTTTGAATTGTTTTTTATTTGATTCACTGTATGCACTTGTCAACACTGATTCAAATGTTCTATTAATACCTTATTAATTAATACCTTATTCACATTAGGTAATGAGAACTTCTACAAAAGCTTTCTACTAAAGCTTTCTTTTATTTGAAAAACAGTTTTAAGTGTACTTTTAGGGAAATGTTATGAAACTTATAAGTGAATTGGTAAAAATCAATTCACGAACAGAGGAAAGCATGACAGGTTGTACTATATTGGCTCTTCATCTTTTTATCCCTCCTCTCTCTCTCTCTCAGGAATCTTTGGCGGGAAGCTCATTGCAAACTTGTACAGACATACACAGGAGCCGGTGAGCAGATGCACATTACTGCTGTGGACGCCGTGCGTCACGCGCTGGAGAAGCTCTTCAATTCTATATTTATCTCACCTGAGAAAGTGTCACCATCCCTCTCTCCGGCCCGTGAGAAAGAGAAAGACAATTACTTGCCATCTGGTTCATCGTTCTTCTCCAAAGCCCACACGGACAATCTGTGTCCGAATGTCCTGCCTGCAGAATGTCTGCTGGAGACGGCCGAAATGTTGTATGTGATTCTACCTTACACTCAGTATTCGCTTCATGATATTGTGTCCTTTAGCCCGGCCAAGCTCTCTAACAGCCATGCTAAAGTGTTGTTCATCATCTACCAGGTACTATTAGCCCTGCAGGCGTGTCATGCTGCAGGCTTGTCTTGTGGAGAGTTGTCTCTTCAGGACATAGCAGTAGATGAGCAACTCTGCAGCCGCCTCAAACTCAACCTGGCTCATTACGAGGACCTGGGATCAAAAGAGGAGACGGACAAGGTTGTTAGTGTCAAACAAGAGCCAAAATGTGTTCTGCCAAGACAAATGAAATGTGTGAGCCAAGAGAACAAAAGGCTTTGCAAGGACTGCTTTGATGAGCTGAAGACACTGGTTCTGGACTGGGTCCACGGGCGCGTTAGCAACTTTCATTACCTGATGGAGCTGAACAAGTTAGCTGGACGACGAGAAGGAGACCCCAATTATCACCCAGTGCTCCCCTGGGTTGTGGATTTCACTGTGCCATTTGGAAAATTCAGAGACCTCAGGAGGTCAAAGTTCAGGCTAAACAAGGGGGACAAACAGCTGGATTTTACTTATGAGATGACCAAAGAGGCTTTGGCTGCAGCGCTGGGGGACGGAATGAGTGGGGGTGGGGTGGGCGCAGACCTTGGTGGCTGTGGAGCTAGTGGAGGCGCTGGGCAGTCTGAGCACCTTCACGTTCCTCACCACATATCTGATGTGCTCTCAGACATTACTTACTATGTGTACAAAGCCCGGCAGACTCCCAAGTCAGTGTTGTGCAGCCATGTTCGATCACAGTGGGAGCCCAATGAGTACCCGGCCAGCATGGAGCGCATGCAGAGCTGGACCCCTGACGAGTGCATTCCAGAGTTCTACACAGACCCTTCCATTTTCCACTCAATCCACCCAGACATGCCAGATCTGGATGTGCCTTCGTGGTGCAAGTCCTGTGACGAGTTTATTGAGATCCATCGACGCCTTCTGGAGAGTAGAGAGGTTTCCCAGCATTTGCATCACTGGATTGACCTCACATTTGGCTACAAGCTGTCCGGTAAAGAAGCTGTTAAGGCCAAGAATGTGTGCCTGCACTTAGTGGACAACCACACCAACCTGACTACCTATGGTGTAGTTCAGCTGTTTGACCAGCCCCATCCACCTCGCTTATCTCCTTCCCAGTATGCCCCTGCAGAGCCTCCTTTTCTGGGCCTTGCTGCTCTAAATGTGCCTTATCTACACATCCCTCCGTCGAATACGGTTCCTGACGCTGTGGATGGATTGGTACCAGAGTCCACAGGCTGCGAGTCCAGTGGCTGGACTGTGGTAGACCGGGATGAAGACCTCGAACAAGGCACAGAGGCACTAGACTCATTGGCATCCACTGGCTCATCCTCTTCTGTGTCTTGCTCTGTTCCACTGCCAGCTGTCAGTGCAGGGGGGGGAAAGGTGGGTGGCGAGCATCCGGCAATTGCTGTGTCTCAGTCTCCGAGTTCATTTCCTGGCGACTTCGCGGGTGGCATAGGTCCCGGTTTACGAAGTGCAATGTTGCAGAGAGGCGGGCCAACGAACAAAAAGCACAGCGAAAATCACACCGGCACCAGTGCTGAAGAAATTAAAATCAGTCTGCCTGAAGGCTTCAACGCATTGCAACCTTTAGAAGAGTTAGAAAAGTTGAACAATTTCCTGGCCAAAAGTCTTCATGCTGAAGTGAGGCATCCTGCAGCATGCAGTGGCTCAGTGAAGGAGGCCCTGATAACTGGAACTCGAACGTCTCTTACGCAACTCTACCAAAGAGACATGCAAGCCCTCGGTGTTGTCATTGCTGAGATATTCTACTCTGCGAAACTAAGAGGACTGAAACCAGACATGCCCCTCAGGCAGCGTTTCCAAGCTATCCTGAAGCTGTGCTCTGCCAACCTCCGAGATGTGCCCCTCTCCTTGCATCATGCCCTTGAGACATTGTTGCTAATAGAGAAGCACTCTGGGGTCACTCACTGGGAAATACCAGATTGCGCACATCCTCTCCTTTTCAAATATGACCCAATATGTCGTGGCCTCCCTCCACCAAGCCCTCAACAGCTATTAAATTCTATCATCACTCCCTTTCCTTTCCCTCCCTATTTTGCTGCACTTCATCATTTTATCTTTTCGTACCATGCTAAGATGGGTACTATTTGTAGCCTCCAGGGTAGAGACGTTGTCTTTCAGCTGTGGCAGCAGCTTGAAGCGCTGGTGCGGAGTAACATCACTGCAGAGGGGCTTGAGATCCTGTTGCCCTTCATTTTAGCTCTCATGCTGGAGGAATCCACCGCTGTGTATGCGGCTTGGTACCTTTTTGAGCCCATCTCCAGTGTCCTTGGTCCCAGAAATGCAAGCAAGTACTTACTAAAGCCTCTGATTGGTCTTTACGAAAACCCCCACTGCCTCAGAGGGCGGTTCTATCTGTACACCGACTGTTTCATTCTGCAGCTGATCGTAAGGCTGGGCCTGCAGGCTTTTCTGTCCAGCCTCCTCCCCCATGTGCTGCAGGTCATCACCGGCTTTGAAAGTTGCATGTCGGGAACTGGTGGGGAATCTTGCAAAGGCTTGAGGCCTGGCATGTGTAATCTAGAAGAGGAAGACGACTTTCAGTGTGGAGAGGTCCGGCCCTCGTCTGGGTCTGTTGGGGCCAAAATGGGGGGCAGCGGGGGAGCCAATGTAGGAGTTGGGGTGATGGGAGACGCGGGGTTGGTGGACTACTCCTCTGGCATTAGTCTCAGCGACCAAGTGTTTCTGTCGGAGGCAGAAGACTTTCAGAATGGATTTTACGTGAACAGTGGGCCGGGGGTGGCTGCCGGGAAGCAGTCCAACCAGAACAACGCAGCCAAGGATCAAGACCAGGAGTCCATAAGTGTGGGCAAATTAAGCGACAAAAGCAGCACAAGTGAACTCTCCCTGGGTGACGACTCGATGCGGGATCGAGCCAGTCTGAAGTCAGGGGACAGCAGCCAGGACCTGAAACAGGCCAGCGAGGGAGAGGAGGGAGGAGAGTTGGAGGACGAAGAGGTGGCCAACGAGAACAAAGAGGAGACGGATTGCTCGGCCGTCCACAACCTTGAGCTCTCCGTCTCAGGACGCACAGAATCATCAGGAGCCACCGTCGGAACTCTGGAGGGTGAGTTTGTGAATGGAGTGACACTGGAAGACTCCGAGAAAGGAATTGTAGGAGGACAGGAGGACGAGGACGACCGTGACCCCTCAGAAGATTCTGAGGAGAAGGAGCAAAAGATTCTTTTAGGTGAGTCAGTGACACAGGCTTAAGTAAGACACAAGCTTAAAAATGACCCTTTCTAATACTGTAAACATGGTTTTATTCTCAGATACGGTCTGCAAAACAGTGCGCTGGCTGTCCGCAAAACTCGGACCAACCGTGACGTCGCGATACGTCGCCAGAAATTTGCTGCGGCTGCTCACTAACTGTTACATTGGTGTGTAAAGTCTACACGTGAAGACCACAGCTTTCTCATTTTATTATCAGCATAAAGAGTGTCTTCTCCTCTATATTTAACAGTCAGCACCACGAGTACATTATCCTGTTTTCTCAAGCCTTCTTGTTGTGTCGTTTCCCTGTAGGACTTGAGAACCACCAGTTTGTGGCACCTCCAACTGAGGAGAGCCGTCTGGAGAGTGTGGGAATTGGCAGTGTCTATGAGAAGAAGCCTGTGGTTGGCGATCACACTGCGGGACCCGTTTTGGACTGTCTCATCTACATTGCTCAACTTTACGGAGAGCCTGTGCTCACCTACCAGTACCTGCCTTATATAGGATACCTGGTAAGACAAGGAACACACAGAACACTTCTACTGTTCGTATATTGTCTATTAATAGATAAATAGTTTGCCCTAATGAATGTTCTACAATTGTTTTCTTTTTCTCTGTTGTTGTTGTCCAGAAATATTACCAAAGTGACATATGTTTGTGTTTTTTAGGTGTCTCCACCATCTTCGGAGCGTCTGAACACACGTAAGGAAGCAAGTCTCCTCGGCGCTGTGGCGCTCACACAGAAGATCATTGTCTTTCTGTCGGACACCACGCTGATGGACATGCTTATGAAGATCAATCAGGATGTTCTTTTGCCACTTTTAGATCTCCTGACTACACCTCGAATGGGGTAAGTAACGCAAAAGTAAAGCAAGCATGTCGACACTCAAAGCATCCATTGAGGATTCCATGAAACGGTTACAGTACAGCTTATGAAACGACAACATTTTTGCATGTGTAGCTGATGTTTTTGACTCTTTAGAGCTTTTATACTTTGTGGAATTTCATATAGTGTGTAATAGTAGTCAGTTATCACCTGTTTTTTTTTATTTAGTTTATTCATTCTGTTCTCTGTAGGTTCCCTAGTGGAGTGCAAACCCGCACCGCTGTCTGTCTGAAGACCCTCAGCCTAATGGCGCTCATCTGTCTGCGCATCGGGAGGGAGATGGTGCAACAGCACATGTCTGAAACGCTGCGTCAGTTCTTTGCCGTTTTCTCTCTGCTGCATACTCTGAAACCCCAGGTACGCACTCATACGGGCACAGTCCTAATCCTACGTGTGACCCTTAACTTGGCCGTCACTGTGAAATGCCTAAGCCAAAACTAATTTTCACTTTAACAGCATAATTAGATATTAACTTTTAGACGGCCATTTTAAGGCCCTAGCACTAGCCAGAAAGTTTTCTAGTCTTCCAAGGTGGAATGCCTTTACTCAACAGACAAACACAAGTACAACCACTTCAAAAACTTAGACATGTCATGTCAGATTTAAATTTGATTTGTTATTGAAACTCAAATAAAAAAAACTAAGTTGAAAACACTAATATTTTTGTGTTTTTTTTGTTTCTACTTTAGCTGGAAAATGCTCCCCGCAGAGTTGTTGGGGAAGTAACGGTAGTGGATGTCTGCACACCCGGAGAGTCAAATGTTACATATGAGTTAGGAACTTTGGAGGAGTTACAGACTGTGTTTAACCCTGAGATGGCCCATGCTTCCTACATCCCTTTCTACTGCCTGATAGGTAGGAAACGCATCGCCATTTGTCATTCGAAATATCTTCTAGATTTCAAAGCAGTACGAAATATTCTCTTTGTCTCCACAACTGCAAATATTTTCTCCTGTATTTTTTTTAATAGGCGACGCGGCTATTCGGAAACTGGTTCCCAACCATGAACTGGTCTGGCAGTTAGCCCAGTCCTACCATCAGAGTGTGAGTCAGGGGAGCACGGACGTGGACGCCGCATCAGCCGGCAGGTTGGAGCCCCCCCCATCGTCTGCTTTTGGCAGACACATGTTGTGTAGCCCGTTCCCTGCTCCTGCGAACAGCTCCACCCCGCATCCGGACTCCCTCCCCGAGTCGGGCACATTCGGAAGCCACCTGGTCGGAAACCGCATTCAGGTTTCCCGTGACGCCGACTACGGTGGCAGCGCTAACCACGGCTTGGGCAGCTCCTGGGGACACTCCAGCAACCCCACCCCCATCATCACAGCAGCCTCCACCTTCACCACCCCACCCACGGGTGCCACGTCTTTCTCCTGGCTGACGGGTCCCTCTCCGGAGGACAGCGCCCTGAAGCAAGAACTCCCTCGTAGCAGCCGCTCTTTACAGGGCAACTGGCTGGCTTACTGGCAGTATGAGATTGGTCTTAATCAGCAAGACTCACATTTCCACTTTCACCAGATCAGACTGCAGAGCTTTCTGGGACATTCAGGCACCACAAAATGTTTGGCACCGCTGGTAGGGGAGGATTACTTCCTCTCTGGCAGCAAAGACAAGACCGTGAAGCTCTGGCCCCTGTATAACCACGGTGACGGGACGCGGGAGGTGGAGCCCAGGCTGACCTACAGCGAACATCGGAAGTCGGTCTTCTACGTAGGGCAGCTTGAGACCTCGCACGAGGTGGTCAGCTGCGATGGCACCGTGCACCTGTGGGACCAGTACACAGGTGCGGATCCAGGACAACACATCCTGACCCTGATCTGACAGCTTTTTTAAATAATTACATTTACACTTGTTGTCTTTAGGCAAGCATATCCGCCTGTACGACGCCGTGGATGGAAAGAATCCCATTACAGCCGTCACCACCATGCCGGCTCCACACTGCAGCGTGGTGTTTGGCAGCGCAGACTCTGTCCTCCGCTTCGTGGATCCTCGTAAGCCCGGACTGCAGGTAGCAATTTCACTTTGCAATCTCTTTCCCCCCGAGACCCAAAGTCCTTTACCATCCACTGCTATTAATCTTTTCTCTCTTCAAAAGGGTAGACATTTTTACACCCTTCCAAGACTGAATTACTTCTGACTTGAAAGTGACAAATCCTCCCCTGTGTCCCCAGCATGAATTTCGCCTGGCGTACAACAATGTGAGCACGGGGCTCATCCGCTACTTGGCCGTGAGCCCTTCGGGACGCACAGTGGCCGCAGGTTTCTCATCTGGATTCATTGTTCTGTTAGATGCTCGGACAGGGCTTGTTCTAAAGGGCTGGCCAGCTCACGAAGGAGACATCCTCCAAATGAAGGTAAAGTGCGTGTGTGTGTGTGTATGTAAGGTTTTTCTTGAAATCTTTCCATCTGTTTAACTGAAAAAGTCTGTCTTCAGGGAGCACATTCGGTCACGAGAGATAGATGAGTTTGATGAATGAAAGTAAATAGCTTTGTTGTAGAAATGTGGAGGATTAGGTTATCATCTGAAGTCAAATTTTGTTTATCTTTTTTTACGGCATTAAGCATACATAGCTAAAGGATTAGATTAGAACTTTTTTTTTTTTCTAAGTTTTAAAATTTCTATATTAAAACAATGGACAGCAGAGAAAAGCTAGACATGTTCAGGTTGAAAACTATGAAGAATGTTTGACAGCCAGAACTTGTGTTTTTTATCTCTAAGTGGACCAAAGAGAGTTTCTGAACCGTTTAACCTTTTAACCGTTTAACAGTATTATCATTACACGATTATATAATAGTTTTACATTTCACATTGAAGAGTCTGTGGGTCACTGACAAAAGAAAAAAAAAACCCTGTTACGATACACAAGACACTTGTGTCATATGAAATCTGAAAAAACTGGGCTGGATGAGGATGCTTTGTGCTCATGTTGGCTTTCGATGTTTATTCCAGTCAAAAGGTAAATCAGTGACTGATGCGTTGTGTACTAAATCAGAATCCGGGTTCTTTTGGTAAACAGTGGAAACCTTTGGATGATCACAGCCCACGCTCTTCTCATCAGCCTGATAAACACGAATCATCTCAGCTTGGAATTTCACTTTGATCCACCCACATTACTAAGCCACATCACATGTCCGATCTAAATGCTTTTTTAAAGATTTTTACATTAAAGAAGGAATATGTTTATCGAATAAAGTGAGTTTTCTGTTGTCAGACAGAGGATAACTGCAGCTTTTTGTGCATTTATCTTGTGTGTGACTGTATGTTCTCTTCTCTTGATACACTATGTGTTTTGTAACTGTTGTGAGGCACCGCTTCCGTCCCAAAAATGGAAACTCACTGTAGGAGCATGTCACTGTGTTCCTTTATCCAGATGGTGTCACCGTCCTTCTCACAAGTCGTGTAATAAATGTGAGAGACAATCAAGCGGGTGGCTTTTAATGTCATCATTCCCCATGTGATGATGCACGATGGTGAAAGTTGTACCCAGCGAATCTGGTGTCAACAGAGCACAAACTTTATTTAACCCCAAATTAGGTCAAGGATTGTATCTCTGGTTTTAAAGGCTCAAGTTCAGGCAAATATGGACACAGGTTACTCATTAGAAAGACCACTTTGATTCTCACTGGCTCACTGCTAAGTAATTATCCCCAAAATAACTGAAAGTAAATGTTATATAGATGAGCTGATAAAGCAATCTGACTAATTTTGCATTTCTTCATAGTATTAAAAAAATATTTATTTTTATTTACTTTCATCTGACCCTGGAGAAACTTTGGCTTTCGCTGTATTTTTGCAAAGTGACACATGATTATATCAGTTTATTTTCTTGTGTCTTTCAGGCTGCAGAAGGAAACTTGGTGATCAGCTCTTCCACTGACTACACGCTGACTGTGTGGAAAGATCTGGAACACAAGCCTCTCAGGCAGTACAAGTCACAGTCCGATCACATCCACGCTTTTGACCTTTATGGTTCCCAGATCGTTAGCGGAACAGTGGCTAACAAGATCGGGGTTTACTCCATGGCCGATATCTCCCTGAGCCCCATTAGCAGCACAAAGCTGAGCTCGGAGAACTTCCGCGGCACTCTGACCAGCCTGGCAGTCCTTCCCACTAAGAGGCTTCTGCTGCTGGGCTCAGAAAACGGCGCGATTAGGCTATTAGCGTAGATCAATAGCTCCCGGCTACACTCGACACCTGACTGACCTTCATTGTGTCTTATCACCGACGACACAGATGTCCAAGTGCTCTGTCCATCTGTGCTCGCTCTCAGATGTAGTTGTAGGGCAGATTGTCAACTTATTCAGATTGTTTTTCTTTTAATTAGGCAGCACACATTGAGGCATTGTTTAATTTATCATGGATACAGAAAAATCAATTGCTACACCTGAGGAGGTATAGTACATAATAGGACATTCTCAGCTTGACTAGGTCTTTTTCTTTCTTTTTTTTTTTTGGGTTTTGTTTTGACCCAGTCAGTTATTCTGTTAAAAAAAGAACAAATTGGAAGATGTGCTCAGGAAGGTCTTATGTAGTGTTTACACTTTTCCAAATAGATGCATAACCAAACCAAAAAAAAACATTGATCTCACCTTCATTTCATGTAATAAGAACATATTAATTCAAATGCACTAATTAAACTATGCAGTATTTGTAGATGTAATCATGTCTGTGGTGGTTACTCCATGTTTCATAAGAATAGTTTCACAGTAGTTTGTATATACATCATGAGGAATAAATGTACACTCTCTGCTGTGAAGACAGTGTCAGTGTGCCTACCTGTGGAGGAGACATTCGAGTGGTCATCCCAAACAAAAGTTAGTTGCAAATGCACAGCCTTTAATCTACTGCACAAAGATGGCCTGAATTGTAAAGTTTAGATTATCACTCAGATTTTAAATTTTGAATGTTTTTACTGCACTTATGGATAACTTGAAGTTGTTTTGTAGATCAAACATTGTTGCTTTAGGCCTGTAGCAGCGTTCTATTGGAAGAAATACACAGCAGATGCAGCTTTTACTGGGCATGCCAGTTAGTAAACTCACCACTTTCTAATCTGTCTCCAAAAGCTGAAACAGAAACAGTCAACGCCAAGTTAAGCAACTTTTGTATTTTAAGCTCTTTTATGTAATGTCAAAAATTATGTCGAGAAAATGTGTACAAAAGATATAAATCAATAAATATTTGTTTTAACTTGTTCATCTATGGTGTAATGTAAATCCATATTCATATCACTCCAGTTTTCACAGTGTTGTAGCATCAGATTATTAATGCTCTGCTTTTTGTTTAACTTCATAGCTCTTATGCTTCATTTGTTTTTGTTTGTTCTTTGTCTAAGGAGATTTGCCTAAAGTTCCAAATGCTCTGATAAACTGTGCTGCCGTTGATTACGTTTTGTGCTATTAGATAACTATAAGTGGAAACTCAGGCATAAATTGACCAACATTTTAAAAGTAGTCATTGGAAACTTTTAACTTATTAACTTGTTTAATAAAACTTGCTTCCATGTTTTTGTGTGTTTGGGTTGTTTTGTGTGAATCATTTGGGTTCCTGACTAGCTTTCCGATCTTGGCTGAATCACTTTGGCTCATCCTGGCCAAAGTCCCTTTTATGTTTGCAGAACTCAGTCATGTGGTGTACTGTGGAAAAAAAAAAGTTCACTATAAATCCACTAAACGATTATAGTGGATTATTATATCATCTTATAGTATTTTTTAATCTTTAAACGAATTCTCCTCTGATAATACTCAGATAACACCTAGTTTTGTTAACTCTAGTGAAACACAGGTTTTCTGTGGGAGTGTGCTCTGAGAAGAAATATCTGAGGTCGGCAAATGGTATTTGTTTATCGACTCACACAGTTGGATTAACCACACTTTTGTAATTGAGTGGTCATGTTTCCGGTCACGCTTTGGGTGTTTGTCATGGAATTACCTGCCCACTAACGTGCAAAATTGCTGCATATGTCAAGCTTAAACATTTAACCCTGGAAGAGTCTCAGTAACTACATTTACAAACAAATAGTGGCTTAAACGTGGCCCCAATCAATGTAAGTTGATATTTAACTGTTTGCTGAGCAACTGCCAACATCTTACTCTCAGGAATTCTACCATTCACATTAGAGTAGTTTCTCCTTTTTTGGATAAGCAAGCAAAGATTTTTTTCGAATTCAAATATAAGGTAAGCTTAAACATATACGGGAATGTTTTTAATGTTTTTAACAGAGTTTAGAATATGAAAAATGTTAGAAAGTTGTAAATAGATTTTTCAAGTTTACGTAAGGTCTGCTAAACAGGTTATGGTGAATTACAGATTTCAAAATTAAAGGAATTAATTTGAATGGAAGATGTCCATAAACAGAATTGCATGTTATTCTTATTTTTAGTGGAATTTCTTGATATCTGTCGTCATTTTGTGGCTCATATTTTAGACACATTTCCAGGGGATCTGGGCTCCTTTATAAGAGATTACGATTGTGTGACAAAAGCGTTAAAACCAGCGGACAAAACAGCAAAAAATACAAAGGTGAGGATATTTTCTAAATATCTTTAATGGAATAATTTTTTTGGAGTGACCACTTTCCGGAGAATTTAATATGTGGGCTTTCCGAAATATTGACTGGTTGTGCATATGTTACAATTCTTTTTTTTTAAAAGTCCTGTTTCCAAGGGTTCAGAATACATTATACACATATTCTCTATCTCTCGGTTTCAGTATACGGACATGGATTTCTGCCTGACACTCCTGTTGATCTGTCTCTGCAGCCAAGGAGCTATTGTAAATAACCAAAACTATCTGAATAAGATTGCAAAAAATGATACCGAATACCTATCATCAGACAATTAGGCAATATTTTTGAGTCCACTGTTATTTTGTACTTGACAGTATGCAGATGAGGCAGAAGAGCAGTCAGTCCCTCTGGTGCCTCTCATGCCCAGTCTTCAAAGAAAAGTAAGAGGTAAAATGGAAGAATTGAATTTGCCCCTCTTCACCTCTTCTTCTCTCAAATATATTCTTTTATTTTTATTTATAGAATGGTACAGAAGAAGCTGTAACTCTCACAGAAACAGCCAACCAACCAACATCTACTGAAACATCAGATGAAGAAGAAATAGGTGGCTGCCAGTCGAACAGTGGAAGCCTGGAGCCCCTACAGGCCATCACGGCGGCCATTCAGAAACTGGGCGTACATTTACTGCAAAACCTGGAGGCGACGCCAGAGCAGCCAAATCTTATTATATCTCCTTTAAGCATATCCCTGGCCCTCTCCCAGTTGGCTTTAGGTAAGCGTGCCACACTCAAGTTTTGGCTTTGTTTTTGAAAGGCTCCTGAGTTTACTTCATTTGATTCTTTTTGTCTGATGAAGCCATACTCTTGCTTGGTCTGCTTTGCAGGTGCAGAAAATGAGACAGAAGAGCTGCTGATGCAGCATCTCCATGAAAACACTGTCCCCTGCTACCACCCATCTCTGCGCAACATCTTAGAGAAGCTCAAGAACAACGATCTGCAAATCGCCACACGCATTTTCCTGCATCAAGGTTCCTGTCCTACCACGTATTTGTGACTGAACTAAAAATTGCATTACCTGGAGTGTTTAGCCTAAAGGATCTAAGCAGACGTTGTGATCTTTTTTAGGGTTTGAGGCAAAGCAAGAGTTTCTAAGTGAATCCCAGCGGTTGTATAACTCAGAACCTGCGATCTTGGAGAGTCTTCAGCAGATAAATGACTGGGTAGAGAATGCAACCCAAGGAAAGATGACAGACTTCTTGGCTACTTTACCCCCCAATCTGCGGCTCATGCTCATTAATGCTGTCCATTTTAAAGGTGACTGAAAAATATATTTTTTTCTCTATAGGACAATTGATGATCTCTGTGATACATTGTTTTAGCTTTCTTAAGCATATGGAGATAGCAAATTATTTTAGCTGCCTCGGGATTAAAATACACTGCTGACTAAAACTGAGAATTTTGCTTTTTCCCCTCGTCTCACAGGAGAATGGAAAGCTCGATTTGACCCACGCTTTACTTCCAGGGGTGTGTTCTATCTTGATGACATGCACATGGTGGATGTTGAAGTGATGGAAGATGCCAAACATCCCCTGAGTTCATTTATTGACAGTGAACTGGAGGCCCAGGTAAAATACATTTGGATTATTTGTTTGCCCTACGACAATTATTTTTCTGCTCTCTTTCTGTGTTAGAATTTTTATCTTTTATACACATACTATTTTTCTGATACTGATTTATTTGAATTTATGTAGAATACAATTTTGCACTAAAGCTATTTCGTGTATTCAACTATACAATTCTCTTTAATAAATATGTTTTTTTGTCTCCAAGAAAATTGTAAGAAATATAATTTATATAATTAATAAAAGAAAATGTTCAAGCATGTAGAATTTTTACTTTATTTCTGCAGCATATTGTGCCATTTATTTAAATTATTTTCTTTTTTTTCTTGTATCAAATTCATACCTTCGTGTCATAACAGCAGAAATTCTTTAGTGTGTTTTGATCCTTTATAGGTTCCTTAATGACAAACAAAATCTTTCAAATCTCTCAAACTACTAGAGCTTGTAGGTCCATTTGTAGGTTTTGATCTTTTCATGAGATAATGACTTACGAAAAGTTTTTAGTAATTTTGATCTCCTGAATTTGTTTAGTGAAATTTATTTGATTTTGCAAATCTGATCCACCTTTTATCTGGATACAGCATGAAAAACATTCCCCCCAACTCTCATGTATTTCCTTTTTCTAAACTATGAAGATTGGTCCGGAATAGATTAAGAAACTGAAAAAAACTCAGTGTTGATATAGAAATGGCCCAGCCAGAAAACATGAAGCTCAACTTTACAGAAATAACTAACTAGTATGTTTTGCAAATGTGCTTTTTTCTGTGCAGGTTGCAAGGTTTCCATTCATGAAGCAGATGAGTTTGTTGGTAGTGATGCCCCTGTCTGGCCAAGTAAATGTGTCTTCACTTTCTTCAAAACTGAATATCTCTGACTTGTATGAACGTCTACCTAAAGAGAGAGCGGTCCAAGTCAAAGTCCCCAAATTCAAACTGGAATATTCTCAAGAGTTGCAGGATGTACTTATTAAACTAGGTAAAGACCTATTTCTTTCTGTCACGGACAAATAGTTTTTTAAAATAAAAATTTGAACATTGTACACACTCTCTATCTGCTTTTTTTAAGGTCTTGGAGAGATGTTCTTAAATCCTAACTTGGCTGGGATTGCTGATGGGCCTTTGCAGGTGTCCAGTGTGATGCACAAGTCCAGTATGGAGATAAACGAGGAAGGTGCAGAGGCTGCTGCCGCCACCACTGTTGTGATCTCAAGAGCATCTAATCCTATTTTTCATCTAAGTCAGCCTTTTTTCTTTGTACTCATGGACGATATCACCCAAGTACCGATCTTCATGGGTGTCATTAACAACCCCAGCCCCGGGGCCCCTATCCTGCAGAGAGGAGAATTTTCAAGCAAAGACAAAATGGGATTTCCAAATGACAAGAATTACATGGGCTCATTTGGAGGTCCTAAGTAAGGACTAAAACTTGCTCATTTCCAGATCCAGATTTTTTTGGGGGTGACAAAAGTAACTACATTTGGCTTTTTTCATTAAATATAACATTGACATTCGTTTAAAATTGAATTTTTGTTTAAATGGGTTTGTTCCAATAGATGACAGAGGATGAAAAAATTATAGACAACTATGGCAAAATTTGTTTATGCTTACATTTGCAATGCATGCATTCTTCACGGCAACAATACAAACCAAAATAAATGTGTAGTATTGATAAAATGTCTGTATGTTCTTGAATTATGTAATAAATTTGATTGATCCAAGCTATATTATTGTTATGAGTTTTGATAAATGATCTTGATTGAATTCAGAATTGATTTAGTGAAGAATACTGCTCAAGCCAAATATCAGTGCTTTCTAAAAGAGTAACTACTGGTCTCATTACAACTGTCATGGAGAGGGGAGAGTTCAAGGATAAGAAAATAGTAAGATTGCAGGAATGGACTGCTTGTGGCTCTTCACACACCGAAGGGAAACACTTAGTTTCCATGCAGATTTAACATGCGTACAGCATTTCTGATGGAAGCCAAATAAAGGACTACCTCGTTTTCTTTTTGTGCCCTCATTTTCAAAGTTTTTTTTTTCACAGTATATTACTTTCCTTGTTGAAGCTACAGCTGGAAATCAAAAGTGCATGAGGTTTAGGGATACTAATTTGTCAAAATATGTTCATTTGATTGAATATTTGCAACATAAATCCTCTGATAACTCGTGTTTTATTTGTTGGATTTTCCTTCACAGACAAAATCATGACTGAACTCGCATTTTCTCCCTCAAGTCTCCGTTAAAGCCCATTTTTCCCAGTTTTACATGCCATTGAACGCATCGCGGCTGCACTTGACGTCAGTCATAATTTGGCGCTGAGAAACAACCCGCTGGTCTCCGGTCAGTTTTACTGCTCGTACAAAGACCGGGAACGTACGGTGCCAACAGGTTCAAAACTGACGTCAGATCTGTGAACGGAAGCGGAACTGTGCTGCGACTTTAACACTTGGCGCGCGCGCTGCAGTAACTTGGCGCCACAAACAGAGCTAACAGCAGCAGCAGCAGCAGTGCTCGTTTGTTGTGCGGAGAATTCAGCAGGTTGAGATTTTGAGACTAAATAGTTTTTTTTACAACTATGGCGAAGCTGTCAGAAGGCGCGATAGAGGTAAGGTTTAGGTTTGTAGCTAAATAAGAGGTTAAAATGTGTTGTTTATACTGAAACATACTGTTTGCCATAACTGATTACTGTTTTGACTATTGTTTAAGCTGGGATGGCCAGCAAACATTTCTTATTTTCCCAAACTTAAACGCCACAACCAACCGTTTATTTAATCTTATCCTAACTGAATTTGAGTTACTCTTAATATTTCTGATAATAATAGATTATACTATAATACAGAAGTAAAGTTCTTGCCGAGTTAGAACACAAAGGAGGACGTTAGTTTTTGTAAATTACCCCCTCCCCTCAAAATGAATCGTCTCAAATATGTCTAATAGGAACTTAATTGTTTGTGTTTACAGTCACTTGCAAATGGCACCAGTGTCAGCGACGCCGTGCTTCAGTTAGTGGTGAGTAACACTGACCGGAGGGGAGACCTTGCTTTGACTAATTCATTTCTGCTACAGAATTAAGACCAACAGTGGCCTTCAGTCTCCTGCTTTCCAGCTTTATCTATTTTTTGTTGTAAACTAGATCTACAGTTTTAACCCCATCAAGTTGCGAACTAAAGCTGGATCACTCTGTAAAATAACCCTAAATTGTATTTTATCAGTCAATATAGGTAGGTTACCATTTTGGGTTTTGGCTAACATATTTTTTTGTGATCATCAAAAGATCACAATTGGCTTATAGTAAGATGTGTATGTATTTTTTTAACATTTAATTGATATTTTCACTGGATAGAGTTGTACAAACAATAGCACGTCTGGATTTATGTATGTAATCAATATTGTCTATTGCACATGACATTATAGAACATTCGCAAGATTGATGGAGGAAGTGGGCCATCTCGCTTTCGGGTGATGATGAGTGATGGACGGCATACTCTGTCTTGTAAGTCTGTGCATCTCTTCAGTTTTCCATATTTATCATGAAGGTGCAGTTTGGAAAAAAATCTGTCTGATGGTTTGAAGGACTAAATGGCAGGTTCATTAACCAGATCATTTAGCATTGATTCTTGTATAAAGTACCCACTTACATTTTAGTGCATGGGCTCTTTTATGTGTTCACATGTTAAATGTCTTTTAACAATAGCGACAATTTCCTCTGATGTTTCATTATGTGAATGGGTGGCTCGAATTGCAAAGAGCACTGGGTAGACTTTTCCACAATCAATGGAATTCAATTTTAAATTGAATGTCAGGAATGAACAGCTTTTCTTATGCTTTAAGTATTTATTCAACATTGTATCTTGAAGATTATATTTGAAGGGACACCCTCCCCTGACAGAACCCTCTCTCCATAGCAAATTTAAATAATCAGAATTTAATTCCATCTCATTTATACATTGCCATGTCAAATTATTAAAGAGCCATGTCTTGTGTAAACGGTTGATTGGAAATTGATCTATATTTGGAGAACACTCCTGTGCTATAGTATGTTTTTATTACAACTAAAGCCTGTGATACATGGCTAATCAAAATGTTGCTGGTATTAAAACTGGAAGTGTTCCTTTAAATCCATATCGCTGAACGCTCCAGCTGGTTGTGGGTTTGAAATATTGGTTAACAGATCAGATGGTTGTAAGCTTGTCACAAAAACAATGGCAACAATAATACTGAAGTTTTACAGATGCTTTAAAAGCTGCTGCTCCTGAAGATAAATCGGCAGCAGTAGCGGAAACAATGCTGTGAATGTTCCCTCTAATGGAAGCCATTTTATTTGTGAAGAAGCTGGCAAACTCATCACCACTGAGAGTTGAAGGAATTCACGGCTGAATAGAGCTTTAACTTTGAGTCAGCCTATCTGCAGGGCTGAAAAGAAAGTGTGCTTCTTATTCTCTTCTATCTATGATGAATGATAAGCATTCCTTGCTCTGTGAAGAGCCTTCTCATGTTCTTTAAGTTTTTTATGGCAAAGTTGAATTAGTAAGGCTCCGTTTTGTTTTTTGTTTTCCCCAAGCCTTGAAGAGTGCTTTAAAACCCAGAGTTATGAATTCATCCAAGAATCTGGCCTTTTATGGCGATTTTCCTTTATACTTCTATCAACAAGATCATACATTTATATAAGAGTAATGTTTGGTTATTTTCCCTCTGCAGGACTGGCACACGGTTGTGGATAAAAAGCAAAAAGATATTCAGCAACTCGTGTTTAATGATTAATTTTTTGCATTGCAATGTTTTCTTTTAGTTTTGACTTCTATCTGTCCATGTTTGCAGCCTTCATGCTCTCTACCCAGCTGAACTCCATGGCTGAGGAAAACGTTCTGGCCCAAAACTGCATCTGCGTTCTCAAGAGACATGTGACCAACGTCCTGAAGGACGGACGGTATGCCGACTCTTCTCTGCATTCACTTTACTTTAAAGAGCACTTTGGGGAGATGCAAACACGTGTGAAGCTATGTTTGGAACGCTGCATATGAATTAACACAAAAGTTACCAGGCTGTGTTCTTTCTCAGACGAGTGGTGATCATTTTGGAAATCGATGTCATCAAACCTGCCCAAGAGGTTGCTGGTAAAATAGGAGATCCGGTTCCTTATACTGAGGGTGAGCTCCTAAAACACATCGTCCATTGGAATTGAGGCCGATATTCTGGGATGTTCGGTCAGACATTAAGAGTCACTGTTTGCTCCACACAGGTCAGAGTAAAGGCCCACAGCAAGCCCCAGTCCACGAAAACAGAGCTCCGCTGCAGCCACAGAATAGAAATGAAGGTTAGTGCCAGCTTCTGTATAAACAGGATTTGGAAGAGGAGAGGGCAGAATTTCCAGGTTGTGAGAAATAATTCTTTGAAAGTAAATAAATGGCCACCAGATGGCAGCATTTTCTGCCACTGATATGAATGGAGGGGTTTCACAGAGCATTTTTGATAGACCCATTATTTACCTATTTATTCTTAATCCTTAGCTTTTTCAGACATTTTCTCAGGAGCATTTTTTTTTTCTCTTTTCACCCTTTAAATTCCCCATAACTGTGTGTTTTGAGAGAATGTATTTCCTGTCATGAAGAGCAGTTTTGATGCAGAGCTTTCCTGCCTGACTGTGACACCTGTTTGCGGCACGCATTCAATAAGTCAATCTGTGTTTTAAACACTGTCGGGTGTTATCAGCTGAGCAGGAAAATCCTGGTATTGCAGATAACTTGCACTAGGAAAGATTTCCAATCCAGCTGTCAGAGAGGTTTTGCTGTCTTCTTGTGTGTGTGTGTGTGTGTGTCATAGCAGGTATTCATCCCTCTAATCTGCCACGTGGGAATTGAGGTTATGGCAACCATCCTCCTCATCATAACAGTCATTGTTCATTTCTCTGTGTGTGCTGCTTGATCTGGGGGCTTAATTACCACAAGTGCAGTGGTTGGCAAAGTGGCAGGACTTAAGTGGACACTTTGAACTCTAATCCTCCGCGTGAGACGCACACAAATCAAATGTGCAGTCCTTGTTCAAACGGAAAATTTCAAAGTCAGGCAGCGCCGCTCTCTAGGGGAAGAGCAGCTCCAGTTTGTTATAGAATTTCACACCCTGGCCTCATTCTGTGAAACGTGAATCATTTTTCCTTCCAAAATGCTGGATCACGCATCGACAGGGCCTTTGACTGGTAGTCTCTCTCGTCAGCACTGGTAGATGTATTTCGAGCTGCTTTTCTTAGACGAAACCTCTGTCGTGACATGAGATAATTACCGTGATCAGACATTTGCAATCCAAAGAAATTAGGTTTTTGGTAATTGTGAATTTATATTGGTTCCTCTCTTTTGACTCCTTTCCATCTCTGCTCTTGGATAATTTATTTTTTCTCTTTTAGCAGTGAACAGGGGCTTCAACAGAGACTTTGGGAAAAAGGCGCCGTCTGCTATGCCCAGTACTCCAGGGGGCTCCTCCAAAGTTGTGCCCATTGCCAGCCTCAACCCCTACCAGTCCAAGTAAGTGTTGCTCCGAGACTGGGAAATATCTAGAAGTGTCTCAGTATCAGCGCAATACCGCATACAACAAGTGAAAATGGGCTACCGACAGTTTAAAATGTAGCCTTTAAACAAAGAATTAGTGTGTTTCATTAACAAGCCTTTTCTTTCATAACATTTTAGTTCTCATTTTACCCAAGAAGAGTAGTTTTGGTAAAGCTCTGCAGTTAATATGTTTTTAAGACATAATCTTCCACATTTTAACTGCACATGACTCTCTCATGGATGAAATCTGCCAAAAAAACAATAGTTGCATAGGATTTCACCAAAGCAGGGAGTTGTGTCTGCAGGGAGTTGTCTAACAAAATCTCTTATGCAAAAGAGTAATGGTCATAAAGGACCACCAGGGGGCAGACTATTAACAGCTAGAGCTGACTAAGAAAAGCCTTCATATAAATCAATCAACATGACCTTGACGTTCTGAGATCCTAAGATCTTCTGTGACCTCCACTACTGTCACATTCTAACAGGTGGATGGTCCGTGCACGTGTAACCAACAAAAGTGGGATTCGCACTTGGAGTAACTCCCGAGGTGATGGCAAACTCTTCTCCATGGAGATTGTAGACGAGAGCGTAAGTGTAATCCAGCCATTTAATTGTTTTTATTACAATTTTGTAAATAAGCCTAAACAGTGTTTACTCTTGAAATCTTGTATTTTCCCTGACCCACTTTTTTGTCGTATTTGCCGGATTTATATTAGTATTTTCTTTACATTTAATTTCAGGGCGAGATCCGAGTGACTGGGTTTAACCAAGAGGTGGACAAGTTCTACACGCTGATTGAAGTTGGCAAGGTGAGATTCTTCTCCAGATACTTATTCGGCATCTTCTAATTACCTGCCAAAAGAAGTGTTTCACCGTGGCGTCTAAGACCGATTTGGCGGCGCACTCTTCTGCCAACCGCTGCCAGCACTTTGAGTTGAAACCACAGAGACTTTGAATGAGTCATCTGGCTGCCACATACCCGTACAATAAGCTGCTTATGATCATCTGCCAGCCTTTGTTGATGTTTCCCTCCATCCCACTTGCCGTCTGAAGTCTTGTATAGTTTACATCTTTCAGTCAGGTGAAATGCCCCGCAGATCTCTGATTAACCTGTGGTTCACCCATCTGTTTGAGCCAGGTCTACTACATCTCCAAAGGCTCCCTGAAGATTGCCAACAAACAGTACAGCTCGGTGAAGAACGACTATGAGATGACGCTCAATGGCGAGTCCACCATCATCCCGTGCGAGGACAGCTGCGATGTTCCCATGATGCAGTGCGATTTTGTCTCCATCGGGGACTTGGAGAGCCGAGACAAAGATGCCATTGTTGGTAAGGAACCGATGAGTTCTGGTCTTTTCAGAAGTTTCCAGTCCACTGGTTCTTGGATACAGCTTTGTGCAGTTTTGCTCAACAGTGCTGAGGCTGCAGTGACGCCAAGACTGGCCACTCAATCCCCCCTCTCCCCTTCTTGTCTGTATAGTTGTCATTTCACTGAATGAGTCTATAGCAGCCTGTCAGAGCAGAAGGGATCTTAAGGGGGTAATCATACTACCTCTGTGCTCCAGAGTGGTCTGCGGTCAGTGGAAGAGGGAAAAAAAAAGATTCTCTAAATCCACGCTCGATCAGTAAACTTCATTTAGTTAGAATTCTCGCACACAATATACAGTCCTTATGAAATATGTTTTTTTTTCTTTTTCGTAAATGTTGTGATTCATGAACTACGTCTTTGTGGATTATCAAACGACTTCACAAAGGCTGTGGTCCACAGCCGATCTGCACTGCTGTCATTGTAGTGTTTTTAGGCACAGCCCAGTGCATCCATGACTTGTTTTTTTATTTCTAAATAGTCTGTGTTACAAACACAGGTATCATGTGTTTCCCTTTTCTTAAGGCATGATGAAGCAGTGCTCATTGCCGTTGTTTGATGCTGTGAAACCTAAATACATTGTAATTACCGTTCACACTGCGTTGCAAAGAAGCACAAACCAACTAAGTGATGCTTTGCTCGGCTCCCGCTGAGGTGTTCCCCAGCATCAAATAATAAGCTGTTGGAAACTATGCGGATAGTTTGTTGCACAGGCTAGAATCGGATATGGTGGGAGGTGGAGATAATTACAGTACTCAAGCAGAGATAAGTTGTATTATTACACTAATGACTATAATAGACTGTAGTGCAGATTGACTTTATACCCTATGGCAGAGCTAATGAGGAAACAAGAATCTACTGTCATTGGTAAATGAAATAATGGTAAGGTAATCTTGTAATTCTTGAAACGAAAATGGCTTCTCAAGCTGCCTGTTAAGTATTTCCACTCCTGTATAGCAGCCGACAAAATTTCTCAGTCTTTGTGGAAAGTTAAATGGAATCAAGTCAACACTGGGTGTGGAGTGGAGTTAGAAAACAGTGTTTGATGATGCTGCTCTTGCACATCAGATGAGCAGTCTGCGCCTGCAAATGCTGTCCGCGCTGCCCCATAAAAAAGAAATTGGGAGTTAATATTTTAAGTTCTGCTCTTTTTGATTCAGCCTCCGACCAGCAGATAAGAAAACGTTCATATCGCATAATGAAATTAGCTTGATTTTCCTCTTTTATATATCCTGTCAAAGCCCTTTCAGAGGATTTATTTATTTATTTATTTTTAAAGTAAAAAAAATGAAAGTAAAAGCCTTTCACAGAGAGAAGACCCCAAACAGTTCCTGTCTGTTCGACTTACGGCATAAAGCACCATCCAGATGCCCTTCTGTGAATAGAGAATCGGCCGGGCCCTGAGCAGATTATTAAACCCCGTGTCGGCTACTGTGCGTAACACAGATTTGTTTTTCATTACAGATGTTATCGGAGTGTGCAAGAGTGTAGACGAAGTGACCCGATTCACAACCAAGGCCAACCGAGAAGTAACTAAGAGAACACTAAATCTGATGGACATGTCTGGGAAGCTGGTGACTGTCACGCTGTGGGGAGAGGAAGTGAGTAAAGGCTAAAGTGTGTAATGGAGCTGTGCTGTTGCATCTTTAGTTTCTTAAATTGACATTGACGTAATACTGTGAAGCTCACCAGACCTTTTATTAGGCCGATTATTTATCACTTGGCTTATTTGCATTGAGGGAACGATGCCAGGTGAAAGGTAAGCACATGTTCAACGTGAGCTGATGACACACGTTTACTTTGATGCTCTGGAGTGCTCCATGCGAGACATTTAGTTTGTCTGTCTTCACTTTTCTCGGGAGAATTAGATCAGCCAGATTAAAAAAAAGGTTGTCGCACCTCAACAACTGGAGAGCTCAAAGCAAGCTCTGTGCATTTTGTTTAATTGATCTGGATACGTTTGAAATGACTAACTGATGGCTCCGTCACTGCGAGAGGGAGGAGAAATCCCCCGTTGATCTCTCTCGCCTCTGGCTCCGGGGGACTGTGCAGAGTTTGCCACCAAATTCCTTCCCTCTAAAAGGAGCGTGTGACAGACACCCAATTTCCAATGGGATGTGATAAAATGCACTAGATTTATGTTTCTAAAGAACAGCAGCAATACCAAAGGCTGAGTGTTGCAATATTGTTCCCCGACTCGTCTTCCACACTCTTCTTTTAAAAAGTTGAAAAAGTGTGTGAAATTAGTTTTTGGGGGAAAAAAATGTGATCTTCCAGCAAAAAAAAATGCTTTTGATTTATTTATTTTTTTTGTCTTGTTTGTTTTCTTCTTTTACAAAAGTTTATGAAATAGCTTTTTTTGAGCCAAAACGATGAATAATCCTTCCTGCTAAACACATGCCTTTTAACTGTAGATTCAAATTTGGGACAGAAGAGATGTAATAAACCCCTCTGTTTGTTCTGCTTTTCTCTGTGTTTTTGCAGGCTGAAAAGTTTGAGGGTTCTGGGCAGCCCGTTTTAGCCATTAAAGGGGCCAAGCTCTCAGACTTTGGAGGCCGCTCACTTTCAGCATCATTCGGCAGCACCCTGATGACCAACCCAGATATCCCCGAGGCATACAAGCTCCGGGCGTGGTGAGTTAGCATTGACAACATAGTCTGGCAAATTGCTCATTTAACCTTTTAAAAAAAAATTAAATTAATTTTTTTCTTTTTCTTTTAGAATTGTATAGAGATATTTAACATGGAGCCCCAGATACTTTTCTTGATTTGAATTTTTTTTAATGATTTTTTCCTCCTTTTCCACCCACTTGAATTTTATTCTTCTGTGCAGAATTTTTTAGGCCTCATAAGTTTTTTTTATTTTTATTTTTTTACATTGCAGAAGCTGTGAGTACATGCTCTGATTCTCATGAACAAGATTAGCCTTCCCCATTAGCTACTATGTGGGGGGTGATTCAAAGAAGGCTTGCATTTAAATGGAAATCGTACTTAATCTGTGGAAATGTGTTTTTTTAATTCTCCACTCCTCTAATCACTTTTCCAACTGAAATAATATCCCGACTCCTTTCAGTGTGATTATGTATATTGAGGCTTTTTCTTTTACAAGTGTGTGTTGTTTTCACATGAACACAGAGGATTACTTTGCAAGAGTCTTTAAAACACAGTTGTTTGTGTACATGCTTTTATATTTGCATGAAAAATAGTTCAGCCAAATAATCGTAGCATACTGCACTATCCCAAGTAATTCCTTTAGGTTTTTCTGTGTGCCAGAGGCGAGGATGAGTTATGTTTTGCCCACGCCACTTGTTTGAAGTAAAATAAGTATCCTATCTTGGCACATGATTGATAGATGAGGGCTGTTACCTTATCGAACGGATTCGACTCCCCCTCGTAGAGCCCCCTACAGCAAGCTGTCTGAACACTCCCCTCTGACACCGAGGCAAATGTCTCTTTGTGAGAAGACATCCAATTGATGGTTTTAATTTTATTTCCAGTACGACATCACCGATCACCAGCATGTCTCTGCCACCAGAGTATTTATTTCCATTTCATCTGTAACAATGAAAATGTGAAGTTCAAACTTAAAGGGCTTTTTTATTTGATTTAAGATAGAAAATCCTTAATTAAGACCCCTCCAGAAGCTCATGCCTCTGTCTACCTGCACATCATTAACTCCCTGTTGCAGACTTTACACACTCATTGTGTTCTTTCAGGGTTTAATGACGGACAGTTGTTTTCCACTTGGAGTCTTTTCTCACTTGGACAGGGGGAGATAATTAACCTTAAATCTTTATGTTGCCTTACTGCACTGCAGATGGGGGGCGGGGTAATGCTATAGGGGGTCCTATACAGACAGCGGGGTCCTCTTCACCCGCTAATGAAGAGTTTAAAAGCCATAGATCAGAGGCCCAACCTGACTCATTAGTCTCAATGCAAGTCAATATGGGTGGGAATTGTGGCCTGAATAAGATGCAGCTTGTCTGAGGGCTGTTGTGCACCGGATGGTAAGGACCCCCCCCCCTTTCTTTCTTTCTTTGTATATTTTGCTGATATAAAATGCAGCCAAGATATGAAATTTGGCACAGAAAAGTGTATGGGCCCCAGAGACGCGGCTGCTAAAGACACATTGCTTACTCCTGCTGAGTCTTGTCGATTTGACAGTGTTTTGGTGCAGACCTTTGGGACTCTCCAAATGAATAGTCTGTCCTTGGTGGGCTGTTGTCTCGCTCATGCCGGGTATTTGTCTCCTGCACGGCTTTTGCTAGCATGCTCGTCTGAAAAGATGAGAGGTAGCTCTTTATTGCCTCACTGATTAACTGGACAGAAGAAAGCTTCAATAGCTTTTAATAAGACTTAGGTGCTGTGCACATATAGCCCTGCATTCACAGCTCATTTGGAGCACACATGAATGGACGTCTCCTGCGTCTTTCAGGCAATTTCACAAAAGCTGTCGAGTGTATGACGTCCATGCCGCACTCAAACTGCAGCAGCAACTCATTTGGTTGTGCTGCTTTTCTCCGTTCTGATAGACAGCGCCATTGCTTTTTTCCCCCCTTTTTCTTCTCCATCAGGTTTGTTCTTGGTGCTTGATGCCATCAACCTCACACATTCACCCTCACCTAATTTATTCACAAGTACACGGTGACATTTTCCCTTCGTTTTTTGCTACTCCAGGAATTCCACATGGAGAGGCATAGAACATACTTGGGGCCGGTTTTACCTGTAGTCAAGGCAACATTGACCACAAGAAACAATCTGTCTATAATGAAAAGATTCTGTTGGAATTACTGTTTCACCCAAATATCCTAAATGGTGTGTTGACTTGGACAAATAAAATAGGAATGATTCCTGGCTGAATTGCAGAGTTATGGGTTGTACAAGTCCCACTGAACTGATTCAAAGTGTTGTTTGCTAATGGTGAGATTTTTTTTTCATTAACACATTTGGGTCTTTGCTGTGTTCTGCTTAGTTCTTTAAGTCCAGTGAGGAACGATGGCCTGCTTTGACAGATTACTGCTGTTAAGGATGTGGGGTGGCCTATATGTTGAAGGATCCTGTTTTTCTGTACCCTCTTTGGGGTGTCCACTTAATGGACTATGAGTGTGGGGCATTAGGAGAGATGAATGGATAAGGAAAGGAAAACCATAATTAATTCGCTCACAGCTGTTACCTTGTAAAGCACAAATATTTGTGAGTCTCTGGGTTTTCTGTGAAAAGTTACTGTTTGTTTGTTTTGTGTGTGTTTTACCTAATTAGGGCTCTTGGTTTTGTAACTGACCTTGTATGGAACAGTTTTATTTATGAGGACCAAATCCAGTTCTCAGTGTGGCCAAACATTATTTTGATGGCTCTAATCAGTGTTGGAGTGAAACTGGGGTTTGATGTCTGGGTTGGGTAATCTGGTGGTGATTAGGCTGGATTCAGATAAATTAGCTTCAGGCGTCAACAGGCTTGCTTCTCATTCACAAACGCAGCGGTGTCTCATTGCCGGATTAAACTTGGGCTCACCTGCCTCTCTTTGCCAGCGTAGCTCGCAGTTTCAAACGGCGGCAGAGATGCCAGCCAATCGCGTTGCGTCTGATCTCGCGCAAGCATCAGGCCCAGCCGCCGGTGAGCAGAACCCTGAGCCCGGCGTGTGAGTCCTGACGAGGTGTTGTGATGAAGTCTACGCAGGGCCGATGAGTGCAGAAGCGGTCGTATGCAGCGTTTATGCCTTTTGAATTATCCCTATTGCCAATTGCGGCATCTGACACCACTTGACTTGCTTCAGATGAAGCGGTTTAACAACATGTCACACACACCGTGGAGAAATTGTGTTGTTGGTGTGTTTGTTGCTCTCAGCTCACGCATGAGAGTCTTAGCCCGGAGCTGAGAACACTGCTTACTGCTAGCTTTCCCCTTATCCCATCATGCCTCCTCCTCAGAGATGTCTCTGCTCTTTTGCTGTTCTTGCTCGGTGACATGTTGACATTTGACATGTCTGAGTCGTACTCATGCAGACTTCCACTCAGGTAGTTTGTCTCACTAACACCTCTCCACTTGAAGCTAGAATCTGCCATCTTTCAGTCGTCTGCTGCCCATTTTCTGCCAGAGTTATACGGTCTTCTCCTCGCTCACACCTTCAGCATATTTCATGCCATTTCCCTTCTCTGGTGTACTTAAGTCTTTGGATGACTCCCTATTTAGTTTTCTTGGGAACTTTAGGTGCTTTTTGTCCATAGGAGTCATGAGTAAAATCTGAAATAAAAATTCGATCACCATACTAGATTTTTTTCTGTGTTCTAGGATGTCAGGCCATGGTGGAAAAAAGCATCCACATTATGTTATAGCTTTGTCAGAGCTCTCCACGGGGGGCACCCACAATTGTGGCGTATCGCGCAGGTGCACCAGGCTGGAAATTGGTGCCACTGGAAAGAATCGCTGACATTTGTCAGCAGAAGTGGGAAATGGGCAAGCTTTTGAGTTGCTCAGGCCACAGTCTGAATTGTTAATTAGTGGGAGGGGGAGGATTTTCAATTAGTCATGCCTCCAGGAGCGAGGCATGCTCTGCTTGTGTTTGCAGAGCGACTTTCCCATTGTGTGGCCCTCTGCCTTTTAATTAGTAAGACCTGTAGAATTTACATTGTACCCCTGCACGTTTTGCTCTCCTACCTTGTTTTTCCTCTTGTTCTTTATTGTCTTTCCCAAGTTACTGAGAACATTGTTTGAAAATGGGGTTCTAATGGCGCCACAACAGCCTGAGTAAGCTCATTGGTTCTTCTGTGGTTGAGCCTTTTCTCAGACTCTCAGGCTTAAATTTTCTCAGATGAGCTATTTCTGTTTTGGCAAAGACAAACGGATTCTCTGCCTGGGACCAGATAGCCGTTTAGTTTTTTTTTTTTTTCCTCTCTCTTTCAAAGTGGAAAATCTGCTGTCAGATGAAAGCAATAGACTATTATGGCTAATGCTTTTGTTCTTGTTGTCAAAACAGACGGTGCTTCAGCCACTTACTCTGTCTATTGTGTCCAGTAGAGAAATGGTTAATCAATGAAAATCACTGTTTTCATTGAGGTATGGCTGTGTTGAGTTTGTAGCACTTAAACTAACACCAGCTCTACACGGTGAAAGGGAGAGTGAGGTGAGACCGTGTGCGGTTATTACCGGTCATCAGGGTTAAGGTTCAAACAGCTCCTTTTCGACCTGGAAACTGAGTATAAGATCAGTATATTATTCACCGCTGAAATGACTGCCAGTTGGCTTTTACATCAAGAACCTGAGGGAGCAGGATGATGAATGAGCCAAAGGTGACGCGCAAGCTATTTAGATAATGAACTGGTGATCTGTCATTTGGAGTCCTTCAGAAAGACAAAAGGGCAAAAATGATTAAGATGGTCATTTTCTTTTTTCTCTTGGTGCTCTGTGGAAATATACCAAGTGCCTGCACTTAGTCGGACAAAATAAGCAACACGATAGTAGCTGAGGTGACATTAGCAGACTATGATAATGACTTTATTTTGCGTAGGTATGACCGGGAAGGCCATGCCATGGATGGACAGTCCCTGACGGAGATGAAAGGTGGCGGCGGGGGAGGAAACACCAACTGGAAGACTCTGTCTGACGTTAAAACCGAGCATCTGGGACACGGAGACAAGGTACACACATGCACAGCTTTGTCCTGACACTGACAATATGGTAACCCTGGATATATTGTTATTCAAGAAAGACTCTTTGAAGATATTCAAGGACGAGCTGAAAGACCGCCACTGAATCCCAAATAACAAATATGAAAGGCTCGCAGCCGAGGAGCATTTTTTTGTTTCTTAACCCAAAGCACACACTGCAGGTTGAATGTATTATTTCACAATCTAGCTTTGCCGCCGTCTTCTCTAAAAGGTTTTTGGCTTACTGTCAGTGTGATTAATCTTTACAATCAGTAAATCATAAAATAACTGCATCATTAGGTCTGTGCGCCCAAAATGTGCTCCCACCAACACTTTTGTCTCCCACAGCTCATTAATCCCTCAGTGTTGAGGGTGTCCCCACACAGTCCAGGTGTGTGTTCTTGGTGAAAGTCATATTATGTCTGGTATTGATTATGAAGATTACATGGGCACTGTTATTTGCCCGCTATAATAAAATGACAGCCTCATGATAAGTAATGTTTTGTTAAATTTCCCCCTTTTTTTCCATTCATACTGTCAAAAGAAACTGTCCCCCTACTACTTGGAACTTGTAGTCTACCACCTCCAGTCTCAGTAAGGTGGGGGCAGGCTGTCCACTTGGAACATAAAGATGACCACAGCTAGCTACCGTCTTTGATTTGGGGTTGCAGAACATTTCAAATTTGACATTGAGATTTTTTTGAGTACGGTAATCTTTTGAGTAATTAACTACAGCCAAAGTGTTGGGGGTTAGGTGTCACCACAAGAATGTATGCAATTAATTTAGCATGTCAAAGTCTTTGTGTCACAGCTTAAAGGCTCCACTCTGCTCTTTTGCCCTCACTGTCAACAAGCGGTCGCCTTCTTCTTGTTGGCTTGACACTTCGCATCTGATAGCGTTTGACAGAGACATAAAACAGGTCCGCTGCTCCTCCTCCTCCCATTGGTCAGTTACACACTAATTAGAAGCCTATATTTGATGGTGGTCAAAATAGTCATTAAGTAGTTTATCCAGCTGATTGTTGGAGAAGAATGATTTTCCTTTGGACACTTTTTAGGAATCCCCCCACCCCAAGTCCTCATACACAGAATGAGGGCTTGTGTATTGTAATATGCCAAAGTTTGCTAGACTTTTCTCAGCTCCCCCTTGAAAACTGTTCACACACTGTAACATGTACTTCCTGACTAATTTTCTCTGAAATAAACTGACCTGTTATGCCTTTCTTGATCCCTTAGGCTGAGCACATCAGATATGAGGTATCAGAGAGTCAAAGCCTTCCTCAAATAGCAATGTATGAAAATGCAATCTGATGTAAGAGTGAAAGACCAAAGGACCTGTAGTTGAGCTCGCAAGTGCTATCCTTCCCCCAATCAGCTAACATCCATCTTCTGACTGTTGTGGAAGTGTTTTATTGGCATTCAACGCCATGTTAAATCGATTCTGCTCTGGCTACAGACTTTTATTGGCTTGACGTGATGTAAAAAGCCACCGAGTTGCACATACTAATTTTCAGCCGTGGTGCCGGATGGGGCCGGAATGAGTGCGTACAGCGTACTGGCTGTAACATCTGGCTCTGCGAAAAGATTGCATGCAAGGAGAGAGCAGATTGATTTTTACTGTCTGGAAAACAGCTGGCAGCTCACTCACGGTCCCACTGTGTGGAGCTGGTGTTCACAGTTCTGTCAAAAATAATAACTAGCCCAATTATATTGCTCATTTCTCAGAATGATTATTCTGGAGGGAGCATTTAACACTTCAAACACCTTTTTGCCCAAAAGAACTGAAGGGAAGCTGATCATTGAGATCTCGGGTACTTGCTGTCCTCAACACTGGAATTGTGGATGTCCTGTACACAGATCCTCTGATAAGGTTTTATAAACATCTGTGATGAGAGACATCTGTTCATTCAGGTGCAGGGCAGATGCATAAAGAGGCGTGGTACAGCTGAACCGTTTGCTGTGCAGAGGAGCTGCCTGCTTGACATTTTTCCAAACCCTGCTTCTGTTCGGGGATGAAGAGGTTAATTGCACGGCATAAAGTTGGATGCTGGTCCCTGTGTCAGCTTGTTGGTGTTTCTTCTTGAGGGTGAATGTTTCTGCAAGGTGTGCGTTTTCAGAATGCATCAGTCAGCATTTCACATAGTTGCAATTTGTGGGATTTCAGATCTTCATAAAACGTACAAGCTTTTTGTGCATGTAACAAGAAGACTCCTGCCTGTTACAGCAGGGTTTGATTGATTTTTTTTCCCTTCTTTTTTTTCTTTTGGTGTTGTCGATTTGGGGGAAAAAAAGCCTTCCTCCTGCTTAGGCAGTCCTGCCAGATGTTGGTGCGACCGATGTGACCAATCGCTTTCACTTTATTTCATTACAGCATATTCTGACTTGGTTGTATTTCCAAGGTTCTCTCTAAAATAGATTCATTCCACTGGTTTCAGCAGTTTGCTTCCTCTTCACAAATGAAGCAGCATCTTTTTTTTTTTTTCTTTTTCCTTCGGGTAGTTTAATCATTGCATCTGCTGCTGAAATGTCTCTGCCAGATTATGCACAAACATTGCTCCTGAAAGTCTTATCTTAATGTAAATTTCCATCATTTCTGTCGGCATGTTGGGCAGACAGCCAGAGGTCTTAAGAGCAGGCAGTCTGCATCTGATAGAAGAAACATTTTTTTCGTGAATTTTTTTCAAATGAATTTTTTTTCACCCTGACCTTCTCATACAGACTTTGGTTTACTTCTTCCTTTTTTTCAGGCAGACTACTACACCTGCATAGCCACCATAGTATATCTGCGCAAGGAGAATTGCCTCTATCAAGCCTGTCCGAGCCAAGACTGCAACAAAAAAGTGGTTGACCAGCAGAATGGCATGTACCGCTGTGAGAAGTGTGATAAAGAGTTCCCCAACTTCAAGTACCGCCTCATCCTCTCAGTAAGTGACTCAGCACTGGTTTAAAGCTTCCGACTCTATTTATTTCTTTTCCTGTCTGAACTTCTGAATTTGCACTCCTATTCACATTAAATGCCTCCATGCATGCAAGCGCACGCGTATGTAATGTTTTTGTGCCTTACTCGGAGCTGATTTATCTCCCGGGCATCGCTTGTTTTGGGTGTAAATCTGGCAGCTCTCCATACATTATCATCACTTTACAGAAAGTGCAAGGATGGACACAAATCCAAACCATTTTTCTTCAATTTATGTGACTTTTTTTTATTTTTTATAACAAATAAGCTGCTTTTTTGTACTTTTTTGTGATATATTGTCCATCTCCAGAAACTTTAGCACGAACTGTCTGTTTCTGTGGGAAAGGAACTGCTTGGGCTTTGTGTTTACCTTTGCCCTTCCACCCTGTTTTCACCAGGCCAACGTTGCAGATTACGGGGACAACCAGTGGGTGACCTGCTTCCAGGAGAGCGCCGAGGCCATCCTGGGCCAGAATGCTGCTTACCTGGGGCAACTCAAGGACTCGGTGAGCCTCGGCTTGGAGAAAAAATAATAGTCGCCTCAGGAAATAAGCAAAGCAGGAGCCAACAAACATCCAGCTCCATTGTTGCCAACCCCGCACACACACATCTCCATAAATAAACAAACACAGATGAATCAGACACAGACAGTTTTTACTTACTTATTTCTGAGCCAGCTTAATGAGCGATTTCTGCAGTTTTTAAGTTTCCGCTGCTCAGACACTCAGAACATTTATGTCTGACTGGTAAAAATGTGAATGACCTTTTTAAAATTGTCGTCGTTGTGTTTGAAAACAGAATGAATCTGCGTTTGATGAGATCTTCCAACAAGCCAACTTCCACACTTTTGTCTTCCGCAGCAGAGTGAAGCTGGAAACATACAATGTGAGTAGAACAGGATTTGGAAATGGCCTAAAGACGTGTGAAAGCGCTCACTTTTGTCCACCGCCTCAAATCCTACAGCAGCCTTTGTAAGAAAATTGAATTAAAAATGTAAATCGGCAGGATCATAATGATTTTTTTTTTTAAATGTTCCAGCTGTGCGGCTGGCTTTCATTTCTTTGTCAGATGTGTGTGTCCAGCATCGTTGCTTTGTGAGAGATGTGCAAAGCAGCTTAGCTTTAGCCGCGGCCACTTTTTTTTCCCGTAGCCCACACAGATAGAGGTTTGTTTGGAGGGAAGCACATAAAAGAATTGATTGGGCTGGGACTTTGAGCAGGAAGTCTGGAGCCGAGCCAGAGGCAGCATCCGCCTCCACCACACAGAGTTCACTGTGTCCGTCACAAACAGCTCAGCATCCAAACTGCCAATGGCGCCGCTACAGGCATGTTTTGGCCCCCGTCCCAACACCCCGTCCTCCTTCAACAGAGACACCTGCAGCCCTTCTTTCAGCTTATTTCTCTCCCTTTCAACGCTACAAGCCCACTATTGTGCCACACACTCGCCTGTTGCCATGTGTACAGTGTTGGGGAGACTTGAAGTGGGTCAGAGAGGGTCCTGACCGGCTGAGGACCAGCATCTGTCGTCTTACATCACTTAGATTGTAACGGGCCCTCTCTGATGAGCTTTGGCTTCAAACAAACTTAGCAAATATTTGTCTCTTTATGCATTAGATAACGTGTTTTTATCCCATTTATTCACAGTGCAACTTAAAGCTTAGTGGGAAAGCTTGCACACAGTGAAGAATTGTAGTTTTTTTTTATTTTCTTCTTTTTAACATATTCTCTCCAGTCCTAGTTTTTATACAGAAAACTTTAGATGTGGTTTGAAATGAATAGCTCTTTGGATATTATCTTATTTGGGTTTGACTTTTCCTGCCTGATTTGGCCACTAGGAATCATGAGATTTTTTTTAGCCTTTGGTTTAATGTGTGAGGGAGTCATGTGGACCTTTTTTCCCCACACTGCCCCAAAAACAAACCTTGTTCTGTTTGTTTAAAACCACTGACTATTTGGGAGTTTGCTTCAAGCAGCTTTGAAGAACTTTGATGATTTTTAATGTCACTTGTTTAACTCGAGGGGTCAGTTCAGTCTTCATAAACTAATAAACTTGAATGTCATCACATGGGCTCATAAAGCTGGATTGCTGGATTCGGTGATGAAATAAGACTGAACAGCAGTGTCGGTGGCGCTCGGTTGTGCTGAAATGTATCTCCCAGTTACATTTTTATGTGGCGGTTCAGAGAGAGCTGGCTTGCGTTTCACCGTCTCCAGCAGCAGAAAGTTAATGGAGACAAATTGAGCGTGACCTCTGTTTAAATGCAGGGTTGAATGGGCCTGAGAGAAATGACCCCCTCGCGTCTAGACAGCTGTGGAGGTGGCTCTGGCTTTTAAAAGCTAAATGTCAACACAATTCAGACACTTAATCCAAATGTCTCATGTTGGAGAATGAAACCGCTCGAGTCGTTCTCGGGTTGAGAACAAACTGCATATGAATATTTCATAACGCTGCGTAATAAAATCTGAGGCGTTTAATTTGTTCGGTTTCCGTATTGCAGAACACAATTTCAGGGAATATCACAACCTCGCCAGCTCGTTTGCACCTCTACCTTTTCACCAGTAAACACGGGGATGGATGTCTGTTCTGCTCCAATATAAATGTGTGATGCAGATGGCTTTTTTTTTTCTTTCTCCCCCTTACAGGATGAATCCAGGATTAAGGCCACAGTGATGGAAGCAAAGCCGGTCGACCACAGAGAATACAGCAAGAGGCTGATCATGAACATAATGAAACTGGCTGCTTAGTAAGGGCAGCCAACTTAAAAAAAACAAAAAAAACTAAATGTGTTTCTTTTTTTTTTAAATGTGTTTTAGTTCTTTGTTTCACTTTGGTGGATGAGAGCTGATGAAGCGACTTCTTTCTTTGTCAAATAATGTCTGATTGGCTGATTTCTTTATTGGACTCAACCTTTTTTCCTTTCTTATTTGAGGAAGAGGAGCAGAGAGTGGGTCAGTAAGCGGTAATGGAAATAATCACTGTGTGTCTTAAGTCGGCCAGCATTTTGTGCATATGCTCTGGTGTTGTGGGGGTGGCGGCTGCCTTTAAGCAGAAGAACATCACAGTTGTTAGCACTTTTCACCCTCGGTTGCACTCTAAAAATGCCTGTGCTGGACCTGCACACCCCTGATAAGAACGTTTACGCTCCCACTCAGTTTTTTTCCCTTTTTTTTCTTCTTCTGTTTTTCTGGCTTCATCTCTCATATTTGGGAAACATAGACACATGCACAATGCAGACCAAACAGGAAGTGTGTTGTATTATATTTAAGTAGTAGTGTTTGCCTTTCCTCTTTGTGTATCTTGCAGTTGTGAATATCTGTGAATATTCAACTGTAAAAATAAAGACATTTTTCAAGTTATTGTCTTTAGGTTTGTTTTAATGAATATTTGTTTTGCTTTTTAAAAATAGGATTGCACTTATATGAATGGTTAACTAAGTGAACGATTCAGGTATAAATTAGACATCTTCGACTGTTAATAAAAGTAAAAATGTGCCCGTGTTTGGTGGTGCCACATGTTCAGAAGATTTATTCAGGTGGGGGTGCACAATGCCCTCCCCCATCTCCTCAGGTTCAGCTTATATGTGCAACAGATTTCCTGCTAACTTGACTTTCATGTTGTATTAAAGCTGAACATCAGTGAGGCAGCACCTTCCCATTTTTCTTGCGATAACATCTCGTGTCTGCTGAGCGCCGCATCTGTTGCCTGCAGTGCGCCGAGCTGGATTAGGCCTGTCTCAAAATGGGAAGGCTAAGTTTACTTTTGCCAGCCATACACGGCGATATTGTTTGTGTTTACCGGCTGTATCGCCATGCTGCATCTCCGTGGCTGTTTTCCTTGTTGTGAGCACTGACTTCCTAGCTGCGGATGCTAAGACGATGCTTATACATCTTTTAGAGCAAAAGAAAGCTGATGCTAAAGGTTGCCAGTAATGCCTCAGAGTTGTAGTCATTGAGCAGAGGAGCAGCCCTAATGGGACATGGTGGCTCTTTAGCCAGCTGACTTGAGTTGTCTTATGCGGTGAAGTGGGGAGCCGCTGGTAAAATGAAAGGTTTGAACTTCTGCCAGGGTCAATTTAACAGGTTCCTCTGCGAAACATGTCCAGGGACGTTTTCTGTCAGATTTCTTTGTGAAAAGGCAGACAGTTGTTCAATCCACAGCTAATATCAAGACCTGTGACAATGACCACACGCGTTGCCCATTGTCCATTAATCTAATTGAATAGTTATGCTAAAACATTGATTGTAATGTGTTTATAATCGATTTTATGCGTGTTAATTGAAGGCAGGCTGGTAAGAATTAAATTTCTCCTGCACAGTCTGGATAATTATGACCACTAAATTTGTCGAACGGTGGGATTGACATTAACCTTCATCCCGTTTCAGGGCACGTGTTTAGCATGCACATGTTTGGCCCACAGGGTCTTTTATGTGCACATTACTGAAGGTGTGTGCTTCATTTTGAAACCCATAGTGCTGAAACCCCCCCACCCCCACCCTTCGTTCACATTTGTCTCCTCTTAATGCCATCCTGAGGTCTTTGCTGTCAACTGAGCCTCATGACTAGGCAAGGCAAGTTTATTCGTAGCACTGTTTTGTGTACAAGACAATTCAAAGTATTTTATAAACAAAGAAAGAAAAAGCAGAAAAACAAAGAGAAAATGAATCACCAAAATAAATTGGATAGATAAAAAGTGAAGGGTGCAGATAAAATACATTAAAATTCCATATGCACAGATAAACAGAAGTGTTTTCAGCCTGAATTTAAACATTGTGAGATGTTCAGGCCTGTCCCACATCTTAAGGAAGACTTTTCCAGATTTTAGGAGCATGGAACTGAAATGAAGCTTCACCTTGCTTTGTGCTGACTCTGGGCACCATCAGGAGACCAGGACCTGAGACTCTCAGTCAGAGCTGGTTCATATGTCTCTAACATGTCAGAAAGATATTTTGGTGCTTCGCGACAAGAAGCTTATGCACAAGCAGAGCTGTTTTAAAGTCTATTCTCTGAGTGACAGGAATCCAGAGCTACCCATCTTTATCACCATCATCTTTACCTGATTTCAGCTTTTATCTTTTACAGACCATTAAAATGCAGTTGTGTCAATAATATTGTGATATTTATTTCTTTGGTGTGTAAGGTCCCATAGAATAGGAGATTACAAATGTGTCAAACTTTGCTGTGCCAAAGTGCTTAAAAACTTGCATAGCAGGTGGTACTGAGTGTGTGTGGTGGAGTTAGGAGAAGAACATGCCTCTCACTTAATTATGACTGTGTTTACTGGTAAACTTCACATTGACCCCTGCATCGGTGAGCTCATTTGTTTTGGCGAGATGTTTATTGGTTTGACATTTTCCTTGTTAGCACAGGAACATGTCATGAGATTATGTGTCTGTCATAAAGAAAGACATCCATTTATTTCCATCAATAATAAAATGGGGCACCCAGGCCAGTTGTGTTTCTGCCTATCACTATATTTCCCAGAAAAAGTTTTTGATCATCATTTTCAAAATTTTGCAGTTAAGATATCCACAAAAGGCACAGCGTCTTGAATGTCCTCAATACAAAACCAGTCTTTTACTTCCAAACATCTGCAATCTTCACAAGCTGCTAAATGTGTCCATTTCAGCACTGGACAGCGACAACTTTTCAGCACTGGACAGCGACATTTCAGCACTGGGCAGCGACATTTCAGTACTGAACATATATGGTCTGTGCCACTTTTTTTTTTTTTTTATATTTGGAAAATATGGGAACACAGTGTGTGCTCATTCACAGAGGACCTGAGAATTTGTGTTGGTGTGGGCAGTGTATGCCTTACTGCCTGACCTTTATGCTGTGCAGGTGTGTGAGTCTCATATTGCTGCTGCCTTACTGTGTAACCTTTCCAGGAAAAATGGTATACTTGTCCAGTGTGAATTATCATGAAGTGCATTAACACTGGCACCGTATTTACAGCCTGCAGGATCCTCTTTTAGGAGCATAACAGCAAATCACAGAGAACCGTTGGTGTCGGTGATGGGAAGGAGCCCGTTAGTCTGCTGCCTCTTGGTTTTTATTGCCAGGGCTTCTTGTTTGGACCTGATGCTGTGCAGAGTGCTGCCCATGGCCCCTCATACCAATTTGACAAATAGCGTATGGAGCACCCCAGATGTGCAGCAACAACAGACGGCACTGAAGAGAAATAAGCTGCAGCGTATGTTCTCTCAAAGCTCAGGCAGTGGTTATTTGCTTATGTGTACGGAAATGCCCTGTGGCCCCTCTCATGGATTCGAAAATCTTTATTGGTAATTTAAGGTTCTATTGTCTGACTTTGATCCTTAAGTGTTTCCCTGAACCTCATATGTTTCCTTCTTGATGTGTGCTTATGCTTTGGATGACTTTCCTTTAAATTCTTTTTATGCGCAGCGCACAATAGAGCAAATCCTCTGTGCTCCCAGCTCTACATACAGCTTACAGTAAAGTACATTAGCCATGGGAAGGACAGGAGTAATACATCCATAACAGAAATGAAAAAAAAATAGTTAGACAGCTGTGGTTTACTGGGTAACATTTAAAAACACTGTATGATGCCCTCTCTGCTCAATTAGAGCCCCTTTGAATTGTCTTCCTGTTTATAAGTATTCATCTGTTCAAACAATATTATCCTGACACACAACATTTCGGTCAAAATAAGACAAAATGTACATTAACTAAAACCTTAAGGGTAAGTGGGAGAAACCATTTTGTAAAAAGTATGTGACATGATCTAACTAGATGTTCCATTTTGTATTTTTTTATTATTTCACTTTTTATAGCCTGATTTAAAATATGTATCATGGCAACAAGTTAGGAACAGTTAAAAAAGCAAGAGAAGGAATCTGAATGCCAGCACTCGTGTCACAGAGGTGACTGACTTTCTTGGCTATTGTAGAACGTGGAGGCACCCCGATGCTCAGGAAAACAGTTAAAGCAACAAGATACTGCTGTTCTGATGGATTTGTGTTGCTTAATTTCCATTTGTAAGGGCAAAGTCATGTTTCCTTTTCTTTTTTGAGGAAAGAAACTCACCATGAGGGTGCTGTGAATGGTTTGAGCAGAATATTTCCCACATAGTCATTACATTGAAAGAAAAAAAAAAAGGGGAAAACATCAAAGGTTCGGTACGTCACTGGAATTACTATTCCGGTCTGGTTTCCCGTATCAAAATAACTTTGAAGTTTCATGTTGCTCTTTTGTAAACCTCACAAAGGAACTGACACCTCGCTCTTTAAGATCCGCGGGTCCTAATTCGGTATGTGCAGGTGTGGGTGACCTTGTCTCGGTTCTCTTTAATTGGATGACCCATTGCTTTGAATAAAGGCTGCTCATCAGCGAACGCCGGGGAGTGGCATCATATCTGAGTTCATGGAAGTGTCAAGATAAGAATAAGAATGAGAATGAGATGGTCCAAAGAGAGAAGCTAAAAGAACGTCAGAGACCATAACCACATGTTTTTTTTTTCCCCCTCCGGAGACACGTGTAAAGTCAGAAGAACACAGAGTCATATAAAGTGTATACAGTCTGGTTTCTTATGGACCATGCCTCCATCTAACTCCGCTGTCCAGCCTCGTCCCTCCCTCCCTGTCCACTTGTTCACCACTTTTCTGTCCTCTCTAGCTTGAATATAGTCATTTGAAATAGTCCCTATGGAATAGGATTCAGAGAAGCTTTTTAGTTATGTAACTGGAGCCCTCTCATGGTTCTTCTGTGCCTTCTCTTCCTCCTCTTTTGCCCCCTCTCTGTTTCACTTTCTCATATGTGTGCTTTAATTGTTGAGAAATGCTGGTGGAGTTCCCAAAGGCTGGAGTGAGTGACCTCTGTGTTTGTGTAAGTTTGCGCGTACCTCAGGGGCATCATAAACTTTCTACATGATCCCAGACATGCTCACTCCCCTCCTCTCTGCATCTCTATTCATCTCTGTACATCCATCTGTTTCTATATTTATAGAATTCCTAAGTGTAGAGATGCACTTTTAGCACTTCCGTTTCCCCCCTCTTGCATTGTTATTCCGTGTTTCTTCAAAAATATTTGCTCTGTGAGTGCTGCAGATTAGTGCCTCCTGTGCAATGGGAGCACAAGTGGAGCACTTCCATTGAAACTTGTTTCTTTTAAAATTGTGCCAAAGTGTATTTTGGGGGGAAAAGAGCAAGCAAGCAAACACACAAACAAACAAACAAACAAAAAAGCTTATTTCTCTGATTCTACCCCAGACACAGATTATATATCCATGTCAAACAGGTTGGGCTGAGCAGAGCCTACCTGCACCGCAGCAGCCCTGGAGTCTGGCCCTCTCCATGCTCAGGATTATGAGCAGTGGTGGCAGAGAAATTTGTTTCTTTTATCTGAACAATGCTCCATTTGCAAAAAAACCTTTTTCAAGTTATCTCTCGTCCGCTAAAGTGGGAGCCAATTGGCGTATTTGCTGAGATGACGGTGGAGTCCGCTCTTGTTTCTGAAACACCTCACAAAGAGGCAGGGAGAGAGTTTTTCTGCCTCTGGTTCTGGCAGATTGATGCACGGGCAGAATTACATGCTTCCAAATGCGTTCACCTCTTTTCATTATCTTGTTTAAAATAGTCTCCACAGAGATATTCTGAGTTTACGTCATTGCTTGAGAGTTTAACCTAACCCTAAACCAGGGGATGGCAATTCCAGGCCTCGAGAGCCACTGTCCTGCAGGTTTTAGAGGTTTCCCTGCTTCTACACACCTGATTCAGATAAAATCTATCTCTTCTAACGGTGCTGCTGATGTTGTGATGATGTGAATCAGGTGTGTAGAAGCAGCGAAACCTCTAAAACCTGCAAGACAGCAGCTCTTTAGGCCTGGAGTTGCCCATCCCTGCCCTAAACACTTACCTTTGACACAATTGTGAAGTAAACTTTGGTGGTAAGTCTATTTACCCTTACTATCAGTCTTACCAGAACTATGGAACACAGAAAATAATGCACATATACTGCAAAGCTGCGTGTTTTGGCCTCAGTTTTAACTCAGATGATGCCCTGGAACCACCAGTACCGACAAGCCCCCATTCCCAGTATTTAGCTAATAGCTGAAAATACAGAGGGAGAGGCCACATTATGATTTCTGATAATCATTGATAAGAGAAAAAGTAGGTAAAAAGCATCTTTACTCTGATGAGCTAAAACAAGAGCATCATCTGCTTAGTGTGTGTTCTCCGAAAAGCTGCAGGCAACGCATGCATGTCTGTAGTTGAGGAGATAATACTGCTGTTTTTTTTTTTGGGTAAATGTCGCTTAAAGCCAACAGTGGCCTCAACAAAGGACCACTGTTTATTTCCTAATTGAAGTCTCAATTTTTGCCACGCAGTGACCTGTGTGTTTCCTGTGCAGCTTTTGAAGTTTTTTGTGATGAGGTCTAGCCACTGGGAAGAATTTAATGGTCTAAGTATTTGGCTAGTATTTGGACTGCTTATCCCATCAGCAGCTACACCACTGAACCAAGCAGGAAACGTAATGAGAGCAGATAAGTCGGGGGGGGGAAATGTCACATTTGAACCTGCGGACACATTTGCTGGCGGCTTTGCAGCAGAGAGCGAGGCGGTGGGACAGTGTGATACCAGGCCTTACACGCAGGCATCAAAGCCAGGAGGAGAGATGTTTTGGTCAACATCTAAATCCCCTCTGTCATGCCTGTCCGCTCCGGAATCAACAACAACCCCTTGAGACTGGGGTTTATGCTGCATTTAAAGACAGAGGACCTGCTAAGGTCCCATGCCATGCCATATTTTTATTTTCATTTTTTGTATTTTTCCTGTTATGATCACAACGGTGTGATGCACACTTTCAATTCACGGTGACAAATGGCATCTGAGGGCATCGAGGGGAGAGGAAGATTTGCAAATCAGGGCATGTAATATTATTCAAATGCCAGGCTTTAAAGAGAATCCATGTACAATTCATTAAAATGCTACCGCTGCTGCCACTCGTTCTAATGATACATACAAAAATAACAATGCCAAAGGACAGTTTTCCTTTTCCGTCCTGTAGGTGAGAAAATCCTTGTGTGCCGACATTCAGAAAAATGATAAAACTCTTTCAGTTATTTGGGTTATGTCAAACAACCAGTTTTAGTTTTCTAACTGCCTATTTGACTAATCATGTTTATGAGTAAACGTGGACTAAATGTTTCGAAATATTCATTACTTAGGCATTAGGTTTAGTTGCCAGCAAAAAAGAAGCCAGCCAAGTATAAAAATTAGAGCTGTGGGGACTATAAAAAGAATAAATTTGGTTATTAGATTGAAGAATATGCCATGAATGTTTCACGTACAGAAGGTTGCCTATTGCCACAAAATTAATGTATGATAATTAATTTTTGTTCATCATCAGAGTAACATGTATATTCCACCTGCAGTGGAATTTTTAATATCCTATTCTTCATACAACAAGAACCAATTATCTATCCGTTTGCTATATCTCTTATTCTTTGAGGGTCAGCCATCAGCTAACCCAACATGCATGTTTCTGGATGGTGGGAGGAAGCTCAGAGAAAACCCACGCACATGCCTGGAAAACATGCAGGCATATGAATGCAGGAAGCCACAGGAACCCTCAGTGCAGCCCCCAGCTTATTTCTGAAGATTTCAACCCCCCCAAATGTCCTCCATGAGCCATCAAGTATGTTTGGAAGGCATAGGCACACCAACTGTGGATCACTTAGTATTTTCATTACAACTGGAGCTTTTTCTCATTCAGTATATTCATCCACTCTAATCTAATGTTTTTCTCCGAGACATTCTCGTCTGATATCAGGCAAAATTGGGAACTCATTACGTTGCTTCCGGCTTTAGCGAATTAGCCAATTTAAAGTTCTTGACTCAGCCGATAGACTCTTGAGATTAATTGATTTACCGAGCAATTAACCTTTTCTGATAATCAGAGGAGAAATTGAAACAATTTGTGACTCTAGAAGAAATTCTTCTCTAAATGACCTAAAATTCTTCCCTATATACATATATATCAGATAAGCACAAAAGGGAAACTATTTTTTAGCACAGATCTTACTGTGAAAGCTTTTTAATTTGTTAGTATTGAAAGAGTTCTGGAAACCATCAATATCTCTTGTCACTGTCATTTCCATGAATCAGAGCCTACCTATGTTTATTCTGGGGTCCTACAGACCTTTAAATTCTCAGTATTTTATTGTTTTGCTGGTAACCCCGATCTGTGGGAGCACAGCACTGTGCCAACATATCTCAAAAGCTGGAACAGTGCTGAAAGGTGAAAATACAGCCTCACAGACGTGATATAATGATTGGTGATACAATACAAGGAAGCAAACCCATTCTGGGATTTGCTGTGCGATATTTTGGAATGTTCTTTTGTAAATAATTTGTTTTGGCTGACAGGAATACCACCACTCAGTTCGGATGCCGTCTGCTTTATTACCACCACAAACAGAAAGCAAGACTTCCCCATTACTTTGGATAAAGTCTGATGAGTAAATGTCTTATAACCTAGGAGATATAAAGAATGCTGCCCCCATGGCAGAGCATCTTAGGAGGATGACAAAAAATGTGTATTTGGTTAGATTTTCTTGAACTCACCCTTGACATAATGTCAGTCACGCATGTCACATGCAGACGGTTATTTTTAAATGAGATTGTCACATGACTGTCAAATCATTAATGCTAATATGCTTGTGTGACCCTGACATCATTTTGTTCCCTACAAAACAACGATGTTTTTAAGATTTAAAGTGCAATAGAAATACTTTAAAATGGGCTCATTTGTTTCATTGTAAAAGTCACATTGATATAAGTCTGAAAGAATCTCTATAAAAAGAAAAGCCCTTTACTTGCTGTAGACTCAGAGTCTGATATGACCAGCATGTCGCTGCTCTATCAGGGGTAAAGAGCAATCACAGAACCAAGTAGCCTTCTGGGGCTGCTCTTGCTTCTCTCAGGCTGAATGGGAGCCCACACACGCCACTAAAATTGGCCTGACAAATATTGACATACCTGTCAGGTTGTCTAATACACGAAGATGGCTTTCTGAGCCAACAGGGATGATATTTTCTTTTTTTTTATCTCACATTGCCATCAAAAGTTCTTCAGGAAAAACATGGCTAAAGCGAACTCGATATTTAGCATTTCACAGCACTTCACAGCTAAATTTAATTAAATCAGCATCACTGAGGACAAAAATGGAAAAAGTGATCGACCCATGATGATGCTTAGTAAGTCTGTTGTTATATTTTTCTAAGGGATAACTACAGGATAAGGAATTTTGCAGGAAATGTAGCTGTGCTTTTATCAAAAGCTTTTTTTTTTTTTGTTTAGTAATAAGGAATTACCTGTGTCCTGGTATTATGGCACAACTGGCACACTGTACATGCTTTGTGACACCTAACAAATGTAGGATTAGAGATCTTTTTCTAGGAAATGCAAACGTAATTTGTATTTGCCTGGATTGCGGGCAGATAAAATGTCAACATGTCAGGAAGAAATTAGATGCGTTAAAATTATATTTTATACCTGATTTGTTTAAAAAAAAGATTGTGTTGTAGTTACAGAGCCAAATGATGAGAATCACTGAAGAGTAAATACCATTCAACCTAGATCTAATTAACCTCGGATGTTTTTGCCCGGAAAGACCAATATGACACAGTGCTCTGCTAACATAATTGTACATGTTGTGCTTATGTAGCGTACACTTATTGACAAGATATCATCAAACGGCAGACAATAGAGCCAGAGCCAACTGTCTGAATTAAATCCCAGGGAGATGTAATCCCCATTCTGCACTTTTCAAGTCATTGATTGGGAAAAATTGATTACGACTTGGATGGGCTTTTCAGGAGACTATTGAATATGTAGAAATAGAGTGATTGCATTATGTAATAGGTCATTAGTTTTGAACTGAGATATGTCCCTGCCGAATGCATATAGCTGTCTAATACAAAGTCTTCACGTAGAGATATCTGAACCAAAAGGAAATCACTTTGTGCAGTTAGTTCACAGATCAGTCAGTTCATCATCAAATTGAACTTGACACCCTCCTGATAATTTGTAATTGTCCTACTATGGCAAGATGGGTACGATAACACCCCCACTCGCCACTTTCTTTTTGATTTCAAAGGGACACCTCTAGTTATTGGCTGCTTTCACACACGGTGGTATTGGCACTGACCAGCACTGGTGTGAAAACAAGTGCCAGACAGTGTTTACTGGCTTCTACCAAGTGTCTGTATCGAGTTGGCTGGGTTTGTATCCTTTTTTTTGTCAGCGTTCCCCTATTAACCAAAGCTGTTTATCCTCTAAAAATTCTGCCAAATCTGACATTTAATTATTACAACTATTTATCACTTAGTGACATTTTTCATTAGTCTTAGGATTATGTGAAATTGTCATGAAAAATGGGTCAGTTTTATTGATGTAATGTACATATTTTCTAGCCAAAGCAACACAAGAAACCAACTGAACTGAGCAAAAATCAACAATTAAAAATGTTTAGATAAAAAGGTAAAATAATTGGGGAGACATTGTTCTTGTTTTGTTTTTTTTAGACGATGAGTCTTAAGGGTGATTGATAATTGAGTGTTGTTGTTGTCATTTGTCAATATGGTTCCAAATATGGAATCAATTTGTCTCTGAGATGACCAATTAGCTCGGTTCAACTGCTGCATATGCCCAGCAAAGATGGAGCGCTGGTGGACAGATGGAGCCGTGCACGACTCGGAAATTCAGTGTAATTTACCAGAAAATGTAAAGCCAAATCCTGTAATGTATGCTTATGGCTGACAAACCCATCTGGTTATCAGAAGTAAAGAAAATCCCGAAAATTTAATCAAAACCAATAATAAAAGGAACGCAGATGCAGATACGTTTTGCAAAAAGATAAACTTCCATTAAAAATGATACCAGGAGTAAAATGTAAAGATAAAACAAAAAGCAATAGTTGAAAGCATCAAATCAATCCTGGCAACACCGGTGTGGTTCTGCTGTATCCCGGTGATATAGGACAACCAATGGAGCCGGAACAATGTCATGTATTGATGATTTTTCCCTCTGAAAGAACCTAAAGCTTGACAGCATTACTGCTGAGATACACTGGGGTGTTTTGAGTGCTCAGATTCAGCTGGGGCAACATTTGATCGTTCCACAGAGTGACCGGACAGAATGATTCAACATGGCATCACTAACTCACACAGGAGGAGGCCTTTACTGTCAGCTTCCACCGACACGGGGAGATGTAGGAAAACAGTGAAGGTAGAGTCCCATGTTTGTTTTGTGCTGAAGGGAAATTCTTCTACCTTAACCAGGAAATTGGAAAACTAATTATGGAAGTGTTGATGTGAAAAACTAACATTTTGATGTTAAAAAAATGCTGAATCAAACCGTTTTATAACTGTAACCCTCACAATTTTTGTTTCTTGTCCCATGCTAACACCTCAGTTTTCATTTTGGGATGAACTGTACTGTCTAATCTTTATGAAATAGAATTTAAGGTCATATTAGATTATATGATAGAGTATTTTTGTAATAAATGAATGAAAAATCAATCTTCAGTCAATGCTTTTCTTGAGTCAAGCATCATCAGCTGGCTCCTTAAAACAGGCCACCAACATTTGGCTGGACCATTTTCCCTTTAAAGGCAGTCAGATTTGTACTCTGGTACATTGTAAGGACTTAAAACGAGTCACATATTGATCACATTTATATTTAGGAATTGTTTTTAATGAATCATATCAACCAGGACAGGAAATAGATTGAGTGGGATATTTAGAAGCACAGTGTAAATAGGAATGTGTGTTTCTCTCCGACTCATTATGAATCCTGAGCCAACACAGATGGGCTCACAAACAGCTATCCAAAAACAACAGCCTGTCTGCAATAAAGCCGCATAAAAGTGGATCCTGACACTGAGATTTTGCTTTGAATATAAACTTTGACTATAAAATCTGAAAATCAAAATACCTCAGCAGCAGGATGGAATGCAAAACAAATACAACAATCAACACGCGGCAAAGTGGAAGTTGTCTATCAAATGGTCCGGTTTCACTACGTGAGCCATGAAGGCTCAGCAACAGCAAAACCACATACAATATCCACCTCAATTATTTTCATTTTTACACTGTGGCCATATCCCAGTGAAAAACCAGATAGGCATGACATCTACTATTTCAATGTTAAGTCAAAACCATGCAAGACTTGAAGCTTGACTAAAATTATATGTGCATTAACACAACCAAAATCAGGTGCAAGGACCTCAAATGTTTGCAGATTCTTTACTTAACTTGGTATGAAAAAGATAAGAACAAAGATCAGATGCTTACAAGTATCCATGCAATCAAAACTATGTCAAATTTGAACTTTCCCATGAAACACAGAGGACGAAATTAACCATGTTCTGTCTGTTCTTATTTTCTTCTCAAAATATCCATTTAAAGCAAAAACAATGAAAGAACAAAGCTAAATATTTGCTTGTAATCCTCTGAACCATAAGTAATCAGCATCTCCCAGACAGCTCTTCAATACTGTCAGACTGCTGTGCCACTTAGAGGCAATAAGGCAATCTTAAGAAATAAAAGAAGGCTATCACTTTGTTTACTCGGTTTCAGGCACTGCTGGCTCCTGCATTAAGGGACAGATCTGAATTTAGTTTTGTGGCAAGAACATTAGACTTTGCTTTAATTGGGAATGTGCATTTGTAGTCATTTACCTTAATTGCACAAGGTCGTGGCCACTCAAGATGTGCTTCTGGGATTAAAAAAATGACTATTTTCGGGGAGTTTTACATGTCGCAGAGCTGGTGCGTCTCTCCAGTAAAATGATTTGAGGTCAGTGGTGAAGGATGGAGGTTTGAATGGGACAACTGATGAAGCCGGAGTGATTTAAAATACAGTGTTTCTGTGGATTTGGGTGATAAAAAGGATGAGTTGGAACAGATGGGGGGGGAAATACCAGTGACAGGACTTACCGGGGGATGATAAAGTGATATTTAAGGTTAAACAAGAGGAGAAGAATGTTTCCTTGTGTACTTGGATCTTCCCTGGAGACAGCTTGTGTGCTGGAACCATCTGCTACCAAACCCTCCACTCTAAGTGCTCATTTGTAGGATGAGAAACTTGGGGGTCACATGTGAGTAAATTGTTGGTCGTGAATGTTTCCAAACAAAGGCACGGCAGTTATTAGATGCGGTTGAATGTGGACAGAACGCTCGGAGGGTTCCACTATGCCACAGTCCACATCACTATGAACGCGTTCTATCTTATTATTGGCAACAAAACCTATCTCTCCACTCCCCAAAAAATGAATTTAAGGTGTTTTTTCTTAAAGAAAAGGTTTCTCTGTAGTAGCATCAACTCACCAATAAGTTAAGGAACAGTCCATTGTCAGTGGATATTTTCCTGTAAGCAAATGAGTGGCTGAAACAAAAGCATTGAGAAGAACCAGAAAGTGAACATCAACTCTAATGAAAGGAAACATAGATGTAAAGATGAAAAACAGTGACGATACATTTTTTAAAATTTTACTGTAAATGTAGTGAGTGGATGCCATATTTTATAATACCAGTGGTATGTTGTATAAAACGGTTAAAAGACAAATGCACCCAGTGGAGTCCTTCGCCTTTTCCCTGAGGGTGGGAGCTGGAAAATCAAGCCCCCACGTCACCGCCCTGACAGCAAAGACGAGGCGGCTCTGAGTGCCTCTCCATCGCAGGGGAGCTGTAGCAGCACCGCTCCTGTCAGCAGGCTGCCCTCTCACAGCTAAAAATAAGATGTTAAACACTTCAGATATAAAAAAAAAAAACACAAAAAAAAAGCCTTCCCTCTCACTTGCTATGTAAATTGTTCCAACTCAGAACCCGTTAGGAATTTCATCTCTCCCCATCAGCTCTACTGAACTCCTCTCCTCCACACTCCAACACCGGGGAGGTAACTTTTAGAGTCTAAAAAAGCTGTCCCACTCACGAGTTCTAACCTCCGTAGCGCTTCACTTCAGTCAGCAAAGTGTTGAGCAGAGACATCTCCTCAAGATCTTTCCATCAAAGCGTTTTCTGATCAAAGAGCTCAAAATATTTCAGGATGGCTGAGATGCTATGAATTTGTAAATCTATGCCAGAGTGAATTCCAAAAATCCCTCTTTGTACAGGTGGGAGTACAGTTTCTGCTCTTTTCTGGGTTACAGATCGGGTTCAGGTCCCTGCGAGGGGTTTTCTGGGTCAGGAACACTTTCAGACTGACTTTTTACCCCATGTTTCTTACACATACAAATGCCCTGACCCTTTAAGAGCTGGGAGGAGAATCCAGTGTAATTCTTGTGTGAGGATGAAGGTTAAATCCTGAAACGAGCCGTTATTCACTACAAACATTTGCAAAGACGTCCAGGAAAGTCTTTGATCTACTTTAATATTCATAAGCATGTCTTAGCATTTGTTATGGCACGGATACAAAGCTTTTTGTTTTGCCCATGTCATAACATCCTGAAGCTTTTAGCAACTCTTTTGCTGCTCTTCACTGCTATTTTTGTCTCGGCTTGTTTTTTTTTGTCCCTTTAAAGGGATCCATGACATCTTAAGATTTTTCTGTCGCCTCTGGATCTTAGTTCCACTCACAGTTAGTTACCAGTAGTTTGTCGTGTCAACGTGCAAATAAATCCAATGGGAAGGGGCCTAAGCTGAAAATGTCTTTACATTAGCTCTGCTCCCTCCAGTTCAGCAGAGGCTGTTTGGTATTCTCTGTTAGTTTAATCTGAGTGTGCGTTTGTCGCCTGATTTAACCTGAGCGCGGACCAGCCTATTCTGAGCTCTGTGCATTTAGGAAATGACAGTGTAGGACACGGTTTGGATAAGGCTGATAAAAGCAAAAGAACTGACTCTGATTGCTTCTAATGTCTCCTCCAAAAGACTCTTGAAATCAACTGTTATTCTGTATAACCACATTCTTTGATTCATGATCAAAAAAGTGCAGAATGTCTTCGTGTCTCCTCAATAAAACATGAAAAGAGAAGAAATGTTAAAAAAACATGATAAAACCATAATTAATCTTATCTTTCACCTTGCTGTGATGAAAATTTCTGCATCCAAAATGTGTGAGTTCAAATCTTTGCAAATGGGTTTTTAGATTTTTTTTGCAATTACCCTGCTGTGGCACTATTATGGAAGCCAGAAATAGAAATGATCTATTAGAGCCATTATCTGAAAATCAATCATTCATTTTCTTATTATTTTAACATAATGTTTTTCTATGAAAGATCTCTTCCTGTTTTCTCAACCTAATAAATCTTCTTTTTTCCTCATAGTGAGTTTAGTACGCGTGAGAAAATAAAATGGTGTCCTATATCTTACACCACAATCATCAAACCAGTGTGTGTAGATTATATCTTCACAACTAAAGCAGCTGATATGGGAAAAAGATGGGAAAGAGTACCAAAGTCTATGGTATCTGCCACTAGTCAGCGTAGATTTCCGATATCCAGTTCATGATAATCCTACATGCCTCACTTCTTTGAGGTGTGCAAAGTCCAGTTATCATCTTTTCAGGCATTTAGGAGCTGCCATTGGGATTTATTTGAAGGTGAGAAGTGGAGAACGATGAAGTGAAATATCATCCCTGGGCTTACTGATACTCTCCTGATTTTTATGGATTGGAAAAGATCATAGTCACAGAAAGTTGTTATTGTTTTTTGTTTTTGTTTGCTAAAGGTGTTATATATCCATAGGTTATATCATATTATATAGGACTTTCCTTCATAAAGAAGTGAAAAAAAAACTTCCCAAACACATTCAGGATACGAGGAATTATCCTTATATTCTAATTATTTGTAATTTCAGCTAAATTATTGACATAATTGTCAAAATGAGCAATGACATCACAGTGAAGGTGTAGAACAAGTCTTGTATGTGATGGAGATAACTTCAGAAGATGATAGTTTAGAAGAAAATCTATATCCTGACCTTAAATAAGATTTAAATTAATAGTGTTCCGGCTAAAACACCTCCAGCATCCGCTCCATAGCTGAGAATCCCAACAACCAACAGTTCCACTGACAGGGAATAGGTCAAATGTCCTTTTGTGTCCTCAGAGCGCACAAAGTGTGTGTCAGCGTGTGTCAGAAATACATACGTTTAACATGACAGAGGCCTCTAACCCAGGGGGGAGAGGTTTTCTCTCTGCCACTCATTATTTCAAATGTTCACTTTTTATGATGTGTGGGGTCAGTAGGGCATAATATGTGCTAACCGCAAAGCTAATTAAAAGGAGATATGCGCTCCTTGAAGTAACAAGACAGATCTATGCAAAAAAAACACAATAAAGTTCAGTCTGCATTACGATGTATAGTCGCTTCTGTAAAAATCTTAGTTATCATTTCCGTGTCGGACTCGAACCCTCACAAAACATTTGCAGTGAGTGAAGAGCTCCACTAGAAAACCAAGTTCAAAACTTCCCTCCTCCTCATGAGAGGACTGACCTCAGAGCACCACCCCCTCCTCCACCTATTTCATGGACTCTTGACATGAGAAATACAAGGATTAACTTAGCCTCCCTCAGCCCTGAGAAACGGAAATTAGAAATAAACAAAAGCGTATTCTCTGCTCAGTTTTCTGTGAAAAGAAACAAAGCATCTTTTAATTTTCTGTGCGACCTCTTTTCCAAGCATCACCAGTTCGGCTGAGTTATTTGTCCAAGTTTTAATAGAGCAGCGGTTAGTTCATGTTTGAATGTTTTGCTTTTTGTTTAATCTTAGGAAATATTAAGGAGCACTATTCATCAGTGAATTTGAAAGTAACCACTCCGTAGTTTAGAAGATGACAAAAAAAAAGCAAAGTATGACAAAAATTAAGCCTTTTTCCTAAAAATACTCTTAAATAGATGATTGGCATTCATCCATTTTTTTGTTATTTTTCTTTAAATACAGTTGGAGTGTGGTACTTTTGTGGGTGGCACAAATCCACTTAGAGGCCATGCGGGAGCGCTGGTATCCCCGTGCACACGTGTGTTTGTGTGAGCGTGTCTGGAGCAGGAAAAGACGGGAGAATGCCATGTGACAAAACGGAGGATTTCGACACATGCCTGTGTGATGTTGATGAGCTGTGTGCTGGAGTGGGTGTGTGTTTATGCGTGTGATGGCTGTGCCAGGAGCCTGGAGTGAGGGTGCAAGACGAGCTTGAACTCAATTGCGGCCCACCACCGGGGGGGGGGGGGGGTGCACGGACGTGATGGCACACATGTGAGGAGTCTTCTTTTGTCGGAGTGGCACTTGGTGTCATGTGATCCAGAGACAGATGCAGAGGAGCCTCCCCAGAGGAAGAAGAGCACTTTTTTTCTGCATCCTCCTCACTCATATTTAGAAAATCACTCTTAGCTGACACACAGGGAGCTGTTTGATGTGTGTATCTCTGTGCTCTGTAATGTACATTCTGATTTTCTCCTTGAATCAATGAAGATTGCAGTGGGTTTTTTTTAAGACAAACTGTCTTTGATTTGATTGTTTTTTAAGAAGCAGAACACGACTTCAAAGTTTTGGAATTTTGGAGCATCGCCAAAATGTGTTCAAACTATGATAATTAGAGCCAACAGCTGGTTGATCATCTGCATCTTGAAGCACAGGGGAGCCGCTGCTGTGCGGCTCTGGTGACTTCTGTCAGTTCCTCTGTACTGAGGGAGACGGAGAGATTTAAGGGAGATCTGCCAGTCACTCGCCTGGAGGTGAGTGACAAAATCACTAAAACATCAGCATATTTCATTCTCTTTGTACCCGGTGGTCATAAAAGCCAGAGAACCACTTTGTCAGAAGATCAGAACGGAGTTTTATTCAAATTAAAAAGTTGGAGATATCTGGCCACTGACTCATAGGGGGTAGGAAAAAGATGTGGGGAAAGAAAAGTTAGCAGAAAAGAGTGCAGCTCAGTATTCTTTCTCTTCAAAAAGTTTGCAGGATGGATTTAGCAACCATGGCCACACTACCGTAATGCTAACGCTTTGATAAAATTGAACACAAGTGATTGATTATTCTTGTTCTTTGGTTGTCCAATAAAAATTAGATTTATTAAAACATTTTATCTGCACCCTTCACTTTTTATTTATCTGTTTTTTTTGTTGATTCATTTTCTTTCTTTGCTTTTCTGCTTTCAAATTATTTTTAAAGCACTTTGAATTGTCTTGTACATGAAATGTGCTAAACAAATAAACTTGTCATGCCTTGCCTAACTCTTAACTGAAAGGTTTAATTAAAGAGTCTCATGCACGTCTAATACATGTGACATGTTCGCATCCTGACTCCAGTTATCACAACTCGGAATTTAAGACACAAGGTGTTACCACTGACTTCTTAAATTCATGACATTTTCATGAGAGTTACTAAAATATAACAGATGCTCTTGACTTCTATTAAAGAAAGAAAAATGTTATTTGACACTTTCCTTTCTAGGAGATTAAAAATGTCATTGGGCCATTTTCAAAATATGTGATATATATTTTGGGCTTTTTGTTTTTACCTTTTGTGGTCACGGGATTATTACTGTCCCACAACAATTTAGTTGTGGCACCTGTGAGCACTTTGAGCTTGTGAAAAATATGTGGCGCCTCTTGGGCAGTAACCAAGAGTTGCTTTTATTTTTACTGTTGTCAAGATAAATGCCAATTTATGTCCTCTTGTTAATTCAGTTATTTCTGTGTGGAAATCGGCATACACAGAGTGCAGAAAACACAAACATAGGCCTGAAGAGATTTAAAAAAAAATCTTTGATCCACCACCGTTTCTGTTCATGTCTGTTTGAGAAAATGATAATTGTCATTTAGAAGATTTTTTCGGTAGAATAACTTATTACACATAGATCTAGGATCTTACAATTACACTATGTGCTTTCAAGTTAGGCTGAGAAACAGAACAGATGATTGGTCAAAAGAGGCCATTTCTCTCCTGTGCTGATAATAGATGTTTGCTTACCTCTATAAGAGCTGCTAGTGATGTTTTCCATCACTTTAATTCCTCCAGCAGCTAACACATTGGATATAAACATGAGTTTGGAATCTTTTAGATTGTATTGTTCTCACGATCAACAGGGTTTGCTTTGCAAGGTACCACAGAATTGTATCTAAAGATTGGCTTTGGCTGCACAGCTGAAACTGTGTTATCGTAATGATTTTTGAGCTGTCACATAGTCTGTAAGGCAGAAAAATTCAGGGGGGAGCGGGCAGTGCATCCGGAAAGCCGCTGCAGCCACAGCAACAGTTCAGCTTCACGTTCAGTCCAAAATTGTGCTCGGCTTGGATGTTTTCATTTTCTTTTTTTTTTATTTATAGATTTGATCATTTGCCCATTTGATTTCATAAAGGAAAACCTTGACGCGATAAAGCCGAGTGGAGCCCTGCAGGTTGTGAGCAGTCTCTGTTTCCTCTGTGACTTGATTTGATTTCATGCCTTGTTGGTCTTTGGTTTTATATCAGTGTGTTTCTACATTGCTTTGGTCAGTATGGAGTAAATCAGAACATCAGAAATGATGGCAACAAAGGCGAATGCATCCTAACCCAATATTAAAAAGCTTATGTTTCCATTTCAGCTTGTTCAAGTTTTGGGCAATAAATGGGACCCTTTTTTCAAAAATTTACCACAGCAACAGGGGAATATGAGTCATGTAAACCTACTCTTTCAACCCCTTTTCCAACTATCAACAAAAAAAACATTTTACCTAAATGTATTATTATATGAAGACATGTCACACTAACTTTTAGTTATTTCTCTGCATATTTCATTTGACTTGAGGTCGAGGAAGAGCGGATTAGCAACCCTTTAATCCATGCAGGTGGTGGTGTGGCCTTGAGCTATTCAAGTCCTCTCTCTTCAGTATGCAGGCCAACTTCTTTGGAGAATTGGAGCACACAACCGCTCTAGGGGGATTTTTAGCTAAATAAATAGACAAAATAAAAGAGCTGCAATAAGAAAGGGTTTTAGAGAGAAAGAGATGATATTAGCTTTGTGATTGAGTAGGGAGAGTGGGACTCCTGGAAGGAGAGGGAACGGAAAGCCATCCTAGGTGTAAGTGTTGTGGCATCTTGTGGTTCTTCCACTCTTAATTATCACGTCCCCCAGTGTGCCATCTCTCTTTCCGGCTCAGCCACTTTCTTCATCTCTTTTTCAATTTTCTAATTGCATGGTTTTAATTAAAGCCACACCGCACTGACAGCGAGTCAATTAAAAAGTCAAGAAATCGGCACAGATAGCAAAAGGCTGCAATTTTTGGGGAGGAGAGCTTGGTGGTATTTCCAATTTGTTTCTGTCATAATTCTGTAATCACAATTTTGTGAAGCTTTCAGGTGAAAGAAAAAGCTGCGTCTCTCCTGCATGATTAAGTGATATTTTGTCACTGGGGCTTTTATTTTGCTGTGGTAATGTGTGTTGAGGTTTGTATGTTCAGTGACATGTGTGATACTTCAACAGCTCCCCTGGATTTCTTGGATTCGTTGTATTTACCTTTCCAGTGTAAGCGCGGTTTGTTAGTTTGTTTCTTCTCTTTTTCATTATTGTGATTTCACATCCAGTTATGTTTCGTTAGTGTATCATTCCCTCCCTCATTAATACCAATTCCTACTCCCTCTAACTACTCAATTACAGATTTACTATAGCCTCATAGTCTCCATCCCATTGCGTCCATCTTTTTCTTAATAATACCACAGTCTCCTCATCCTGTCTTTTAATTAAGCATCAGCATGTGTGTTTCATCTGTGTCCTACCTCTTTTATATACAGAAGACTCTCCAGCCACATTAGGCCTGACTATTTGTAGATTAGATTTTTTTTAAATTGGGTAGTTGAAATAATGCCTCTGCCTTTAATGTGCTTTCCTGATAAGTGGGTCAGCTCAGATGGGAGTTATCTATTTCTGAGAGAAACGCCCATATAAGTAACTTTTTTGTGTATAACTCTTCCGTGACAAAAAGTGCTTCTTACAACACCAGTTTCTAGTCATTGCTTTAAAACCTATTATACATTACTATAATTTCCCATGTTCCTCATAAAGCTGCGGGATTACTATTCATTATTTACCCTCTCAATGAAACACTTTAGATATTTACTCTGTACAAGGAATTAATTACACATGTGCATTTGATTACTTCCCATAAAGCACAAGTCATTCTGCAGCTTCTAAGCACCAGAACTCAAATACAGAACAATGTCATGTCTTATTCTAAAACCTGTTGATGGGTTATGTGACTTTAATAAAGTTAGGATAGACTCCACATTGCCAGCAGCTAAAAAGATGTTTTGAGATGAAGATGGAACGAATAAACGCTTTTATATCAGCACTGGCAATTAAAGGAAAGGCTTGATCACTCAGTTCTGAGTTGATTGTAATTGAAGAAGACGAGGGGTTCCTCTTGTTTTCTGGCTCTGTCCTCCCAGTGAAACCTCTCTACCTTCCTGCTACTTGAACAGTAAACTCTCTTCCATTCTAGCCATCATTGAATGCATTCAGCAACTCTTCTTCGTTTGGAAATATTTCTTTCTTTCACAGTTACTCTGTTCATTTCACAGGCAGCCACCGCCACTCCAACTTCACCTATCATCCAAGGACTCATAACTCCCTGAAAGGTCGGGCTCAGACCTCCGCAGAGCGTTCTGAGTCAGCCGCAGGAAATCTTTGTTCATGATTTTTACTTTAATTGTTCCATCACGATATTGGGATCTAATAAAGATTCAAGGTTCGTGTCCATGTGTGCAAATCCAGTGGACACCCAGAACACACTGTCCTGTCTCAAAAAGGATTTTAGTTGAGCTGTGCTGACGCTTTGTGTGCATAGCCATGCGATGTGTGTTAGTGTGAATGTGGCCTGGCCGATGTGAGCAGTGTGAATGTGGTGTCACTGTCGGTCAGACTGCCACTGTTTTCATTTCTACTTTGGGAAAAAATAGCACAGATCTTGTATTATTCATTCTGCCAGTCACATAATAATCTTGGATGGTGCAAAAGCCCAGACACTGGAGAGATTTAGAAAAATATTGCTGGCGATCGTCTTTTTGTGGCGCTTATGTGCAGAAATGCAAGAACATCCCTATGCTTCCATGATTTTCAGCATTCTCTGTCTTGATCTTTCCACACCATTCACTGAAGTAATCACATTAGCTTCATCATATAAAATTTGCATATCCTGGACCTCCTGTAAGATAAAAAGAAAAAACTTAGCACTTTCATCCATGCACATGACCTCTTCTCCTTTTCTTAAAATGCATCTAAAGAAGTGTAATAGAACTTTCCCTTGTAGATCAATTTCAATCACAGTAAGAACATTTTAGAGGGGAAATAGAATTCCTACTAAAAAGGGCCATTAATAATAATGATACTATCTTGGAATATCTACAGTATCCGTGTGACACTTTCATTAAATGTCCTCTGTGCGTTTGAAAGATTTATTGAACAGCAGAACACCAATAAGCCTTAACACTATGACCACCCACCGAATATTCAATATGTTCTGTGAAGAAAAAAAGGCTCTGGAGAGAAAGTCATCTGAGGGTGTCCTGGCATTCCTTACAAAGCCATGTTAGCAAAGCACCCTCTGGGCTCTGTGGGTTGTTGAATGGGATATTTGTGGATTGGGCTTGATTCCAATAGATGCCATCAGATCCCATCAGATTTGTTTGTTGGGAGTTTGGATGTGAACAGCAGTCTGTTGAGTCACAACAAACTGCAGCAGTGGCAGACAATTATTCCATCATATGTTAACGTGAGATCCATACAAATGCCAGATTCAGGATTTCACCTCAGAATGCTGTAATTTAACAATACAAACTCAGTTTGTCAATGATTTGAATGTTGTGGCTGATTCTCATACATCTAACCACATATGTCATCTTCAATTTTCTTTGTTTTTATTTTATACTTATAAACTATGTGGTTAATAAAGGCTATAACCTCAAACTTAATTGAAAAAACAAAACTCAAGGCTGTGGTGTAAAATGAACACAATTCATAAACCAATCTTTCAGTTTCAATACAACATAGGAAGCTTAAGATATTGTGACACAATTTAGCATTTCATGAAAATATATTCACGTCATGAATTCGATGTCTGGAAATAGTTCAAATTGAGTAGTGTTTAGACTGGTTTCTGGGCTGTAAGAAGGGGAAACGCATCCCCTTTCTCATCGGATAAATGGATTTTTAGCTCCAACAAAGCTGGGTCATTTTTACCCTATTCAACGTTTGAATGATCTCCAAATAGTTTTCTTTGGATTATCAAAATTAGGAGTCACCAGGCGCGCGATGCTGCTAAATGCATACACGTAATTATTAAAACCAATAAAACCGAAGATGAGTCACATTAATTAATAAAATGTCTCCCCTTCAAAACCTGTTATGTTTTCTACACTGTGTTTTTTAAATAATGTTGGTTTTATGAGGTTTACTTACCTGTTCCAATGCATTCCAACCTTACAATTGGAACTGTAATATTTAGTGATTATACTGCACATACATTTTTTATGTGCACAGGAAGAGGAGGTCCATTTGTTGCAAACTCTTAGGGTTTAGCACGCAACATGTAATGGTGAGAGACACATTGCAAAGTGCAGGAAAGATAAAGGGGAAACGGGGTGGTGAAAAGCTAAATTTGCTGACAAATTAGATTTCAGGCTTAAATTGATGAAACGAAAAATATCCCCACATGAGAGTAGTTGTAAATGTGGCAATAAACATGTTGATTGCAGTTGTAGACATAAGAAGATATAGATTTTAATGTCTTTATAAACATTTTTGTACTGTTGCTCTTTGATGATAACTCACTGAACAACCTAATTATGGATAAATAAATAAAAAGATGACTAGGAAAACAATAGAAGAAGAAAGAGTTGGGTGAGGATCTGTGCATTAACAATTGGAGGCTTTGAAAACTATGAGATGAAAAATGAACAAATCACCAGAAAATCAAAAACTAAAAAACTCCTTACAGGAGGAGCAGGAAACCCTGTTATCATCGTTGATGTCGCTGATATTGATTTTTTTTTTATTGTTATACAGTAAATGATTAATATCAGAACTGTAAAATGTCCTACTGTCTCCATGGTTACTGGAACAGTTCACATTATTGATACAAACACCACCAAATTAGTACATTTGAAGGAGGCAGAAAAGCTCCACAAATACAGCAAGGTGTCCTTTCAGAGTCTGAATTCGACTGTTTCCCCCTCGTTTCTTCAGAAGCGATTGTCTCGGTCATAGGTCCTCACATCCATGGACAATCACATCAGTTAATGGAGAGGGATAATTCTGCAGATCTCAGTTCGACTCCATTCAAAATGTTCTTTCACTTCTTGATTGTGAGAGTCGTTTAAGGTACACACACCATTTTTTTTCATAAAGTCATGTTTTTGTATCCCTTTAAAGGTAACTGATGAAGAAAAAAAAAGGCGTTCCTCACATTCTCAGTATAGGGTTGTCCATTCTGAAGGAGGAGCAGTCCAATTCAACCTCACCCGAATACTGAGAAACCCATGTTCGAACCCTCATCTCTAAGGCTCCCAGCAGCCCTGCAGTAGGGATTCTTCTCTAGGTCCATTTTGTGTCTTAGGAAAATTAAATGAACTACAAGGTATAGATGGACTCCTCAATATTCACAGCTTGATCTCCCAGAGACATATATCGGTTTTCAAGCAGATGAAAATAGCAAACGGCCTCCTCATCTTGGACGGTTAGCAGCTTAATCTTCAGTTGCACAAAAAGAGAAAAATGTGATAAACATGTCAGAGAGAGTTAAGGGGAGAAATGAATGAAAGGCCGATGTAACAAAACGTTAGGTAGTAGGTTTTCAGGATTTCTCACAAGTTTTAAAGGTTGTTATCATTATGGCTGCAAACAATCTGTGGCAACAGATTTTTCTCCTGATGGCAAATCTCTTGTTTGATAATAGCTGATGATCTGCTAGCATGTCCACACTTTACTTCTCTGCTAATGAGATATGGAACCCATTGTTCTGAACAAAGCTGCAACAGAAAAATTCATTTGGTAGAAAGGACAACAGCAAAACTCAAACCGGAGGCTTTCAGGTTCACTGACTTCCCATTTATTCCTCTCTAACATACCACCTATAAAGGCTGAGCTAAGAATTAAAGCTCAACAGACACCATCAAGACTATAGTAATCTATCTTATGAATTTGACCTAACTGCCTTTCCCCCCCTATTTTTCATTGCCAAAACTTTGGTCATCTAAGGTCCAGCTGATTGATAAACAAAAATAACTAAATACATAGCATACCAGGATGTATGGCGCTGAAATAATACTGAAACTGGCAGTGCAAGCTTTGTTTGTATTCATCTTTTATCGTTCTCAGTTCTTCTGATTTTTGGGCTCTGAATCTTTCCCTTGCAGTTATCTAATGCTTTGATAACCGTTACAGCTTGAACAGTAAAGCTCCCTACGACAACATTTGTACAGAAAATCATAGTCACACACGCACACACATAAGACACAGGCCTCTCAGGGTGGGAGCAAGAGAAGGTCTGAGGGCTCTGCTTTTTTGTGGTTAGCATTTGTTCAACCCCTCTGAAGGTCAACGGAGAATGTAGTCTGTATGTGTTGCTATCAAGGCCATGAAAACAGCTTGGGCGTGTAATAAGTACTTGGATAAGGGAGCCTTGTTGTTGGCTTGCTGAACCCCACTAGGGGGGCGAACAGTGGTCCGGGGGACGCACTTTTGCTTCCTCCTCGTGACGTTGCCGTCTGGGGATGTATGGTCATGTTTCCCTCCCTCTGTGAAGTCTGGGGAAGAATCCTCTTTATCTGCCATGACCTCTTTCGAGTGGTGAACCTCGTTGTCTCCCTTTTCCTTGTTACGAGGCTTTGTGCAGTTCCGAGGACGCCCGGGCCTCGAGGGATGCGCTATGTGCGTCTGCCCCCCAGAGCCCACTGCTACTCCACGATTCATTGACGGATTCACGGTGCCGGATAAATTGTTAGTCTGAGCTCTGGACTCAGAGTTGGAAACGGTGAGTGAACAGTTCGGGAAGTCATCCTTGTGCAGCTCTTTGAGGTCTTTCCCAACCATAGGAACTGGTGCCTGGCAACCAACGGAGGATGTGGAGCCACGGAAACGCTTCAGCCATTCCCATAAGGACAGGGCCTTACAGTCACATGACCAGGGGTTATCGTTAAGACGTAGATATTCCAAAGCAGGCAACATGTCCAGACAATGCCCAGATAGCTCTATCAGAGAGTTGTTGAACAAGTAAAGGGTGGTGAGACGCTTCAGGTCGTGAAAGGCCAAACGGTCAACCCATTCAATCTGATTTTGGTGCAGAAGCAAACGGTCCAAGGCTCGAAGACCTCTGAAGGTGTTCTGATTAACACTCCACAAACGGTTTCCATGCAGGAACAAGTGGCTAAGGTTGTGGAGGTCCATGAATGTGTCATCCTGTAAGTATTTCAGATGATTATCCTGAGGAGACAGACATAGCAGATGTTTAGTCTTATGCATTCATTATTATCCCATAGCTACTTTTTGTTAGCATAACCCTACATTATATCTGCATATATAGCTGCAAGTTAGCACGATGCACAGTGAAATGCATTAGATCTGCTTTTGTAACTACAGTTACAAAAGAGGTATCTGCCAAGAAACCAGTTCTTGGACAGGAAGCACATTCCATTAATTTCAGAGCCATCCAGACTAACTTAGTCACCATCTTTTATTGCAGTTTCATCACGTTCCCTTGAAGTCGCTAATAGATGCGAAGGGAGGCCTTTGGTCTCAGTTTTCAGTGGAATGGATAAATAGTGTGAAACCATGTTTGTTGACTAATCAGATTATTGTTGATTTATCAGATTATTGTTGAGAAGTGCTTTCCTGTAAACCAAATGACATTAAAGAATGCAACAGAATCTAACACTGGGGACAGAACATCAACAGAATACAAGGACTAAAGTGTAAAGAAAATGCAAAACAAGAACACTGAACAAAGTATGAACCAAGACAGAAATAAACCTGAGCAAAGATGAAGAAACCACATGACAGAAAACCAACACACAAAAACCATGGACCCTGACAGGGTCTCATACATCTTAGCTCCGTGTCTCTCTAACTCATCCCTTCCCCTCTAGCTTTTTCTATGAGGAACTCGTCCGCTGTTCATGAGTAATAACTACAGCCTGACATCGGAGCTCTTGGCAGCTAATATTGCAGCAGTCAGCGTGTCACCGCATCAATGCCAAACAACAAACTGTTCACAGTTTTTGATGACATAGCAGTTTGACCCTTTGGAATTAAAAATGAGTGTTATGGTCAAGTTCCTCTTTTCAACACTGATTAGAAAAACCCTTTTACAAAAACAACAAACATGTCTTGACACAGCAACCTGCACTTCACAAGCAGTGCAGAGAAGTGCATGAGTTAACTTTAGCCTTGTCTGGGGTCAACAAATGTGACTTCACACACCCATCCACACAACTTTGTGTTAAAAGTATGGACGGAAAAACAATTTGAGTGAATATGATATTGTCAGGGACTCATCTCAAGTGATGTACAACAGGAAGTTAACATCGTTCACAGCATGTTACCACTGTAAGTATTCTGTGTGAAAAACATACCTGCAAGTAGAGATACTGTAGATTTCTCAGGCCTTGAAAGATATTGTTTGGAAGTGAACTTAGACCACAGCGGTACAAGTGGAGCGCGTTGAGTCGACTCAGCCCACGAAAAGTGTCTTCAGCCAAGGAGCGCAGGTGCCGGTTGTCTCCCAGGTCCAGTTCCTCCAGGAATGTGAAGCCATGGAAGGTGGATGGCTCAATGTACGTGATGTTGTTGGAGTAGATCCAAAGAGTGACGGTGTTGGAACTGAAATGGCCACGTAACAATCGATGGATCTTATTGTTTTGTAAGAAGATGCGTTCACTGTCAGGAGGAATACCATCAGGAACTGACAAGAAGTTGTGGGCTTGGCAGGAGACAGTGCTGGGAGCAGTGTAGCAGATGCAATGATGGGGGCAGGACCAGGACAACTCGAGCCCACAGAGAACCAGCAGGAACTCCAGTCCACAGCCTGCAGAGAGCACAAACACAAACACACGTCCGCAGGTTAAGCACACAGCAATAGAATAATGAGAGCATATGTCCCATTTTAGATGTTAAAACTTCCGCAATTCAAAACATATCCAGTTCTGTGCAAACGTACAGAGCCATGTCCAGCTTTTTTGGTACAAAACATTGGAAAAAAGTTCAGTTATTTAGTGAAAGAAAAACTATCTGAATAGATACGCAGTATATAAGGTAAAAATCAGAACAATTGTAATTTGATGCCAGCCTTTTAGTATATTGATCACATTTTGTATGACCATCCAGCATGACTATTTGAACCATGAAAGATGAGCTGTAATGTCTTTATGTAGTCTTTAGGAGTAGTTCTCCAGGCTTCTTGAAGGACATTAAAAGCTTTTCTTTGGATGCTTTTCTTTAGGATGTTGACTGCCTTTTGTTTTGTTCTCAGTCAAGAAGATCCCACATTGCCTCAATAATGTTGAAATCCAGGAAAGATAAGAAAACATTGCAACTAAAGTTGGTAGAAAGTCTGCAAAGTTAAAAAATAACTATTAACGTATAACTTTTACTATAACTAAGAGACAGAGATTGACATAACTGTTTGTTTACCCTCAGCAGTAAGGGGCTAATATTAAAATCCAATTTTATCTGCATTTCTCAATATTATATCCAGCTGAAGGCATAGAGTTTCCTGTATGCATGGACCCCGTTGCTCACATTGCATACTGATTGTGTTTGAGCCTGAAATACAGAATGTTCTGAAGAGAACAAACAATAACACCTGCTGAGCTGAGTCACACAATGTGTCGGCTCTTCCGATTGGATCATCGGTGCAGCAGTCATAGCTGATTTGACACACGTACAGCTAAAAATGATCTTTTCAATATTGTGCCACCTTTTGGAGGTGTGCTGTGAAGACTCCAATTGCTTCCCCTGAGTCTGCTGGCACCACTTCCTGATGAGATGAGGTTGTGATCAGTCGGTTTGCGTTGCTAAATGGGGTGTGGAATGCATATTTAATTTCGTAGACAGTTGCTCTGAGGCGCTTTCTGGAGCAGCAACATGATTCTCTAAATTCTTTAGATGTGGCTTAGTCATAGGTCTCATCCAAGATGAGGACAAAACATTAAAGAAGTAAATTCTGACTGACTGTCTTTTACTTAATTTATTATTCACAGCACAGTGCAGGCCGGATTTGCTGCCTCCAATCGATATGCCTCTGTCGCCTTTTAACCCACCCCTGTAATCCTGGGTCTTTTATACAGAAAATTCAGCCACGGAATAATTCAGCCCCCAGAGAAAAGCCTATTTATCTGAATCTATTTTCTTGCCAAACTGTGGCTAAGCTGTGACATTCAGCGTTTGACTCTACTGACCTTTAACAGTAATTCTCTGTGTCTAGTTGGAGCATGAAGCCGCGTGTCACCTGAACAGGAGAGCACTCGGATCTAATCCTATTTGTTAAACCCTGCCACTGGGCAACAATGGAAATGCATGCATCCTCCTGAAGCAGAAATGTGCTCACTAAATGAGGTGATTCTTCATGGTTGAACACTGTCAAAAGGTGGAACGTTACTGTGTGCTCGTGTCTGTTCGTACTCTGTGTGGGAGACAAGGTTGTTTTAGAAGACCACAGGATGCTAGAGAGGATTACAAAATGCTGCATTTTTCTATAGATATCAGATTTTCCTGTCATATCCTGTATCGGGACACAAATCTTTTTGTTTGTTACTGACTGTAGACAAAACCGCCTCACAACAACGACACAACAAGTAAGCATTTTAAGTATTTCAACATTCGCCATTTTCATAAAGGCGTATCCAGTACGGTACCCACTGACTCACTAAAAAATATCTTACATTACACTTGAGAAACAAGGATTTCCTTTTTTAATCAGACAAATAAGAAGAGACGAAATAAGTTTTACAGTCACTCTCTAAGGGCAGTTTTGCATTAAGTAGCCTCCTAAAGGTAACCGCAATGCAGTTTCCTAATTATTCAATTTCGTACTACAGTAGTTCACATTTGATTGGGCTAATGACCTTTGTGGAGGCACACACAAGCAAGCTTGTCTTTTGTATTTGTTCCCAGAATAGATGATTAAATTATCTATCCCCTGTCTTAGCAGGAATTTGTCCAGTATAAAAAAATATCACTCTCTCAACAAGCATTTTTTTTTTTCCAGACTTGAACCTTCTTTACTTCTTGAACGTCTTTAATAGAATTAGGTAGCAGATTTCAAGCAGAAAAGTTATCTGAGCAAGTGAGAGGCAGCCAGCGATAAGCGTGAGGCACAGGGAAAAGCAAGGGAATGAGAACGTAGATGCTGCCTGGATAGTGAAACAATTTGAAACAGTGATCTGCTAATCATGTTGGACACATAAGGATGCGCCTCCTCTCCTCACTTGCTTCGGCTTGTCAAGACATTGTAATTGATTCTTCACCCTGCTAAATGTGTTCCTGTAAAATGGCTTTTTCAATGTTTTTCCCAGACACCATATCCATTTGAGGGGGGGAGGGGGGGCAAAAAGAGCATCATGGTAAATGTATCATTTTCTTCTACTCATTACAGTGAACAAAAAAAAAAAAAAAAAATTCAACTTCATCCCAGACGAGGTTTTATAGGACATGAATATGTGATGGGGAAGCTCTTTGTACATGCAGATTGAGAGCCAAGGGAGCACTAAACATCCCTCTCCTTGTGTACAGCCACACTCGGAGCATGTGTACACTCCTTTGCAGCTGGCATCAGATTCCCGTCCACAGGAGACCCGAGCAGCTCACTGATTCAGCATCCTGTGGACCTGCAGTTCTAAACGGATTAAAACATATACATTTACGTGCATTCACTCACAAAAAGAGCAAAATGCTATATGTGTTTTTCTGTGCTGTTCGTGTGTGAAAGTGTGGGTGAGCTCCCTGTATGTGCCATGAGGGCACACATCCTCAAGTGCCAACACATGAATCAGCCTTACAAGTGAATGAGGCGGCCTGCGACAGTGTGACAGCACAAAAAAGCTGAATGATGCTTGTTTACAGAGCTTTGAATAGCGAGTCGTTTTTAGCACAGAGGGAAAAAAAAGTATTATGTGGGAAGGCTGTCCTTAAATGAAAATGTAAAAAAAAAAAAAATGTCTATCATGACAGCATTGTAAGCTCAGACAATAGGCCATTCAACACAGATTGTATTATCTAAATAGGTTTGGATGCAAAAAAGCATGTATATGCCAACAGTGCCTTTTGGAATTTGGCATAATAAAGTGAAGGCTCTAAGAGAGAGATAATGCGTTTTTGGATAGGGAAAGGCGCAGCTATTTGTGGTAGGAGTTTGGCTTGTGTATTAACACTCTTGTCACAAGTCTTACACCTCCAAGTCTCCCCCCATGAAGTTTTGCATCTGCCTCCCTTTCCCCGCTCCACGGATTGCAGGTGACAGAAGGTATTGATGCCTCCTCACAGGGACAAACATGTTTGACCCTGTGACCCCATTATCACCAACTCCCCATTTTTCTTTGGGAGTGTAAAAAAGGAAGTAGATACATAAATGAATAAAACAGACTGTTGAGGGTCCCCTGGCAGACAATGAGAAGGAAGTGTGTAGAATATCAATGAAACATAGTTCACACTAGATTTGCCCTCATGAATAACACATCTCTGTTAATAGGAGAGAAATGGTACGTCTGCAAAGCTGTGTGACTCGGCCCATCATTAGTCTGGACAAACTCAATTTCCTGTGTCTCTCCAAAGACCCTGATAAGCACTCTGTGACTCTGGTGATTGTCATTGGTTGGCTCTAAATAATGCCCAGATTCCCTATCATGTGTATGGTAGTTGATAATGTCCAAGCGAAATATATAAACAAAAACAGGACGTTGATGAAATAGTTTTTCCTCTGGGAAGTATTGCTTAAAACTTGGCGGACTAAATGTTAAGGCTGTGTATCTTTTCACACTATTCATTCAGTATATTCAATGCTGATCGATATCTGAATCAGACAGAAATGACTTGTTTTTGGATTTAAACAATACTCAGCAGAATAGGTTGGTGGCTGTTGTCTTCATGCAAATCCGAAAATGTTGTCTCAAAGTCTGGAAGATACTCACTGTAGCTTTTGGCACAGCAAAATGGCTTCAGTGGTAAGAAGCAACCCATGAAACCCCAAGACAATGATGTGCCATAAAGTCAAGGCTGCTAAAAAATCCCTATGGCTATCTCCTATGAAGGGAAAATAAGATTAATATGTACTGACAGCTGTCCAATAGCCATCCTTCTGAAGGAAAGTTGTGTTGTCAGCCTAAATTAATCAGAGATGTGAAGGTAAGCTAATCAACTACAAAAGTACTGTATCAGCAGTTAATAATGGTAGCATAATTAATAGCAAGTGTAAAAAGTAGTTTATCATAAAAATTTAAAGGCTTATTAGGGCATATTTGAGTATAACATCAATTGACAGTAAGACAATAGAAATTGTGACATATTTGGGTATTAATAAAGGCAAAACACGCTGAATAAGCTTAGAGTGTGAAAAAAATTGGTTCCCTGAAATTTCAAGCATAGGTTACTGATTGCACACCATTAGCAATTTAAAACAACAACAACAACAACAACAACAACAACAACAACAACAACAACAACAAAACAAAATATTACAGACATTCAATCTTCAGAGTCAAAGAAAAAGATCAGCATCTTCCATTAGACCTGCCTTCCCGTTAAAGGTCCTGTTTCTGAGTAGAAGACTCACGACCATCCATACCAACAGATCTTACCAGCAAAACTAAGCTTTAGATATTTGTTTTAGTTTAGTTTTCATCTTTTTTGCACTTTCCTGCATAACATCATATTGTTTCATTTGTCATCTCTCAGTCACACTGCAGGCAATATTGCCAATGGATGCATGAAAGGAAAATGGGTAATAACAATGGCAACGATGAGATGCTTTGGGAATGCAGCAGAATGGAAATATTTAAGACCTGAATACATATATGGAGTCACTGTAATATATTTCTGCTTGTGAATGACTTCTGGTGAAAAGTCATCAGAACTGTGAATAAATGCTTAGCGCTTTGGATGGTAAAACACTTCTCACCTTATATTCATGTTGGCATGACTCTAATAAACATAGTGGTTCAGGGAAAGCTGAAAGTGTCATAAATATACCCAATGAATTGACATAACATCAAGAAAATTTTTCTGGTATTGTTTTATTTTCTATTTGATTTTCTAACCAGTTTCTTGCCTCCTTTGGTGATATATGTTTTATGAGAGAAATCAGTAAGCTTTTGTTTTTTGCCTCGTCATAGAACCTGATAAATGACTTTTTGATATTTTGAACAGTGTGCAAACTGCTCAGATTGGCATTGGGTTTTATGAATAATTTAAATTAGCTTGCTCTATTTCACACTTATGTCTGTTGATTTCTGCAGGGTCTATAAGCCCTGTGTGTTCTGTGAAACTGTTAGCAGTCAACACTCAGGGTGTCACTGCTTCCAGTGCATTAATTAGAATATGATCGCCCTTCTGTCTGTCTAGTTTATTTTCAAGGAGGACAAGGGCTTTGTGCTTCTGATTGCATCTTTAATAAAACAATTAAACTGTCAACTTCTAAACTAAAGTCCTTTTTGTCTGTAACTTATTCTTTTTGGAAACAGCCTTTATTCTTACTTTTTAAACTGCTCTCAACACCTATAACCTTTAAAAAGGATGCCACTTCATCCTTGGTCTCTGAAGAGTGGATTTCTTTTTAGGCTGTCTCTTTAAAATGGCTGAAATGAAAGACAAAAATTTAGGGGAACATCAGTTTGCTTCAGGAACAATAAAACAAGTCTCACTTGACAGTGCAAACAATTTTAAACTAGGGCGTCATGTTGTGCTAACAACACATACAAACACATAAAATGAAGCAAGGAAGCAAACCAGAAGGAAGCTATACATAAGATAGGCTGAGATGATGTGTGTGACAGAAGGCTGACAATTCTGGCAGCCTAAAAATAACTCTAGAAAACAAGGCGCCATATGGAGCACGCACAGAATAAAGTTGAAGAACTGTGGTGTGTTCAAGTGAATGAAGCTCATCTTCTTTATAAATGGTATGTGGAGATGCCAAGAAGCCAAGCGGTGAAGTGGATGGCTTACAGCTGCGTAGTCCACATATGTTTGATAGCGACATTTTAATTAACAGACTTAGTGCTAATTCCACTTGCATTCGGAGGCATGTCTCCAACTGCTGCTCTTTTACGGGCTCCCACTATTCTTACAAACACTGATGGATGCCGTATACTGTTGAAGCTTCGCCGTACATATGTACGGCATACACGCACCATCAGTGCACTTATGCACACAGGCACATTGGCCAAATCACCACTGGTGGGTGCAACACTATCAGCCACCACCCACATTCATTTATTATGACAGCACAAGGCCAAATGATTCAAATATACTGCACTCCCTGTGGCGGAATTGCACTGCAGTGGCCAGCCTGAAGTAATGGTTCTGCCAAAACTATATAAATCATCCAAAGTGTATCCATATGTAGTTTTTATATTTCAGCTCTATTAAAGTGATAGAAAGCATTTATAATGCAGTTCTCGTTGGTGGAGAGGCTAATGATTATCTTTCATATTGATGGTCTGAGGCTCTCAGAGGTGTTAAGGAGGTTTAACTCTTAAAATTGGGGGAGGTTTTCATCTATACTCATCATTCGTATAGATTAATATTTGATGTGAGCATCATGTCAAAGGCCAGAGCCGGTAAAATATATTAGTCTCATTAACATATAATTAAAATGACAATTTACTTTAATGGACTGTTGCCGTTGCATCTACAAGAATCAAGAGTTTGAACACCCAGTCAAAGATTTCCATTTAAAGAGCCTTTCTTTGATTGTACTTTGGTGTGAAAAGACAATGGACACTTCGAGATACCAAAATCACTATTTTTTTACAAGATTGTGGACTTTCATAACCGTCAGTGCTAAAACAGCACATGTATGCAGTACTATATATTAGATACAGTGATGAATCACATGGCTGCAAATACCTTTGAATTGTTAAGTGGTTTGGAAAATATGTAACCCTTGGGATCTGTTTATATACAGAACAGTTCCTCTGTGATACTTTAAATGTTCTGGTTGTTTTCTCTGATTCAGTATGACAAGATAGGGGTATAAATAAAGAAATGTCTATTAATAAAAACAATGTATTTTAAACTGGATGTGGATGCACCCTAAAATATCCATGAAAGACAACTTCATCCACAACACAAATAGAAAAAGACCAAAAATATAAGAAAATATAATCCTTGACAAACCATAATGCAGTCTGGTTAATGTAAACAAACCAAGTCTTTACATCCCTAAAATGTTATGTGTCAAATTAGCACATGACACACCAAACAACATGTATCATGAATCGTTTTTGGTGTAGAGAATATCTGACAGTATTTCACATTTCGATGAGGTTTTTGGGGAAAGAAAATCCTCTAGTGAGATTTCAAATTGATTGTTTGCTGCATATTAACCACGCAGCAATTATTTCTGAAACGACAGCCTTTTAAAACATGACTCATGTGCGTCAATACTTCCATATTTGAATGTCACTGAGATTGTGCATTTAATGGGCAAAAAACATTAACAGAATTTTTTTAAATGAAACATAATGACATTGTATCTCGTGGCAATGAAACATGCTTTCTAGCTTGCTTTAATTTTCCTTTCGCATGGTGCGCTTATTGTCGGTGTCATTCTCTATCTGGCTTGGTTTTGACAGAATTTAGAGTATTAAGTCGCTGAACGGACAGCTGTCAGTCTGGCTGGCTTTTCCAGCTGCTGTGTCTTGTTCAATCTTGCATGTGAATGTCAGAATGCAGCGCGGCCATTCATTGTCTCTCTCAGCCGAGCAGGAGTGATTCTCTGTGACAGCGAGCGGACAGAACGGTTGAAAAGCAGCAAATGACAAAGGAATGTCTTGGGCAGTGAAGTGGTGACTATATACTAAACAGAGGTGCAAGGAAGAGGCTGTTTGTGAAAAAACAGCTTTGAAGAATAACTATGGAAAAAACATGTGTGCAGGGGTTGGTACTGGCCTTACTCTATGAGCCAGAGGACATGGTTAGGAGCCTTTTGTCAGCCAAAATCTGCCAAATGAAGAATCTGGGCAAGGCAAAGAATCCTTACCAGCTCCAGGGGCTGCTGCTCTTTAACTGACCCTGCGCTTTGATGTTTCTGTAGAGGAGGCCAAGCAAAATATTGTAATTTCCCTATGGAGTTCATAAATTAACAGTGTTAGAAAAGCAGACCAGAATGGTCAGTGTAGGGGCTGCAGCCGAAAGAGAAAATGATTTATTTCTCCTTTTGGGATTCATACAGGAAAATATAAATAAATAAATAAAAATTAAGAATAGCAAATAAGCTTTTATTGTTCACTTCCAGCCAGCATAATAACATGCTGGTGTGCCCTGCAATCTGTCTCCCTCTCTGTGTTTTATCTCCGTGGCTTTTATTCCTCATACCTGTCAGCTTGAAAACTATAATCTGCTGGATGGCCTGAGAGCACTTTACTGCATGATTTAACAATGCTCATGTGCTAACATGAATAATTTAATGTTATTTATCTGATACACACCCTTCTTGGTTGTGCCCGTAAATTGTTATTGCTCTGCTGCTTTTATTTTTAAATAAACAAAGAGAGTAAACAAAAGTGAAATATATTTTTAGGATTCTGAGAGCGTCTGAGTCAATGTCTCACTGCAGTACATAATCCTGAAAACTCACATTAGATTGTTTGGAATAAAAGTTTAAATCATTTCCTGGTTGAACAACCTAATCGCACCTACGTGATGAAATATGACGTTAGCATTTTGTGTGCAAGCATGCCACAGATTCTGACCACTAAACATACCACAAAACACTTAGAAATTACAACTTAGAGCAGTAGAAGGCCACTTTCTGCAGTTTTGAGCTGTTTTTTCTCCACACATCTGATTCAAATCAAACTGTTTTCTCAACAGCTTGCTATCAAGAGCCTGTTAGCCTGTTAAGGAAACTTTAAAGAAGAAAAAATGTAAAACACCTTGGGCAACCAGGACTGGAATTAGACAACAATGACTTGGAAACATCAGGATAATATAGACCCACTCTTACTCAGAGAGCTGGAATCTTCGATTTCACTATTTTCCACATTCTGATTCTCCCAGCACGTTTCTCTTAAAACAAACTGTGAGGTGCATTCCTGCTGCAGTAGACCTACCTTATTGCATACAAACCTCATGCGCCCTAGATTCAACAGATCAATTATTTATAGCAGGTGAGAGTTTGTTGCTCTGTGTGTATAAAGACACACACACAGGCATGGTTGTAGCTAATGGTGAGATGATACAAAGGAAAATGTGAAATAAGGCAGAAAAGCTTGTGAGGGTGCAGGAACACATTGTGGCTCATTAGATCAAGATATAATGGAACAACTGAGAGATTAAGATGACCCACTGGATGGAAGCTACACACACAAAAGTGCAAATGGCTTTGTACATTACATAGTTTTCCGTACCTAGAGTTTCAAATAATGTTCATGTGCAAGCTCACTACACCTGAAGTAAATGGCAGGTGAAATGCTTTATCAATGCTGTACAAATGTCTTTAAACAATATCCAGTTTCAATTTGAATTGCCATAATAGGAAATACATTTTGTGGGGCCCTATGTTTTACACTTGAACACACTTTAATATTTTTCACACAGAATGAAAGATAGCATAGGTGTAATATCTTAAGTGAAAATACTTTTTATTACATGATTTTTAAGATAAGACAGAAAGAACTATGAATGTAGGAATTTGTTTTTTTATTTGTGGCTCAGCTTGTGATAGCAGTTTCAGGTTCTTTAGTGGATTTGATTTAAGGCACAAGGTTTCTAGAAGATTTAAGGGGGAACTTGCATGCACTGGTTTTAGGTCTGTGAGGAGAAACTGTCATATAGGAAATCTTGTATTTGACTGACTTTTGAGGTATGTTCAGGAATCTTTTCTTGCTCTGAAGGTTATTGTCTTTTCACCAAAAAAGGCAATTTTCTATAAATGAAATCTTCCCTGTGCCACGGCTGCCAGACGAGCTCAGGAACAACTAACCCACCTCCGTGCTGATATAGAAATACCATGTAGGATTAATAAAAGTATTTCTGATTTAATTCAATTTAGTTGAATTGTTTTCTCATCAACTTCACGCCTGAGTAAGTGGGACTGAACACTTTGGTAAAAAAGAGATTTGTTTGGACTTTTCTAGCAGTGCTGTCTGCTATACTTAACCTCCACAGGTCCTGATAGCTGCCGCACCATATTAAATCATAAAAAGGCTTTTTTGCTCAATAAAGTCATTATATGATCATAGCAGAATATTCTAAGAAAAATAAATGTAACTATTTATGACATACAAGAAAAGCATACTTCTTGGCAGCATGTAAAGCAGGTGACTAGAACAGTTTGTCAAAATTTGTGTTTGGGTGTTTTTTTTAAGAAAAGCCATGGGGAATGACGAAAAAACACATAACCGAATACAAAAGAGCAGAAGGAAGGTAGCAGGAGGGAAGGGAGGAACGGGAGGACCTTGATCTTCAGAGAGTAATCCCTTCTCATTAGGTGTAGTTTTTCGAACACTGAGAGCTTCATCATTGATTCGTGTGTAATGTCAATTTACTGTTGTGCCAGGGCTTATCACCTCAAAGGCCTTCAACACTACAACCTAGCACACTCAGCACTTATTGCAACTTTGACAGAGAAAAGGACCTTTATAAATTCTGTTCCTGTCAAATCCAATTTCGATACTGACTTTTGACTGGACTTTGTCTTAGTCTTACTACTTCTTACCCCCTTTGTTCTGTCATCTTTCAATCTGTTTTTGTTTCTGCCCAGTCTTACTGAAAATAATACATTTTCATTTGTCGAAACATCTCCACCGCTCTGCCCTTGAGTTTCTGTTGTATCCAAGTAGAAAATCCCCATCTTTAGAATCAACACTTGCAATATTGTTTTTTTCCTCAGGTTAGGTGTGAAGGATCATGGTTCAAGAATGTTACATGTCTAAAAATGAAACATGGTTAATCCCTTTTTCTCCTTACACCTGTCTCTGAAGCTATGTGCTGCTGTCCTCACTGAAACTAATTTTCATGTCATTCTGTTGTTGCTTCCTAAAACTACAAACGTCCTTTGATGGATAAAATAAAGTCACTGTCTAGCTGTGATTAAAGGCAAACTGGTTTTGGATTAAGGAAGTCACAGAAAAAAAACAAAAAACAACAAAAATATTAAAGCATGGATTGTCTTTAAAGTTTCCTTTCGCTAAAACCGTACAAAAACATGCAACTTGGTAATACATTTTTACTCTTACGTCTCTACCCAGATGCCTAAGAAGTGAAATGTGAGGATCATAAAAAAATCTCTTGGCCTTTTTAACAAGACATTCTGATGTTCCATCTTGTCACAAGAGCTGCCCCTTTTGCCGCAATCTGGCAATTTGGAGTTTCTATTTAGCTTTCCTGCTCTCCATTGTACACCTGAATGCCTTTGAGGCTAACCGCACAGCTTTCCGAGTCCCTTGCCCTGCCTCTCAGCTGCTTGTCCGCATGCAACTACAGCACACAAGCTGGTGCCCGCAATCCCCTCTCTCCTTATAAAGCCAAGTGCCTCGCTCCAGACGTTCCACAGATAAGTGGTTTATTTTTTTCCCCCTTCCACTGTGATGGCCTGAGACTAATTTGTGTTGCATGTAATGACTTTGTCCCTTAAACTCTTTCAACATATGACCAAAAAAAGGGACCCTTCCACTGAATATTGCAGCCAGTCAGAAACAACAATGATATTCAGATGAGCGGCAGCAAAATAAGATATCAGCCTCCATCTCATAGGATGATGAAACACGATTCCCTCCAGCCACTTTTCCCCAGCCTCTCCTTGAAGATGGATAACAAAAAGTAAAGTCAAGGACAGAGAGAGAACGAGTGAGGGTTTTGTTTACATAAGAAACAAGGAGAGTGGTAATTCAAAGAGGGAGAGAGCTTGAAAAAGAAACATAGACACAGAATTGGAGGAAAACAGGGAAAGGAATGCCACATTTAATTGTGAATTCAGTGAAGAATTTGAGCACATTAGATCTTCTGAACCCATCAATAACAGTGGACCTTAGTACAAGTGAAACAAAAAGTCTATATTTGTGAACTGGAGGAGAAAGGCACAGTCCCAAGAGGAAACACATGCATACATAGAATATGCACACAACAAACAGCTGAAACCTAGATTTGAACCCAGACCTTTCCGACCTTTCTTGCTGTGGGGAGAAGCTGCCGTACTTCCCGCCAAATCAACCAAGTGAATATTTATTTCATGTCAATAAGCCTCTTTGGATATTTTTAGTTCAGTTTCACTTGTTTGCAATGTAACGCAATGACACATAATTGAACAAAAAAGCTATTTGAATGAGATATTATGACAAAATACCTTTTTTCTAGTACCATCAAGCAGCTGGGCCCGAGCCTCAGCTCCTCTGACAGCAGCTCGCACATCTCTATTCAATTCAAACTGAGCCAAACATGGTACGGATAAGGAGAAATTAAATTGATTTTGAATTATAGAATAGATTTAGATGACCACAGTCTGTACAATATAAAAAAGATGAAAGATGATGGAACAAGTCAGTGTTGTTTTTTTTGGCCTGAAAGAATTATCATCATAAAACAAATTCACAGTCTGAAGCGCAAAAAGATGTGGTGTGCATTGAGTGAGATGCCAGGCCTCTAAATGATAAAAAAAAATTGAATAAGTAGAGGATTGCTCTTTTAGTTTTTGTGTGCAATGCAGGACTCCTTCACAGCAGAGTGACCAAGCTTCATAAAGCACCCCTGCCTTGCATATCTCCCCACCGGGGTAATTATCTTCACACCTCTCTGCCTGCACCATGTCAGATGTTACCTCCCCACCATGTCATCCTCGCCCACCCACCTATTGTTGCTGTTGGGGCTGTTTCAGAGGTTAAACTAAGCCCCAGTCAACCATGAGGAGCTCTAATGGGAAAAGCCCAAACTCAAATACGCCAGGTTTGCCAGAGTGATCTTTTTGTGCTAAATTCCCATTGTCGACAAATTAACAAAGTTGATGTGCTAACAGCACTTTAAAACAGGTTAAAATTGACTTCACAAAAAGTCCAAAATATATATCTCCAATGATATTTTTTCCCTGGAAATTTAGCCAAAACTACTGCATTCAGATACATCTAAAACCAGAATTGCATTATAATCCTATAAAATGAATTTTTCATCTTCCAACACTGAATGAAAATTCAAGTGAGGTCAAGTGAAGTCAGGTTTAGGTATCTGTGAGCTTTCAACGTGGGCTGTATGAATGGCTATTATTTGTGTAGCTTTTTATGTGTAATAATCCCTTCAGTCATTAAAACTACTAAACTCTTCTGTTTATCTTTATAATCCGTGTTTTAGAGCAATAAGTGTTGGAACTACAGTTTATTTTCCCTCAATCTAACATGCCATCATGCTACACTAGATATGAGCGACTCTGTCTTAAGAAAAATCATTTACATTTGCTACACATCAGGATTAGGACCCTGCAGTAAAGAAACCTGTCCGTGAACGTACACCCACTGCAGTGTGCAGCTTCACTTACAGCGCCCGCGGATCATTTGGGGGTGGTTCAGTATCCTCCTTATAGGCTCACCACGTGCCTCTTCAGCACGTTTGTGTTAGTGTTGGTTCACACAACAAAATGTAGCCTCTGAAATGTACAAAATGAGCAAAACTACCAAGCTATGTATATTTACTTAAAAAGAAACCAATAATACATCGCATTAAAGTTTTCATTAACATAATTCTCTATTTAAATGTTCTTCTTGCTGTCATTTGTGATATAAAGGGTTTATTAAATAAACAAGATATAAAATTAATATTTGATATCGCACTATTGTCTTGCTCTTGAAGCTTAATTTGGATTTTCTTCCACCAACCTTCCCTCAGGAAAGCCCACGATTCTTCAGAAAGAAACATCCTTGAAAATGGAAATGCGTGGGTGGCTGAGTAGGTGGGTTGAAGTTAGATATGAGGGGATGCCTGTATAGTATTGCTTATAGTAACAGTGGGGCTGGAAGTTAAACATGTAGAACTTGTCTAGAGAAACAAGTACTGGTGTGGGCAACAATTGTTAAGCATTTCAAGCACATTTACTAAACTCATTTTAAACAAATTGACGCTCTGAGTACAGAATACATTTAATGTTATAATATCACTTTTAATATGAGCTAATAAGAGGCAGAATGAATTACAAACGTAGTGCAGGTTAACCTAATTGACAGTGTGATGTAATACAGCAGGGCCTGAAGCCTGCCACCTCACATTTACTGTGATCATGTTGCCAGGTAGAGCAGACTGTCAGTAAAACTGTCCCTCTCTTCTCAACATCTCCTGCCTTTTTCCTGCCTTTTCATTCATTGGTCCTCTCTTTCATGATTTAGCCTAGCTGCACTTTTTGTTTCCATGTTCCCTGTGTCAGCGTCTACACCTCGGGTCCTTCTTCACAGACTCACTTAAGGGCTAAAATTAGGGGACCAAATGTCTCAGTGCACAATAAAAAATACAATTTCCATGAAAAAATTTAAAATGTCAACGATGCCCAAGTGTTTGCTGAATCGTACTGCCTAGAATTGGTTGTATGCTGTGGAGTACGTTCAAAACTACACCTCAGTTTCAGGGCAGTTTGGCTCAGTCTGCACATCTCTTTGCAGTGAAAGCACATTACATGGAGTGCGGGGGTCTTATTTCTATTGGATCTTTCTTATATTTTACTTTTGATCGTGTTCAATCAAAAAATAAAACAATATGTAAATTCTGATTGAAGCTGAGTGATTTGAGCCGACTGTTAATGCTCAGTGGCAAAACTTGGTCTCATCATGCAAATGTGAAGAAAAGCTCATGTCCTGTGTGGCAAGCAGATTTCTGTCTACAAAGCTGTGGTCCTGCCCGTGTATTTCAAATTGATATAAAATGCCAAAAGATGTGGCTAAGGATTGTTCATTTTGCAATCTTGTGTACTACATAAACTATAACCTTTACATCCATGTTTTTCTTTTAACACCACCTGAATAAATCCATTCTGATTTATCTTTGTTTCCTTCCTCCAACAAAAAACTGACTCTACTAGGTTAAGTTTGAATGCTGACTTGGAGTGACTTATGCACAAGCTGCTGCTCATCACTGACCATTACACTTAGAAATCATCTCACTCCATGATTCTTAGCATTCTTAGCATCTTAGGGATTTTTAACATTAACATTCCAGGTACTTGAAACTCTAAACTCTACAATGAATTAAGAAGCCTTTGTTTGTAACATATTGTCAGATCCCATGACAGTTAAGTTTTGTAACTCAAAGTTATGTAACCCAAAATTTGTAAGGGATTAAACAAATAAATAATATCTCCTGATCTCGGTGTGTAAGCTTATTCCCTAAAAGAGTGTTTTAAACTTGTGCAGTTTAAATGATAATAAAATTTCATTTGGCTTACATAAAATAAGGACTATCATTTTAACATTTAATGCACTGTCGAACATATTAATACTAATTCCCTATGAAATTGATCATCCTGCTGCCGTACCTAGGCGATTAGAACAAATGTAATGGATCTTTCTTTCAGAGGCATAATACGATCTTTTATCATACTCTTTTCTTTTTCATTTTCATTGACAGTAGTGTTCATTAGCTACCTCTATTCAGCCCTGCATGTGGCGTCCTGTTACAAAGCCGTAAGTGTGATATTCTGCTTAAGCCTCTGGAATATGAGCAAATCTAGCCCAAGCCTTATTTAGGCTCAGCTGGAGAGTCAGTCTGGTGACACTAAGATCTATAGCTTATATCATTATTCCATTTGATTTCATCTTTCTTTTGCCTGGAAAAAATTAGTTCACTATTTTCCTCTTATTACACAACGGTATAAACGATTTCATGATCATTTTAATACGTTACATTTATTTATATGCTTTTCATCATAAACGGCTAAAAGGAAACAATGTGGTTGACAATATTTGGCTAAGCATCTTTGTCAATAATACTTGGACATGTAGATATCTAAGAGTACAGTAAGCCAACACTTTCTGAGCTGACATAGGTATAAGAATAATCCTTCTTTTGGAAACTGATTCCAACAAGAGGGAATGTCGTATTTCAACTCCCTTCATCCCTACATCAGTATAGGCTTTAAGGATTGTAAAAGGATTGGTGAGATGGCAATTTATCAAGAAAACAGCACATTGTCGCAGTGTCAACAAGTCTTTGATCAATAACTTAAAGTAATCAGAAAATGTCTTGGCAACCAGCTTACAATCAGATTCATAACTCTGTCTGAATCAAATAAATGAAAAACATAGTGTCACACCTGAGGAGAATTGCTTTTCTGTGCTTTTCTGAAATGCAGATTTCTAAAACATTTGAAGATTTTTGTAGTCTATTCAGAGGTGTGATGATGCTAACCTGAGAAACAAGTGATGTATATGTATATCTTAGAAGAAGGGATTGCTTTCTCAAGATGTGAACATCTTTTTAGCATCTTAAAATTAACGTTGATGTATATCAAACAATGCAATTAGGCGATACAGGTTAGATGAATTTATTGGCTCTTTTTAATACAACTGTTTTTTTCCCATAGATTTTCTACTTTTCAGCAACCAGACATGACTAACTGGGTATTTTTTTTAACAAATTGATGATGAAAGAAAAAAATTCCTGGTTGTTTGAGGGAGTGTGTTGCTCCTCTATGCAAAAAAATATTCAGCAGCAGTTACTTTCTTTCTTTCTTTCTTAGTTGCTGGTTTGTCAAAAAAAAGTCACGTAAATATGTAGTTTTCTTAGTAAAACACAAATATTAAATGACGCAGCTTCCTGGAACACATTCACAAGATGTGTCTGTTTACAAGTGCATTGCTATGAAATGGCGACGTCTGATGAAAAAGCTAGCACTTGCTTTAGACGGTGGTTAGATGCGCATATGAAACATGGTTAATGGTCTAAAACATGAAAAATCAATGATGTGAAGCAATGCACAACAAGCAGTTTTCAAACGCAATCTTTGTGATGAAATAACAATAAAACATAAAATAACTTTATTTTGCTCCTGTGATGCTGGCTGTTGTTGCGTCATCATCACAAAAATAACAAGACAAAGTGAAACCGGACATGAGTTTTTCTTTTGCTCTGCAGGAGGTTTAAAAGCTAATTTTGTCATGGCAGCTGCCAGTTGCATTTAATGAATAAGTTAGTGAGCAGCAAATGGCTTTACTTTCATTGCCTTTCCTGCCCCAGCGTTATTATCCCCAGACTGCTTCTCCACCAATGACAGCCAACGCGTTTAAAAGCGTATATGTGCAGAGATAATGCACTGTGTCCTGTATATAGACGAGAGAGAAATTGCACCTTTTTTCTTCACCCAGAGACTAATGACTCAAGGGGAGTTTGAAGAATGGTGATGATAAAAAAAAGTTTTGGAGCATATGCTTAACATTCAAGTGGAATTATTTCTAGTTAAATGCAAAGATCCCACACCCCCACCCCCACACTCCCTACCTTCTCTCCCATTCTGACAGGTACTTTGGTACTCTGGGAATTCATTCATTGGACTGCTCCAGTTAGAAATGACAAACCACAAATTGGAAGAGCGTTTCTTTTGCAGAAATAACAGAGCCTGGACTGCAAAGTGAGAAGAAAAAAATCCACTCATGTGCCGAGTGATGGAAAGTGCAGCCCTGTGTGGATGGAGGGATGGATGTGCAGACCCTGGTAATGACATGCATGAGACTGATGAGCGTTCAGATTTATGTCAGATGCGGTGGGACTTTTTTCGCCTTTTCTCAAACAGAATATCTTCAAAAATATTTCGCTGACCCAGAATTAGAATCTTGACATGCCTGGTGTGGCATGTCAAGGTGTGCTTATAGAAAAAGCTGCCAGGTACCACGAATAAAGGAATAAGATGTCAGTCAACTTCAGCCACTAAATATGGAAGTTAGTTGCAAATTGTGACAAATACATTAGCTGGGTGGTATTTGCTTTCATATTTTTGTCTTCAATATTTCTATTTGCAGCACTACAACACAAATACATTATGTTTGCTTTCCCAGTTCTATAATAAAGCTGTATCACATTATGACACTCTTTTGTAGTCTCTCATACCATTATCATATATTATCACAGCAACATGTAAAACATTATCCTGAAATTATAGTCAAAGAGAGGAAACCAATATTCACAACTAAGATTGCTTATACACATCTCAACAGCACAGAGGGTTCATAGATCCAACCTTCATCATTTTGAAAAAGGAAAGACTTAATCCTGGAATTTGTGCAAAATACATTTTGTTCAAGGGGTATGTTGTTCCAGTGTCTTTTTAGATGAGCATGTTTGCAAAACCTTAAACATGTACTTTTTCAAGCATAAATGTGAAAAAAACGCTAGAAAATTCAAACAAAACTAAGTGAAAAGGATACGAGATGTAAACTATTCAGCCTATTTTGCACATCTGGGCTGCAAATGTGGACTTCTCAAAATGTTTTAAAGTGCATATGAGAAAAAGGCAAGTTAAAGTCTGACACAGGAGAATGTCTGTAAAAAAATGTTATCACAGTCTTTTCTCTTGAGTTGTTCCTCAAACTGTACTTCACAGCAGCAATTCTCAGCTGGAAATATTCTCCAATAACTGGAAACGCCATGAAGTGGATGGAACCCGTGAGACGTGATGGAAAAGGTAGACTTTGGAAAGCTCTGTGCTTTGTTTATACAATACCATATTTGCATGCACGCATCCACAATACTGACATGGAAGTGATAAGAACTTGACTGCTAACCAATAAGAAAAAAACAAAGCACTCATCTTTGCAGCAGAGACACACAGACTCTTCCATACATGCTTCAGAGAACTATCTTTTGTATTTGTTCTGAAGATTTCTGGGCTTCATACTAGAAAACTATTGTGTTCACAATTTCACTTTTAAGAAAAAATGTACTTTTTTTTCTGAGAAATGAATACAGGCAAAAAAATCAACCACAAGTATGCTTTGTGACAATAAACTTTTTCGTAATTGTTTGCAACTAAATGTGGAAATACAGTGGAGGTACATTAAAATCTTGTTTGGATTCTGCACTTTACTTTTTGGGTTGTATATGGTCTATCTCTTCTACTTTGACAGCAAATGTATACCTCTTTTGTTAGCTCTTTAATCAAGTAGGTTACTGTTTGCTAACAAACTCCACCCCGGGTAGTGGCTCTACCTGAAGGGAATTTCTTACACGCTCCATCACACAAATCATTCTTGTAACTTCCCAAATGGCTGTCAGGAGGGTCAAGAAGAAAGCACCTTCATCCCAAGTAATGCCCCACTGAGTTAAACACCAAAACTGTGAATGCCAAACAGGATAAACAGTCTAAAGTGCTTTGTTTTCCAGCTGCCTACTGCTGTTTTGTCTGGGCATGACACACCAGCGTGTGTGCTTTCCAGTCGATGACTACGCTACCATCTGTCGCTCCATAACTTCAGTGTCCTACATCACTCTTTTCTTTTATTCACAGTCTCACACTCACAGTTGGCCTTTTTTTTTAGGCATTTGTGTGGAGGAGATTATTCATGTAACCAGTTGGAGTTCATGTTAATTTATCCTTTTTAAATATCACACTGACATCTGATCTGCTGCGTTTTTCAATTAACAACTGATCCACAATGCGTTTAAAAAAAAAAAAAAACTTTCATTGACATTTGCTTTTGACATTTTTAATTATTCTGCTGAATATAACAATATGTGTCCTCGTGGACTTAGTAATGCTTCACGTATGACATTCTCATTTCTTCCTCGTTCAGAGTGTAGGGTCTATGAAAATGCTAATGACCACCATCCATACAGTATCTCCACCTCTCAGAATTTTCAATGAGCCTCCCTCGACACTTCGCCACGTATGTTGTGATGGTGAAAAAGAATCAATGGATAGAAATATCAGGAATTAATTCACAGAGCCCCAGAATCACAGGCTTTCCCACAGGATGCAACAACAGCTTGCACTCGGTTAAATTTTAAGTGGCACACAGCTGTATGGATCTGTCTGCCCAGGGAAGAGAGCCAGTCTGCCTGGAAGTTATTGCTCCAGAAATGTCTGTGTGAAAAGTCAGCTGCATAGTGTCAGCTGTTTGTCTAGGAAATGCCAGCTTCCTCCAGCCTGCCTGCTCCTGACAGCGTGCTTATCCAAAGAAACGAGAAAGGTGCATGCAGCCGGTTTGTGACTGGGCTGATGCCACTTATGTGGCTTTGAATTACATATGAGAGTAGACCAGAAAGAAAACTTGTTGAAAGACAAACTCACCGACATGCCTTCTCTCACATGTATCGTCTTCTGAATAAATAGCTGGGATAGGATCAGTCTTCATATAACATTGGCAAACCACAATGTATTTTCAGCAAATCTTGGGGCATCAGAATAAAGGATACTGTGTGTAACAGATCTGTTTTTCTCTAAGGAAGGCACCAGTCTGCCTGGATTTGCCCTGTTCAGTCAAAACGTCTACATGGAACATTTTAACTGTCTGTCCAGGCTTTTCTGAGACCAGAGGTGGAGTTCTGTAGATTCAAAGCAGACATCCTCAGCCATGTATGTTAATGAAAGCTGATTTTTCCTATGATAACACATAACTATGCAGCCAAGCTTTTTATGTGCATGCTACAGATTCCATATAAAAAATGGCTGGTTGACTTGTGGAAAATCACTCCCGATCACAGATATATCCTCCGTGACCAAAACTGGTCAACAAAAATCTAGATATAAGTTAAAACACAAGGTTGAACGTTTGCCTGACAAAAGTTAAATCGTGTAAATATATGTAATAAAAATATATAATACAGAATCCTGTTCATCCAATATATTCCAAATCACTAAAAGAAAAGACAACACAGTCAATTTTAGGACAGAATAGAGTCAATGCTACAGAAAACAGGACACACCAAATCAATTTCCCATTAAGTTATTTGTATTTGCAGGTTATAACGTGAAAATGAGCCAATTAAGTTATTATCCATCAAACATATCTAGGAATTCATGAAAATATGACAACACATACACCCCATAAACAGAGCATGACTGTGTCATCTGTTTATTATTGCAGAAAGATAAATCTATTAAAGTGTAATCTTCTCTAATATTACTTTAGCTTAATTTTACTCTTAATTATTCAGTTGGTGTATTTAGATGGCAGTTTAGATGTGAGAATGGCAGAAACAAACACATCCAAACACCTCATAAAATCCACCACTGCATCCCATTAAGCCAATGTAGCAGAGGAAACTTCCTCTGAAATAACTTTTAACAGCGTGCATCCACTTCCCCAAGTAGATTTCTTTTTTTTTAGGAGCTGCACAATACTTTACATTTATCCACCATCTGTGCTGACAAGGGGATCAACATCAATCCTGCAACTTGCTGCGATATCGAGCTTTGATAGTCTTGCATGAAGATAAATAAAACATGAACCGAGCGAGTAAAAAGTAAACAACACAGGAAAAAAAAAAACACTGAACAAGTCAATGTATCAAATCTTGTAAAATATTTAAGCAGACATCTATACAGTTTGCTGCCACAAAGTATTTCCTGGACACATGCAGATGTACAGACTACAGTGGATAACAGATGTTGACTGGTCTCCCTGTTTGAGGGATAAAAAAAAAGAAAATAAAAAAAGTTGTATGTTGATGTTTTACAGTCATGCACTGTTATTGGTTAATTGGCAGCATAAAGGTTAAATTGAAACATTCCCAAATTATATTTCACAGTAGTGTTATGAAATCCAATCCCATGCAGTCTTAAACTGGCCAGAAAACTATCATTCTCCATTTGTGGGCAAGACAAAATGTTCTGGCTGTTTGGGCGTAGAGACATTCCATTCATCGATGATTAGCCTTACAGCTGTATAAGAAAGGTCCACTCACTGTATCGTGTAGACCACATAAAGGACTGAAAAACCGGGCAGGGCTGACAGCTGCTGATGCATTTTTGGACATCACTTGAATGCAGAGGTGCTTCCAGATGAGGAGTCTACAGCTTGTTAAATGTAACGCTTCGTGATGATGTGCTCTGTTCGCTGCTTTCATCTCTGACAGCAGAATTGCCGTGCTGTTTTGGTCTTTGCCTCTCACTGTCAGACGGCAAATGATCATTTTCTGGACTCACATATGCACTAATATTCAATAGAAGCAGTAGAATGATGTGCAGCCATAACAATATTACATTTAGTGCTGCAGACAGTAATCACGGTTCCATTACTGAGGACAGTTTTTTTTTTCTAAATCGAAGCGGAAAAGAATAGCAAGAAGTTCCACAGAATGTCATTGGATTCATTTTACCTTAACTTAACCCAAAGCCTCAAATTGTAAATGCCTAAACACCTAAATAAGGCATGTCTACAACACTTTGTAAGCAGTAAATCTTTGCAGCAAGTGAAAAAAATAGAAAAATTAACAGAGCAGAAGTTCTCATTCAGAGGAGAGAACATCCTGCATGGCATTGAAGTAATGACCTCATAAGATGTATGTAAATGTACCACCAGTTGGAATAATATGCATGAGTTAGTAGGTACAGGTTTTCATGATGAATTTTGATCTGTTTTTCTCAGTCATGTTCAGGTATATTTTCTGGGACACGTAGATGAAGTCACATTGTCACACTGTTCCATTTACCTGCTATGACCCGGCCAGCAAATGTGAAATGGTCATAGAAGTAATTTGTTCACAGTCCTCATCATGTGTTATAACGGGTACTTTTACAGTGCAGCCTCTACAAGTGGCAGACAGGAAATGCACTTTCACCTATGGGCTTTGTGGCATGAGATAGAGACCAACATACATCCTGTAACACAGAAAGATTTTCGAAAAGCTGTTTCGTCACTGAAGGTGTGAGTTTGGAGCTGAGTGAAAAATGTGCATAAATGCTGTTAGAAAATGTGTTTTTATAATAATTACATCTGGATAGCAGCTCTCACTGAATTGGTATACATCTTTAGAATATGGCAAAATAAAGTGAACAAAAGCTTGTGGCCTATTTCGAATCTATACAATCAATTTAAGGAAGATCTTTGATATATCTGATTAAGGAATCCTTGAATTTGTTATTCTTCACCAATCTTCATCTGTGATTATATATTCATTTTCTCCAACAAATTCTGTTTGGGAATCAGTTTGAAAAAATACCAGAGGCTTTGCAATGCTTTGTTACACCCAGCAACGCTATTTCCAGCTCATTTTTCAATTGCTGTGATTATACAAACAAGCACATATAAAAACCATTTGATTCAATTTGAATCCCCGGCAGAACTAAAATACAAGGTCACATCAAATCTTCCAATTTATTACACGGCTGAAAGCATCTCCGTCTTAAATAAATATAAAAAGGGACGCAAACAGGGTTTTTTGAGCTACTGAGAATTTCTTTTCCATTAACACACAAACTACTTAAGACAAGCATCGGCACCTAGTCAGTGACTCAAAGAAGATATTTTTGAGCTGGGGATGATTCTGGCTCTTAAATGCTTAGAACTATTGTATATCTTATGGCAAAAGAGCAAAATACAAAACGGGATTGATGGTGATTAATGTTATGAGCTAACATCTCATTCGATGTGTTTGTAAAGTGAACAGTTTATGGACATTCTATCCAGCTAAGTAGGAAATACTGATTAATATCTATTTTCTGTTCCTTGTTAGTTAATTCATCTGTTGATATTTTAAACCATATTATGTTTATGCAACATGTGCCCAATTCTGTGAAACGTTTCAGCCGTCTTTTTGCATTTAAACATGAGCTCCTCCTGCTCAGGGAGGAACATATTGAACATGAGGGCAGGCCGTATGATCAATGTATTACATATCATCTCCAGTTGCAGACATCTAGGAGGATTAAGGGTTCTTCATGCCATTTCATCTTCATTAAATTTAAATTCTAATGCTGTTTTCATCAAATAAAAAAGAGCTACTTTTGTGTTCCTAATGATGGATTTGCCGTCCTGCAGGAACTACTTAATGATGACCCAGAGAATTTTAAATCAAACCCTGACACACGTAAAACACTCACTTGCTGGCATTGCCCTTGCGCCGTAAGCAGTTTTGCACATGAGCAACAGGGGTTGACTGACTTTGTCAGGCTAGAATCCCATGCAATAATTACACATAATTGCATGTTTCTGTTTCCTTGACAATATTTACATATGTTGCACTTCATTTTAGATCGCACCATTAAATGATTCACAACTCTCACTTGTTTGAGAGAGCAGGAATAATTAGGGTGACTGTCAGTTTTGGGCAAAAGTGGGGAATCTGGGGAGTCTATCTATCTATCTATCTATCTATCTATCTATCTATCTATCTATCT
>CAJRST010037777.1:4118780-4189359 GCA_907169785.1 Menidia menidia
ATCTATCTATCTATCTATCTATCTATCTATCTATCTATCTATCTATCCATCTCTGGAACATTACATTTCTCAATCTGAACACACCTGTCTCCGACGGCTGTTGTCTATAACAAACTCCAATTATTATCTCTTAATGAGCTCCTGTAGTGGGAGACGTGCTCTGTGGCATCATTACTGTAGGGACAGCCGTTGTAGTGCCGGGGCTGACTGGCAGCTTACACTGACTGGTTCTCCTTGACTGACTGCAGGCTGCACTTCCTGACAGCTGGGAGCTGGCCTCCTGGAGTGCGCCATACACTCGCATGTAGGAGGCAGAAACATAAAAGCATGTGAACCCACGTGGTAAAATTGAATACTGGGATTTTGCATTAATATCACAATTATTGGCAAGTTCTTTAACATCATTACTGTACCGTCACACGCACGAGCAACTTCCCTAAGAGACACGGCTCATTCATAAGGTGGACATGATTTTTTAGACACAAACCAAAGAACCAGTTGTAGTGCGGTTTGTTTAAAACTTAAATCTATAAGGGTTCATCAAAAGCTGCCTGACTAAAATGTAAACTTTTGTTTCAGTTTTTTGATGGACAGACAACACACCAAAGACCTAGTTTTGTACATCTGCATTACATAACATCTTGCCTACCATTTTAACTAACCTTGGACTTAAGGTTGTTAAATAAGAAACCTGGTCCCACAAAGAATTACAGCAAAATGTTTATGATTTTTCTGATTTTGGCTGTTTTGTTTGCACGAGCCCTTTGTCAGCGCCATTGACGAAGAATTAGCTATTTCTTCTTTTCACATGTTTTGCCCATTTGATGAAAGTTTATTGAAAAGTATGTTGATATATTTGAAAGTATATTTTCTATCATGGTGAATCTTTCTCATTCGGAAGAAAAGTTATAAGCGATCTTATTTCTAATTGCTTATTTGTAATCACTAAACAAAGAAACATTGAGGTCAGTAGTAACATAAAAAAACATTGCTAAATACTCAAAGACTTTTTATTTATCAAATGACGTCAAATGTCCTTTCAATACTTTTAGATGTCCTCAGATGCAACAGTGTCTGTACATTATGCGTCTAATTAGTAATATGACTTTCAAAGTTTATCTATAAGATTATTATTATTGTAATATCTATGCCTGCAGAAAAGGCAGATGAATCTCAAAGACAGGATAAGGTATAGATATTTTGCTCTGCAGCAAACGTTTTTTCTCTCCATTGGCATCCCTGTCCCTCTGCGTGGCTGTGAGCTGAAACCGGTGAAAGATGATTGTTCTGCCACAGTGTTAGCTGGCAGAGAAAAGCTGTCAGACAAACACATGAAAGTCAACTAATTTCAGCAGTTTGCAAATACTGAGCAATTTTTCAGCAAATAAATGTAGGCTATCAGGTCATCGCTGCATTGCTAAACAATGGCGTTGTGGCGGTTTTTGAAGAACTCAGAATGTGGTAACACTGCTGCAGTGCAGCTAGTGCGTGCACAATCCTTTGCCCTTGGTAATACCCATAAATACACACAGCTTTGTGCAATGGTTGTTAGGAGTCTAAAACTGAAGATGTGAAAGCTGACCAGCAGCAATCTGATAGGGCTCATAAGATGTTTCAAGGAGGAATAGAGATACTGTAACCTAATGTTAACATATTGAAACCATTCTAATTGACTGTCATTTAGTTTCCAGCAACTTTACATGATCAAAAGTCTTGCCTTTTGCCAAACCACAGAGTGAAGCACTGTCAAGATAATCCCTATTTAAAAAAAAAAAGTTGTGCAATAAAATGAGAATTTGATGACTTGAAAAAATGTGTTAAACTCTTACTGTCAAATGTTGACTTGATGTTGCTCAAAATTAAATTACATAGTTTGGTTGCCCAACCGTAAAAAAGTATGGCTTTCCCTATAAAACGCAAAAAGGCATCATTGGCTCAACATCGCTTCAACTTCTGCTTGTATTGTATAGATGCATATATTACATTTATATATATATATATTTTTTCCAAATATAGATTGACGTTTATTTGTTACAATATTAACATTGAAGGACATCAACATTACATGCCATTGACTTAAGCCTGAAGGCTATCTTAACTTATAGTGTTGCTATAGCTAATGACCGGGCCAGGTGTGATCAGATGAAACTGAATGCTCTGACCTTGATCCTCTGGCTCAGAGTGAGTAAAGAATGAAGATTGACAGAAATGTAATGAAGTTTTTGGGAATATTAAATGCCAGTCTCACTGACACTGGACTTCAGTTCAGAAGGTATATTATTACAAAATTGCCCAATGCAACTGTAGAATTTCTATTCCAGACTCAAAGTCACCTCATGAATGGTTTCAAATGCAGACAACAAATGGTGTAAGGCACAATGCAGGCTGTGATTAAAAGCATCTGTATTTTTTTTGTGTTTATCTAATGAAGTTCTTAATGAAACTGACCATCAAATGAAACTGTCCTCATAACTGGTTTAGGTTAAGTTTATTCCAACCGTTTTAGGAAGGGAAATGAAAAAATAAAAAAGATGGTAAATAATTTAAGCAGAAGTTAGTCTTTCAAGATATGCATTTTTCAATCATTTAAATGTGATTAATGTATAAAGTCTATTCATATACATAGGTCGTATATATAGGTCACTGCTAGATGATGGTAAAAATTGTTCTAATCCTGTGTCTTTTTATCATCTTGTTTTTTTCTCTGAGCAAAATTTGTTGTGACATTTATTCTTGTCCCACATTGTCCACTTCTTTCTCATCTCTTCCTTCCATTGTGTCATCGTGGTTCCATTTGCTGCAACTGCCTTTAAAATATGTTTTAACTTCATTTGTCATGACAACAGTGGTGACAGTATGACTTTATCTAGATGATGATGTCTGAAATGGTATCTTGAAGAAAAAATGACATCCTTTGGGGATGGACCCCAAATTCCTTCATGAAAAGAATATGAATTGTTATGCGGGGGCAGTTTTATGCACAGAAACGTTAATAACAAGTTTAATTTTCTTCAATATGTGACATTAAGAAATGTACCGTATGCTAAATAAAAATGATGTTGAATGTACCATCCGCTAACACAGAAAAGACTAAATAAATTTTGGTCACATTTTTTAATTCTTCAATGATTGATGGCCCTTATCACTGAGAAAAAAATCTCCATGTTAACATACAATCAGTGTGATGGAAAAGGCCATTTTCTGCGATCTACTAGGTATTATATATATTTGAATTTTTAAGTCATTCAGATAAATTACTGAAAGGTCTGAACATATTCAGATGCCTGCAACATGTCTATGTTAAAACATGAACTAAACTCACTCTTTCAAAATCATCATTTTAGCTCTTCACCTCTCTCCATCAGAAACGTGAACTGATGCTAAATCTATTGTTAATGGGGGATTCAAGGACAGTGCTTGAATATGTTTTGTCCCATTGTAGCCACAAACTAAAAGCTCAGGAGGACTTTATGAAATCACTTCAAAGCGAAGTTTCAACAAAAAGAGAGTGAGGAACATTCTTATTCGTTACACGTAAGACTTGAAAAATAATTTCAGAGAATCCTTCCAAAAAGAAAAGACTCCTAAATCTGCTGTAATCTCTGGTGCGCTGCCAACGTTTTCCACGGTACATTCTGTTGCTCTTTCTTTAACTGAATGCATTTTGTGACCCTATAAAACAACAAAGTCCTGTTGTGACCACACAAAATTACACTTGACATAACTTTAAAAGTTTGACAATAATTTCATAATGCAGTCTTTAGGGAGTATGTAAGTCTTTGGGTAAGACACTAATACTTCCCCATGTTTTGGTATTTTCTTGTTCTGTTTTCTTTTTTTAGTTCTGGCTTTCCTTTGCTCTTCAAGTGTCCCTGAAGTAGTTAACTTCACAATTTACTTTGCAGAGTTTCACCCAGGATTAGTATGTTGGATTTGTTTCCTGTGCCACACATGGTTATCGTCACTAACCAGCTCTGTTTTGGTCTGCATTTGGATCCATTTTCTCTGCTTCCCCATGGCATACATACATAGCGATAGTTAAACTTTCCCCACATGTGTCTGTGAATTCTGAATGTACATTCTTTTGCAAAATTGGACTTTGCTTTTATGCTATTTCTCACTGAATATAAAATTATTTTTATACTTTTACATATAAAACTATATTGAATTATTACTATCCAAGCTGGATCATTTCAAGCAATATTTTAAGTAGTCTGGTTTGCTGCAAATGTCAGACTTGTATTTTAAATGGATAAATTAAATATAAGCATGCTGTTTTCATTACTTATCCAAGTTTTGGCTAAACCCATATCCCAAATGCACAGTACCTAGAATGCAGGAGGATGTTATCATGGGTGGTATGAACCAGAAAATTCTGCCTTATTTTTGTCATATAAATTTGTTAAATGAATGATGATTTCTTTGGATGGATTACAGGGATTCCCATTGAGTAAACATTACTGAAGTTTATAAAGAACTGAGATTTGGGCCTTTTTTTTGCACTTTTTGCGCTTCATGTTTTACTATCATCGATTCGCCCAGCAGCCGGGTGCCCTTCTCCAAAGTGATTTGTCAGGATTTAATGCTGAATTATAATCAAGCCTACAGTTAGACACAGGCTTCAAGGAAAATTGGTTGTAAGAAAGCTAGGCCTCCTTGTTCCATAATGAGATTGTGACTGATTAAAGTGAGAGATAATTCTAGATTAAATATGTAATCCTAGTGCTGCAAAGGCAAAGAAAGATATTTTGAGTGATTAGTGTCTTTGTAGAATAAGGTTTTAGGGCCTTGTGGGTAAAAAAGAATTGTACAGCTGAGACCTGCTCCAAACTGATATGGCTAGAGACACATGAGGGCTCAGATTAAAGTATTTTTCTAATATGGGATATCTGATTACAGGTTGTCTCTTTATCCTGGTCTAAGACATCTTTATCACAGTAATATTGCCCACATTCACAGCACATAACGGAGCAAAGATATGTCAGTCTACACGCCCAATCCACATCAGGGAGAATTTGTTTCCTACTTACTCAACAGCACAGTAATTATGCAGCTCAGTGATGTCTATTGAAAATGCACTATACTGTAGAATAACTGGGATCTAATACAAGGTTGAGATAGCTTCACAATATAATGGAGAGAAATGTGGATGACGTGAGTAATGGGGATAAAACCGAAGCTGGATGACTTCAATGTACGCTGAATCAACAAGTCTGGCCAGTCCAATTAAATTTGAGCCTAGGTTGAGAAGAGTGTGAGGTAGAAATGCAGGCATTCACATCACCTTGAAAAACTAGAATGGCATGCTGGCAACATCTATTACAGTTTCAGTACTTGTAGTGTGTGGGACTGGGAACAAGAAATAAAAGTCTGATGGAAGACCAGATAGTATTTTACCTTTTCTTACTAAGACCAAAACTCATCCCAGCACCTAAACATTTTTGTGCAAGAATAGATGATCTGATTGTATAAAGATGAATGGTACAGAATCCATAAAAAAGCAGCTCTTCAATTTAATTGAACTTACTAAACTTTTACATTTTTAGCAAGCCTACATTATTATTCTGGACATTATCACTGGATATATCTGACGTGCTTAATTCAACTTCTCTTTCTTTAAAGCCTTATTCCTAAAAAAGCCAAACGTGTTCTCATTGCAAAACGGTGTAGTGAAAAAACAGCTGTTCATTTCTTCGCTTTGAAACCAAACCACATTAAAAAATATGGGCAAAAGCCTGAATTTCAAACAAGGTGTTTCAGAGCTGTGCGTCAGTGTAGTCTCTTGGAATGATAATACATTTCCTACTGATACGGACAAGTCTTTATATCTTTCCTAACTTGCCATTGTTAAGAAAACATAATAGAGATGTGAGAAAATCTGAAACAACGATAAAAAATAGTACTCTGTTTTGACAGGTTAACTGATTTACAAAATACACACAAAAAAGCTTCACAGTAATATTTTTGCTGCAAGCGCACATCGCCCAATATCCTCCTATACCCGTCATAAATTCTTCAGAGTGTCAGAGGGTAAGACAATGTGCAAACTGATCAGCAAATATTCTGGAACATGTGCAGGCTGTGTGTGAGTGAATATATGTGCAAGATTTATAAGAGATGTTCATGTTGCAGATACACTGTAATACTTATGTATTTGCTTCTTCCTACAGACTTCTCACTTCTGTGAATTCACACAGACGAATGCAATTTTGAGCCTATCCTGATATTCTCATGGTGCTTCATAAACAGCATTATCCAGCCTAATTTCCACATCATTTTTTCCATCACACACGCTACATAGTTTAGAAACACGATGGTGTGCAAAACACGATGGGCTGCCAGTGCAAACTTTTTGGTGGTTCTGAATGAAAATGATAAACTAAAAGGCTATCTTTTTAATCACCCAAATATCTATGTGCAATAAAGAGATGGCATCATTTAGTGGGAAGTTCAGTTTGTTCTGGCAATTTCTGTAGACATTCATGGATTTCTGGAGCCATGATATCTTTTTCAAAGGATATGGAGACACAAAACTATACTTACAGTCATTTTAAACCAGAGCAAGGATTTATCTTTAATACACTGAAAATATGTTTATTTCAACTTCACAATCAAACCTAAATAATCCCAAACTTTCAATTCTACGAAGAAGCAATCTACAAAATTTTTATGACTACATTGGGAAAGTGTTTGATAATCTTTTGAAATAGTTGTACTTCTCAAACTGGCTGGATTGGTGACTGAATGCACTGATTATGGTTAATTGTGAACATCTAATCTTTCTGAATGATGGGAAACCTTTTTATTGTGAATTTAAACTAAAGGGATGAGTAGTCAGAAGGAAAACAATCTCAAAAGGCTTCTTCTGTAATATATTATTTTGCTTATTTTTCATTTGTGCGCTAATAAAAGTCAGTGAGTGTGTGTGCTATTGCAATAATACTCTTCTAAGAGAAAGTGTGATGTGCATAGATTTCTTTTTGTATTACAAAGAGGCAGGTGGATTGTTTTTGTGGCTGATCGATATTTGATCTTTTTGTTTGTTGCACGGTGGCGCAATAAAAGCAAAATAACACGGTGCTCCTTTGGGGCAGCAGGTAGCCCTCAAGGCAGAGAGAAAAAGCTCTTTAAACAGATTTCCAGCAAGCACAATAACCTAGCAATAGCTGGGAGAAGGTGAGGGGTACCAGAATGGATAAGGATGTGAAAGGAAAATAGTCTCTTGGGTTTAAAAAGTTTGTTGGACATCATGCATACATATGCTTTTTTAAATTGAATTTAATTTAATTTTTTGCTGCTTTGTTTAGAAAATGCAATTGCTGATACTCTATTAAGATGTCGTTTGAAAGCCTCTAACTTCTTTTCTGATTCATTTATTTGGTCATTGGTGAATCCCTGAAAGATAAAACCCTTCAAAAAATGAGCTGCATGAACAACTGAAAAGAAATTATCAATATGACAATATGACCAGACAAAAATAATTTAAAGGCAACTTTGTCAATTGCTCATTTTTTCATAAACACCACAAATGATTGGTCTGCACAGTTTGCAATCCCTGAGTAATTTGGTTCCTTTTTATTTTAGCTGCACAGGTATCAAAAACATGAATTACATCAACGAAAAAGATGATAATAGCCAGTGTATACATAAGAATTTGGCTGTCTGCAGGGCTTGAAAAGTAATTTGGGGATAAATGTCTGTGTTCTCCTTCTGGAGATTTAAAAGTTGGGTTGTGTGGGGAGATTGTTGCTCAAAGTAAATATGTATTTGTAGTCATGAATCCCTTGATTGATTTTTTGGCACCTCCTTTCTCTGATAAAACAGCAGAGGGCTTCTGCAGCATTGTTAAACACAACACGCCTGAATGGCTTCTAACCACACTCACAATCCCATACAAATCCATTATGACGCAGGAATCTATCTATTAATGTTTTACATGCTGTCTCCATTGTCCTGAAAATATAGCGAAGCCAGCATGAAATTACAGATGCATTACTCTGACTAAATTACAGCTCACGGGCCCAAATGGGGCTTCCGAAAATAGAAAACAGACAAAGGGTCAGCCACACTTTTGTCATCTACTGATTTCAAAACGGGCCCTGCCACTTATGTCACATGTGATTGCCACCAGAACTGTCACTTTGATTAATGTGGCAATAACATTTACAACCACCTTCTAATTTATTATCCCTCAAATGTGTCCTTGTGAACTCTTCCTACAAATACTTTTGCTTTATGTAATACCTTGATCTACTGCACAGGAAACACTCCTCAGCCTCTCAATCCACTTCACTTAAGCAATAGCGTTCAAATAGAACTAATGATTTAAAAGATGAAGTAAAGAATGAGCTTTTACTTTACTTTTAAATTAATCATGTGATTATGATCAGTTAAGAGTTTTGTAATGCCTCCATTCTTTTTAGAGTTGAATAGTTACACATAAAGGGCTAAACAAAAATGATACACTTCTTGAAACAATATTTTAATCAAAATTTAATTTTTGATTTACATCTTTGTATTTCTTCTAAAACAAAGAGAAAAAAAGTCTGAATACATGAGTTCAGTTACTTATTTTGGTCTTCTTTTTTGGCCTGCGTTTTAACGTATTTGTACTGCTGATAACAGGAAGCTAAAAGCTAAACAAGGTTTTACATTATATTCACGTCTTTGAATTGTGCATCTCCAGATGTTTTCTAGCACTGACTATCAATGAAAACATCTCCCAAACCAATTAGTCAAACAGCTTGAAGCTTATGGCATCAAGCAAAGCAACAACACAAAAATCATGCATAAAAAGTTCCTAAAATCTTTAACGTGTGTATTCTCTTTTCTTTATTTTACTCTATGATGCTACCTGTCTGTAGGTTCAGATCAAGTTGGTTGTAAATTTGAATATGTTTTCTCACAAAAGTTAATAACTATAATACAGTAAAACGTGTTTCATCCTGCTGTATTATTTATCTTAGGTTCTGCCTGTTGTCTCGATCAACCAACGACTTAGAGAGTATTGCAAAATTAATTCACACATGATATTTAAAAATTAAGCTGTCTGAAAACAAACACGCTTACCAATGGGAAAAAAATAATCCTTTCCACTTTCCCTTCTCGTTTCATGACAAAAACAACATGAGGGAAAAAGAACCCGCTGCTGTCATTTTAAGTGACGCCTCCAGCCCTTGGTGCCATGCCTGCTGACATGTAACAGATCCCAGTTCATCTGTCGTTCAGAAGTTCATCTGCTCTTTCATCAACTCGCCTTCATCTGTCACGTCACACTCGGGCACAAAATAACATTCTTTCTTTGGTATTGTAAAGTGTACGAAGTCTTCTTAAGTTGATGTTTAGATTAAAATGAAAAAAAGAGTGATCTGACAGCGTATATATGTGTGACTCCTGTCCTGATGTGTGATAGGCCCATACTTGTGCAGTGCGCTGCCAGGCAGGAACCAGGGCAGTGACAGGTCTGAGATTGATAGATCCTCTAGCAATGGAGAAAAAAGAGATTTCTATAGCTTAATTGAACTATAAGAATGCTGAAGATTTCAAAGGACGTAGATGGTAATGTGTGCGTATGAATTTGCACATCCCTTGTGTGTTTTCACGTTTTAATCTTTATTAATGACTCTGCTTCCTGTCAGGGTTGATGACAGAGCACGAATGTGGTTGTGTTTGCCTTAAAGAAAGGCTGCCTTGATTGAGATTTCCCTTTGTTGCTGCGAATTGTTTTTGACGGGCTGTGCAGCGGCCCCATACCTCACTGCTGACAGCTCTGGCTTTAGTCAATGTTGTGTTACATTTGCTATTTACCAGTGAACTCAAAAGTGATTTCGTTTTGATCCCATGTCAATCTGAGATCTCAACGAGGGAGCAGTTTTTCAAGATATTTGCATTGTGATCTATAAAACATTTAAGACCACAGGACGCACAGGTCACTATGGAAAATTTTATCGCACACACACAGTGGTGCACACATACACGCACACACACATTTCTTCGATGACAGATTGATTAATCTTTAATGTGTTTATCCATTTTAACTCCATAGATGGTACATTATTTAAGTACCGCCGAGCAGCTTACGTTGACCCTCTAAAACAGGGCAGAGACAGTTTAGGACAAGGCAGACATGCTGTCTTGTATCTTGCTGCCCATCATTTATCATCATATGTTCATCTGTCTCTCTGTGTTTACTATCCTTGTCTCCATCCATCTCCATCCTGTCTCCCGTCCTCTATCACAGTTGCCCTCTTGCTCGTTGCTGTACCTCTCAATGTCTTTTTACTCTGTCACCCCTACCTTCGATCTTCAGCGTGTAGATACATGCACCCTGTCAGAAAGTCCCCATGCTTTCTCCGTCTCTCAGGATCTAGCCATCAAGATTAACTGTCTGTTTGTATTTTTGTCCGGCTGAGTCTGATGGAAGAGACACTGTCCTTTTCACTGATGGCTTTTTGAGTCTGACTGTACTTTTACCATGGAGCACTGACAAAAACTTCAGAGGGGATTGGATGAGGTTTTGAATCCCTGTACCAAGTCCTTTACCTGCCGCACAGCTCATTCCTCCTGACTTGTATTCAGAGACTGAGATGGATGGGAGGGATAGTGTGGATGGACACACCAATATCTCTCTATAGGGACTTTGCTACAGTATAGGGATGAGTGCAGAGCTGATATAATGGTACTATGAGTAAGACAGTGCATGGGTCTGTGTGGTATTTGTTTCTCCATAAGCACATGAAGATGACAACAGAAGAGATTGCGCTGATACACTCCAAGAAGCACAGTTGACTATGCCCACAAGTCTCTGTGAGCATGTGTCGGCATCACAGATGCATAATCTGAAAGGGAGATTGGTTTCGAGGCGTTCTGTAACTCGGCCGTGACTCAGCGTGACCACAAACTCTGTTATGCTTCCTTTCCAACCTGACTCTTGTAATCAGCCCTGCCTGGCACTGACCTCAGGTTTCAGTTGTATCTGTCCCCACCCAGACCCTGAGACGTAGACAGTATTCCCTCCACAGACAGGAGCTATCGATCGTAAAGTCGGAGGTCATATTATACCATGCTCTTATTAGGCTGGCAATAGTTTTATTCAGCATGTCCTGGCTGGGTACAACCAACAGATGACATTTAAACTGTAGCTGGCGCATGTCCGCTGGCCTGGAAGGGACTGTCTTATCAGTGGTTACTTTACAGATGGCATTTCGCTCTTGGCTTATTAACACTATTAGACATTGTCCAGCAAGGTAAAGGCTAGATAGATTGTTTTGTCTAGGGCATGAAAAAGAGTACATATATTGCACAGAAAATTGTTAAAGCCCTAACCCCTAAAATCACAGCCTTTTTTCTTTATATTTTTCTGCTCTTTTCTCTGACCTACATACAATACAGTAGCAACACAGAAAACGTGTTTTCTGTCTAGACAAGTGTGAAATTTATTTAATTCACAATATTAGTTAGTTTCCTTTACAGTGAACAGAAAGGTCACAATAGTGGGCATTAATTCATGCAGCACCCCCAGAGGACCAATCTGTACCAAAAGTTTCACGTTTGGTCCAAAAACCTGCCATAGTTATAAACCACAAACCAATATTTTTCTTTCTTCTCATCTGAACAGATGATGCACAGCATGAGTTAAAAGATGCCAGAGTTGGTTAAATAACCATTTGGAGCCTTTGAGATAATTGGTTCTAGTTCACCAGACAGGTGGTATGGTTGCGTGTGGGGATAATGGAGGAGGGATTCCCTGATTCCCTGTGTTTTAAATGGACACCTGATCATTAAAAATAAATAGGCAAGCAACCAATGAGGAGGAAGCTCATAGTCACAAGAACCAGCCGTGTAAATGGACTTCAAGCCTGATAAATTCAACATGTTTTGGATACACAATTGTCTGGAAGATCTCTGTTTCTTGGCAGCATATCAGATTTACGTGAAGAACATGCCAGTGAAAATAAATTAGATGCTAACAGAGTTTTCTAATTTACTCTGCAGTTTGGCTGAGTAACAATTAAAAAAGAAACCAAAGTCAGATTTATGCAATCCCAGCATCACTCATTTCCCCAACACAGATTAATCAATGTATAACTGTAGACTGAAGACATGAGTGATATGAAAATTGCACACCAGCTATCACAAATTACATACTACTTGCTTTAATTATTCTATTTGCCTTGGAGCACATTATAACACGAACTGATTGAATAATTACTTTTCAATTCAAATGAATAGTCACTTATTCAGGATATTCATACAAGTCTTTTTGTCTTCTCTTTTCCTGATCTGCATTTTAAAACAGTTATTTTTCTCCAATTCTGATCATGTGGAAATAAGAAAAATGCTAAAAATGCATCAGCAGTTATAGCACCACAGCAAAGTTGCTTTCATAAGGGATCTTTGACACTTTTAACCTACAAACACACACTGAAGCAGCCTCCTTCAGTTGTGTCAGATTATACCAGTTGATATGCTTGGGGCAATAAGCACCCTTCAGTTGAAATGCTAAGCCTTCCAATAATTCATATGATGTAATCTATTGCCAAAACATATTTTTTGACAAGACAAGGTCACAACATCTTCCTGAGACCACGATGGGGGAAGCCTAAGCCCTGGAGAAATGTCATAAACAGTTTCTCTGTGGAAAGATGTTAAATGTACTGCTTTTTTTCCTCTGTTTCAATTTAAATTCCAATATTCATTTTGATATGTAATTAATCTTTTCAAACTTTGAATGTAACTGCTAGGGACAGGGAACCGTCCTTGGGAAATGGTGACTCTTAGCTCATTTCACACCTTCTGTTTGTGCCGACACCTCTTTTAACGTCTTATTTAGGACAGCAGTGCCTGTATAAAAAAATAAATGAATGAAGAAATAAATGAAGAAATAAAAAAACAGTCCTGTTGCATTTCTCCTCACAACACTAAAGTGGTATACAGATGTAAATGCAGGCACTTTAAAGCAGGGTTGACAACAGATCTTTTTCTCCCATTACAAGGAACAGGGAACCGTCCATGTGGGTATTGGGACATTGGTGTGAGCTGGATAAAAAGGCTCACCTTTACTGCTGAAGAAGCAAGAGTAACGTGGAGATTGAAAGAGGACAATAGCACGGGGGATAGCAGGACAAGGCACCAAATCGCGGTAAAGCAGGCCCCTCTTTTTACCCCTGAGACGACAGGTGTGGGCTGTGACTGAATTTCTCTGGCAGCCATCTGGTAGCAGCGGTGCTGTCACCGGCATGGGACGGGACGTTTGCGAGCATCCGCCGCCGTGCACAGACACGAGGCCACACACTTGGATGCCTCCTTTCATTCAGACATATGCACACAGGCTGTAACATCTTTATGAGAATACCGATAGGTTTGAACAGGGAAACTGTACAGAGACGCGGCAGTTGGCTGCAAAGGCCAGTGGGAATGGAATGATTCATAAATACAGTAATATTTCTCTCTATTTAAGTTGCAAACAGTCTCAAAGACCTGTGTTCAACCCAAATGACTTCCCTTCCTTTCTGAACTGCAGGGTAATAAGGGGAGCAGGAAAAGAGAGAGCCAAAAGGAGGTAAAGTCTAAATGAAAAACCAGTCTAGGTTTAACATCTTCTTTTTCTGGGGCGCGGCTAAGCTTTATTGGATTTTTTTTTTCTACTTTCGCAAAATCAGAGCGAATTTTTTTCCTAACCTTTGGCACATGTGCAATGTCAAATTTAATCACTTCTCTTGTCAAACACATAAAATTAAAATGGGAAGACAGGGACAAATAATAATTAAGTGCTTGACAAGTAATGCGTATTATCCAATCCCTTCATCCTCTTCTCGTGCTGACATAGTGTAGCTGCACGGCTTCCTAAAATCACATTCATTTGAAGATGAAGGAAATTTATGAATCTCATGAAACCACGTAATAGCTAGCCTAGATATGATGGATGGAAAAAAAATATTAATGACTTGAATTGCTAACATGACATATCAAGATGCATGGTGGAGGTAAAAAAAAATCTAAAAGATTCCACAGCATGAAAAAGGTCAGGCAGAGAGGTATGTTTCCCAAAAACAAGCATGGGTGTAACATAAGAATTTCAATGTTTGTATTTTCATAAATGATTATGGAGGCCTCTTTACAAGAAAATGTTATGGACAAGCAGCTATTTTATCCGCACATATACCCGTTTGTCAATACAATGAATTTATAACATGTTTAAGAGTGAATTTATTTGACTTTAATGACTTGTGAGTAACACATGGTTTAAACTGAATTGTTGATTAATTTATGTGTCATTAGAATATATGTTGTATAACTTCTAAACCACTTAAAGTCCATAAACTAAATAGATACAATATATGTAAATTCATTGCATTATTAAGTCCTCTTTTTTATGTTTTATCTGTCATCTTTAAGTGTCACATAAAAATGATTTTCAAGCCCATTGTTTTGTTCAAATGTCAGATTTTTGGTGTTTAAGTTTAGTATCTAACCCTTCCCCGTAATTAAATAATTAATGAATATGATGATGTAAATGTAATACAATATGCAGCCAAGCAAGTCCAGTAACTGCAATGGTGCATTTGAATCAGATTATCATTATTGTTACCTCATTTCCTGCTCACTAACCTCTAATGGACTGTACATCATCATAAACTCACAATCCATTATGGAAGGTGTGTAAGTCACTAGGTCAGAAAAGCAATTAATTAAAATGTAATACGATTTATATAAGGACAGTCTGTTTTGTATGAAGTAAACAGAAAACATGGGTGTGGCGACAAGATGACACTTAGTCCACCATTAAATCAATGCAGTAAAAAGATATGTTTATGTTTCAGTATTTAGCAGACTCTTTTATCCAAAGCAACATACAAAGTACACAATGTTACAGTTATCAAGAAGATATTAAATCAAAATAATAAAAACTACTCAAATCATTTTTGTATTTCTGTATTTATGTGTACTTCAATCATTGTAAAGACCAAAACAATTTAGATTTTCAGTATTTTTTACTTGCGTCACAGTGGTGTGGTGGTTAGCACTATCGCCTCACGGCAAGAAGGTTCTGGGTTCCAATCCCCGGGGGAACCAGGACCTTTCTGTGTGGAGTTTGCATTTTCTCCACGTGGGTTATCTCTGGGTTCTCCGGCTTCTTCCCATCGTCCAAAAACCTGCATGTTAGGTTGATTGGACATTCCAAATTGCCCTTGGGAGTGATTGTGCGTGGCTGATTGTCCTTGCGTGTCTCTGTGTGACCCTCCGACAGACTGGCAGACCGTCAGGGTGACCCCACCTTGACTACAGGGTTAGGCTCCAGTCCCCCCTGACCCCATTAGGGAATAAGCGGTTACGAAAATGGATGGATGTAATTTTTTTTACTCTAATTTGTTTTCTTAGGATTTCCTCCAGTGACTCTACGCTGACAAACAGAGCCACACTTTCACAGGTTAATACAAACAGGACTGCTAAACAAGGGGAGGCATTCTTTTTCTCACTTATTACATTTTCTTGTGTGTTTCGAAGGGACGATGCATGAGACAATCACACTCGATATGCAATAAAATTCCCTGATGTCAGCGCTTCCTCAGGAGATGAGCTAAAGACAGGTTGGACCATCAAAGACAAAAGTCTCATGTGTGATGGAAGTCACTTGTTTGTCTTATTGTCTATGTAATTAAAACAAAACATTGAAAATGTTTACATGAAAATGCTTTCCCCCTTATTTTTGTGTTTGCTAAAAGAGAATAAAGCATTTTAGTTTTTTTAAAGAGGGACAATTTACCAGCATTACAGGTTTAATAAATTATAATAGATGCTTTATAATATTGACCACAGTTCATTATGAAAAGCTCATATTGTCTTAAAGGTGTAAAGAGTAGGGATTTTTAAGGTAAATGTTGCTTTAACGTAGGACCCATAAGAAAATACCCACAACTGTTATCTTAGGTAAGGTAACACAAATATTAAAATTGACCCAAAACTGAACAGTACAGGGCTCTACCAAAGAACATCCACAGTTCTCATAATGTCTAACTTTTTATGTATTGAACAAAAAAACTTATTGAATATTATGGAAAATGAAGCAGTCTGTGATCTGTAATGCTTTTTCTTTACTTTCATTTAGCCTTTGACAACCTATTAAACTTTGCTTGGCTTTAAGGTTTCTATTATTGTTCTCTTTTAGTAAAGTCTTTCTTTTGCGATGGTTTAATAGCAGTCAACCTTTTACTGCATGCAGAGCTGGTCGGCGTTGGAAGTAAAGAGAGAAAGGAACGCTGTGCTGATACTTAACGGCCTTTAATCCAGTTGGAGGCTGGTCTCTCAGTTAGTTTTCCTGTGTTTGCACTATCAGTCACACTCAGATGAAGTCTGAAAGGAAGTAAATTGGATAGATTGAGCCTGAGTAGCACAGGGAAGTTGCCCAGCCTATTAAGGCATTGCAAAGTAATACCAAGTGAAGTACCACAGCCTGGGATTCACCTTACTATGGATAGATGTGTAATGGTAATAAAGAGAGATGAGACGGATGCGATACTCAGTGGAGGGAAATATCACACATTTAATACTCTCAAGAATGGCCATATGGATATGTTCTGAAATGCTCACTTGATATACATCGTTCAGCTTGCCATTATTTCTGCAGTGTTGCCATTTTTAAATGTGTCAAGTGAGACGGTGAAACTTAGAGTAATAAAACTCATAGAAATACATTCTGAAAGAATTTGCTGACATAACACATCATCAATGTATTGAAATAATGTGTGTGAAATGCTATATACCCACACAATCCCCTTACTATTGGAGGAATATAGACATCTGCAAGTAAACAATGAATAAGGACTCTGGAAGATGGAAACACAGACTTTCATTTAAAAATGCCCACATTTAAGTAAAGCTCTGTCTGGTGAGTTGGAATAACAGTGTCAATGGGATGATTCAGTGTGTCTAAGTACCTACTACAAACTTTTAATGCATGGCCAAGTTTTTTTAATATGCTGCGACCATTGAAATATGCAGTGATGGATGTCACATCCAATTAGAGCATGCATATTTTTTCTTGCTGCAAATAAATAAAATATAGAGCTGACCTATTTTGAACACCATTTCATCCTGAGTAATTCAATAAGCTGTGCTAGAATCAATGAGTGAGCCTCTGACAAAGCTGGTTAACATATTACAAATTAAGCAAATACATACAGTGCTTTCCCAAATCAGCTCTCTCAAAGCTCAGTTTACTATCTAATGAGAGTTCTGAGAAAATGTATTTGGAGTCTGTTTGCCTAGCGTATCCTGGTAACTAATGAGCTCTGACTGTCTCAACTATGTCTCAGAGTAAAATGAATGAGGGTTGAGTTTGCTTTTTTTTCAAATTAGGGAAAAAAGCATCAATAATGCTCTTTAGATGGTTGCCAGGTGCAGATAAGTATTGCACCATGACTTCAGACTATTCATATAACAACGCCTCTGTGGAAAAAAAGGAGAAAATAGCTCCTTTATCTTTTTTCCACTAATGAAGATGTATGGCTGGTGGTGTCAAATCACAGATAATTTACATAAAGTGATGGGTGGCTTGCCATAAGTGAAGGGACTTTTGTATGGCCAGAGAAAGTGACTTAATGTTTTCCCCAGACTCAAATCTTGAGGCAACGAGATTACATCTGCCAAACATGGAATAACTTTTGTCAAGCTGAGTGTGGTTCAGGAAATTTTGAAAATGACCTTTTCCTTCTACTATAGATGAAAAAGTTACTACCTGTCAATTCTATTAAATAAAATTTCATTCATATATTGCCAGATCAGACAAATCTCATCCCTTGGCACTTAAGAATTCATTGATATTAAAACCAATTATAATCCAATGAATTTTAATACAATAATAATACAATCAATTCCAATTAAATGAATTTAAAATGTGTCCAAGTCCTAATGAGCCATTAAAAAAAGACCTCGAAAACTCCCTGAGTGTGTGATTTTGCATTTACTTTCTGAATGGTTTTGGCTGCTTGGTTACTTCCCTGATTTGCTCTGTAATCTCTCAGTATCTAAAGCTTAAAACAACGGGGAGCTTAGATCTCAATTCCTGTCACAGGCTGGCTTTTCTACATATTTGAACACAATTAAAGGCGTTGGGACAGACATCTTCTAGTTTATTTTTGGAACAGCTTTTAGAAAAAGATTATGCAAAATATGAAAAGTATTTCTCCACATTTTGATGACAATGTATTGAGGTAAATAATATACTTAATGATGGGTGTGACAAAGTTCTTTTTATTTTCAATAAAATATCAGAATTGTGTTAGCTTTATTTTCTACAGCTAATTCTAAAATCTTACTAAAACCCATTTACCAGCTCAACTTTGCATCACCATTATGAATCTTGATTAATTTAGTCAGAATAGATAGGAAATTAATTGAAACACATAATAATGAACTGATGACACATAACATCTGTAACCAATGCCTTAACATGTCTTATGCTGCATTACTCTTTATAGAGATTAATCATTAGAAAGATTTCCATCCCTGTAAATTCATAGTTATTCGAATGTATGCCATCTCACAAGTTATCAGAAGACCAAACGGCAGTTAGATTTCTCTAGATCTTATCTTATAAAAATTGCTGATCATAAAATGTAAGTAAAATATGCCTTTACACATGACCCACTGATCCTATGAATGATTCCAACAATGCATTTACATACAATGCATCTATTTCATTAATCAAATCTGTACCTTTTATATGAAGCTTGAATACATCCTTGGACAAAGGGCTGAACTTTCAATTTTTACTAATGAAGCAGAACATGTGTATGACCTCAAACTGTAGGGAGGTAAAGGCAAAACACCACTCAGTAACACTTAACAATACCTTCTATTACTTTTTTCTTGTCAAACTGATGGCACTGCAGAAACAGTTCTCAAAACAGTATGTCCTATAACCCCACAGAAGCTTGAAAAAGTCTTTCATGCAAGTCAATACATCACTGATAGTTGTCAAAAATCGGATTCTTTTTCACCTTTTCGGGACCAAAAAAGATGGCTGTCATTTCAAGGTTTGAAGCTTGAAAAATCAATCATAAATGTAAGTTTGAGTTCCACAACGTACGGCCTCTTTGAGATGCTCAGGTTAGCTTTAATCATCGCGGGTTCTTTTCTCCTGTTCAAGAGCACACAACCTTTTCTGCAGCCCTTAAATCCTTTGGTACCGATGGGTGTGAAACAATCTCTTTTTGCTGAATGCAGTAGCACAGTTTGCAGTCCATAGTTGAGGGATTTATTTCTGTATTTTGCCTCTTAAACTTTGCATCCTGTCAGGAAACCCCATCATCAAAATGAACAGAAATCTAATAAAATAAGATGATGTGGATGTGATGATTGGATGTCTGTAGAGATGAGCATTTAACCGCGTAAGCCCAATTTCTCTCTTATGTTAACTATCCCACATGAATGCAGTGTAACAGCAATAAGGGCAAGCTGCTGTGAAACATCTGAAGGTCAAAATTTCCACTCATGTTTAAGAAAAATGTGTCTAAAGCACATGATTACAAAAAAATCTATTTCATGTTCACTCTTCTTGTTTCTTTTACCTTCACGCAATGATCAAACCACTTGAATATATAGACAGAAATGCACTCTGTATTTTCTCACATACTCTCATTCTCTTTAAAATGCAGTGATGTCCTAGACTCTCTCTGCAGCTGCAGTGCACTCATGCACTTCACAGTAGGAGATTCTGCACAGGAGATGTGAGAAAAGGATGCCTCTGTCCATGTAGAGGATAAGGAACATAATGCAAAAGGACCTGTTCTTCCTCCCGACTGTAAAGCTATTCCTAAAGTGCCATTTCTTTCTATTTGTTTGGTTTTCAAAGCTAAAACATTCCCTCAGTTACTAGTCAGGTTCCCATGACAACATGGAAAAGAAAAATTATTGAATTTTTGAAAGCATAACCATTAATCAACATTAATCAAGCACTCTGAATGTTTTACCTTGTGATAATGCATAGCTAGAGATCTGCAACAGCATTGTATGACATTAAGAGCATCTTTGAAAATTAAAGGTCAAAATTAAAGTGATGACTCACAGCAGATGTTAAAACCAATCCACACTAAATGAAAGCGGTTTCTAAACACGAAACTATTGTTGAATTTCTTTATGAAAGTGGTAAGATTGTTCTTTTAGATATGGAGTAGGTAGTTGACCGGAAGAAGCATCAGTCATTATAAACCACAGGTTCAGCTTATAAAATCAACCAAGTCCCTCACAAAGAACCGGCCGGGAATTAGTGACTGTCACTGTTGTCTCACATCACACTACAGGTGCTATTTGTTCTATCTTTATGCATGAGCCAGAGCAACTTGCTAATGTGGAGTCTCTCAAGATCTTCCAAGAACACATATGCATCGCCTGAGATGATCTCATTGTAGAAGATGGGCTAAGAAAAATAATGTTGTGTATATGTGTCTGTACGTCAGTCTTGTTTGGGCTTCAGTTCCCAGTACATTCTGTGTCTGAGAAATGCTCCCCCACGAACACAACATTTTTGCTCCTGTAGACTCATTTCACTTGTAATAATTTTTTTTTTTACATCCCTCTTATATCTTTTTTTTTTCTTTAGCACTCCGGCATGTCTAGACAGTGCCATATAGCTGATCGATGAATCACCCATGGTAATACATGCAGTGCAGCTGAGCTGTATCATTTTTCTTGGAGAGCCATTTACACAAACAAAGATTCAACATTACACAACCTCTCACTGAGTCTACATATAATGCAACAGATTAACCTTACACCTTCTGGCACCCCTGTTGTCATAATCAATACACCACATGCAAAATATCTTGCAGGGAAGCAAGTATTATATGTTGTGATACAGTTCAAGGCACAGGGCATCTAAAGGGCAGCCAAATCCCTATTGGTTAGAGCAAAGCTATGAATTAGTTATGGTGTTGCCGAAACTTACATCCCAACACTCAACGTTCTCAAGCTTAATCCTTCCTCCCTGCTATCTTTTGGGTATTGTAAGATATCTCTGACCATACAAAGACTGCAGCGGTCCATCCTTTACACGCAGGCTAACAGGAATCTGAGCAGAGAGCAAACTGACATGCAATTAAATAAAAACAGAAATGTTAGATTAAATATTTAATCATCAGAGTAATAGAACAAGAGAGATAGAGGATAGTGCCAGATTTTGTGCATGAGTTTTTTGAGAACTCAGACATGCTTCCTTTGCACGATGGGATAAATGAATAAAGAATGTGAGGGGAGAGGTGAGAGACAGGTAGGGCAAAATGTGACAGTCAGCTGAAGATGAGAGAAATAACTGAGATGAAAGAGAGCGGAATAAAAAGGAATAAGTCAACATGTTTGATTTTGACTCCAAACACCAGAAAATAAGAAAATGGTTGTCTGAGCTTAGCCATAGCCAAAGCTTCTAAGATGCTGTAAAGAGGCCGTTGATATACTGTGTTGTACATCCATTTAGTGAGCCTGTTTCAAACATAGTCTTTGAGCTTATAAAAAATTCAGGAAAGATAAGCATCGCAGCAAATTCAACAGGGGAGAAAAAACACATGGAACACCAAACACTGGCTCAAGGTCAGTCCAGTTCTTTTTTTACCTTATTTGATGACAGCTTTATCAGAGCAGCAATTACTCCATCATATATCCATGAATCACAGTTATGTATCTCATAAATCTGCATAGGTTACAGACGAAGAAAATTATTAGTACAAAATGAGCGATCAATTACCATCGCAGCCAAGTAGCAACACCAATTTTCTTCATAAATGCAAATACGCCCCATATTTCTTGCTCCCAGCTCAAAGTTGCAATAAAGCTAGAAATGAGTCAGCCTTTATCCAGATGGCTGTTGTGTACATGTACAATACATTTCAGGGCTTGCATATGCACCGAGTGCCTTACAAGTGACAGCAAAACTGCGTAATTCAGAAGATGCTCTCCACTATTACATTTTAGATGAAGACGTATTTCTTAGTTCCTCTTCCAAGAGAGAAAAAAGGCCATAATTAATGACTGCCTTGACTCCCTGCTTTCAGAAACCACTTGAGATTGGCCGAGCAACTGTTGTGCAAGTGGAACCTTGCATTTTTTGTTATTTGTGCAGCCCAGATTTCCTCCTCCTGAGACCGCTGTCTCCCCGGTGACTGTCTGGTCCGATTCAACCCAGCGCTGATCGCCTTTAGAATCCGTACTAAAACATTCATCATTCCCTTCTCTTCAGTTAGGAACAAGCTGAGCCAATATCTACAGATTTGACAGGGCCTATTTATTTAGCTCCACTGGAAGATTTGACTGTGTACTCTTCATCCCCTCAATTGTTGTTTAGATGGTGACATTTTCTTTCTTTTCTTCCCAGTACCTGCAAAACTACCAGTGAGTTGAGTCATAACATGGTAAGATAGAGAGAACTGGAGATTGATATTTAATGATACAAAAAATTAGCTCATGCATGTAACAACAAGTCAGTCTGCTCCACCATGTACAGAGATAGTAGCCGCAGTGACATGTGGGCAGCTTTCTAAAGTCCTTTCACTATCTGTTCACATGCACAAGGCTATTTGTTGCTAAACTAAAATCAATAGATCTAAGTAGATACTTGTATTCGGGAACATTTACTCTTTGTTTACACACATTTAACTGTGAAACAGATGTGGCCTTTGTGCACAAGGGAGATTTATCAGAGGACGGAGGAGAAGAGAGGAAAATGAAATTACATTTAATTTTCTAATAAAAAAAAGGAACAAATAAAAGTTAAAGCAATTGCATTTATTCGTGGTAGAAATACTTTTTTCCCAATTTGTAAAAAATAGTCTCCTGTTATAGAGAACAAAAATCTGAAAATATTTAACAGTCATTGAGCTGTAGTTGTCACTGAGACCTAACCCCAACTCTAATATGTCCTTAAAAGCTATTTTTCTCCAGTTGGCCAAAGACTGCAGACTGTTCTAATTTCGTAGCAACTCCCACAGCTTATTGGCATTTTTCCTTTTTGAAAATGTTGCAAAGACATACTGTATAAGATTCAGCCTGTTTAAATTGTTTGGTATTCAACCAGACCTGCTCCTAAACAGATGTATCCATGACAATCGGTTAACACATAAGTATATGGCATTATAATTCTCCTCTGAGGGTCAACCAAAAACTGACCAGAAATGTTTTGTTCTTACCTGACTGTTTGGCAAATTTGACACAAAACTAGCCTGTGTAACATTTGCTCACTTTAGGTCTGCGTGACTATGAATTCTGGCACTTTTCATCCATGATACAAATGTTCGACTGATAAATGCATCAATATGTCTGTCATCAGCCTGGCTAGCTAGCACAAGTTGGCATATATGCACTTGATGATGGAGAGACAGGCAGGAATAGTTCCTGGCTTGGCAATTATATTGCTCAACAACACTGCAGCAAGGACACCTTTAAACCATGTACAGTGTGAGAGCCGCTGTCCTCCAAGGTCTTGCAGTAGATCCTGTCCGAGGTATAATAGATTACATAAACACATAGTCTTGCGGGCAATATTACCACTATTTACTCTGAATATAGAATAATTTACAATCTTGTCCCTGGTGAAACTTCAGGGGACTATCTCATATCTGTTGTCTAACCCAATCGTTTAATGTCATTGAAGCAAAACTGTGTGAATGTGTGTGTCCAGACGCATCTCTGAGACCTAAGTTTTAAAAACTAGTTTCGTTAATCATCCTTCACTGACAGCTCCCAAAGGATCTCGTGCAGTTCTCTTAACTGATGGGGCTGACATGGCCATTAGGAGGCACTAATACAAATGTTCATCCAAACAGAAATAACACTGAAAGCTCTGTGCTATTTGACCAATCCCTAAGGAGCTATGGCTAAAAAATAGTTAGACATTGTAAAAGGACAGTCAAAACTGATTAGATATACTCATATGGAGCGCAATCCAAAAAGATGCACGTAGAAATGAAGCATTCCTAAGAGTCAAAACAAAAAGTTATCTGATTACAGGAGTAGTAACACAGCAGTGCTGAAAACCCAAGACGTCATACGCAGTCTGTTCGTCCTTATGTAGATTGAACAAAATGTCTGTTAGATTGATCTATTGTGCAAGTTAAAGCCTATTTGAAAAGGGATAAAGAGCTTTCTTATGAAGTTCACCAGGGAGTCAAGTTCATTAGTGGCTTTGATGGAGTGGGAGGTGTGAAGCAAACCTGAATTACAAAAAGACAGATGATAAGAACCACAGAGACTTTCACTTAGTAAAGCTGAGCAAACCACAAACAGGTTCCAAAGGGGCACGTCTTTGGTCTTTAAGTCAATATCAGGTTGCACAAGGTCACACATGTGGAACACAGAGTAAATGTTGCATTGATTACCAATTTTGAGTGATTTTATTAGCCATGTTTTTATCCTCACATAGCCTTAACTTGTTTCTATCCTCCTTCCTCTATTACTCGATGTTTCATTCAGTTGGGTTATAGCAGTGTTAAAATGTTGAAAAATGGATGTTAAAAACAGGCCACAGCAACATCTGCAGAGCTGTAAGTGGAAGCTGACAGAATTGGGTTGCATCAATAGAAGAGAGAACAATTAGTTGTCACTGTGATATCAACTAGATTGCTCTGATAAGCCTGTTGGTACTAGTCTAAAACACTCTTAACACTCTTTGTTGACTAAGAGAATATCCAATTAATATTCAAATTTGGAAGTAATTTAACTTTTCATTTTGGAGATTTATCTAGCAATGACTGAAATCTGCCTGGTGTCTAAGTAGATAAATCAATCTGCATGAATTAAGAAAGCAAATATAATATAAAGCAGAAGCCAACATATTGAAATTAGGCTGCTTTTTCAGGAATCAAAACACCATTGAGAGTGAACCCCAAAAGAGGATAAACATTTGAGAAATGCAAGGTCACATGATTTACTCGTTCTTCATTTTATTTAACCCACACTGGTAGCATTCATGCATGGCTGAATTTAGCTGAGGTGCTTTACTTAGAGTAAACATGATTGGTGTGCATGAACCTGAACCTGGCAGGATATTGAAGAAAAAAAAAAGAATTCCAAGATAAGCTGTTCTGGTTAGTCAAGTAGAAGTGCAATGCTACATGACCTCAATACTGACATTCAATCAGCACCAGAAGCCCATTTGGGTGAGAATAAGCCTCCTGACCAACGGTGCTAAAAGGGGTCAGGAAGTCCAGGGCTATTGATCAATACATGTGAGCAAATATACAAAGAATATATGCAAGACATACAAACACAGGCAGAGTCTCTTCTGTAAATAAATAATTAGAATTAACTAAATTCTTCATCTTCTGCATCCCTTTACTCATTCATCCCACTCAAGTTAAAAATATAACCACTTTTAATGATGATTCATTCATTAGACATGGAAGTCGTTTACTTACCTTTTTTTAAAAGAAAATTTTCTGAAATACAACAAAACTTTCACATGAACTGTTTTATTTAATAGTTCAATTTAGCGGAAAGTGTTAAAATTCTCTTCATATTTTTAGGGGGGGGGGGGGGGGGGGGGGGGGTGTTCTTCATGTTCCTCATCTGGCTCTTATGAAAGCTTCAATTATTTGGAGCATGGACTTTATTTGTGAAAGATAATATTCAAATCAATTTTGCAATATTCTGCATCTATCAGGTTCCAGCTTTCTTGCATGGCAGTTGACAGATCAGCTTTGGAGGAAGGAATAGTTGAAGAGAAAATTAAATTACCATCGTTTAGCTTAATTGAGATTAAGTTACAAACTATTTACCGCCTAATGTCTTTGAATGGCTTTTTTATCTTCACTTTCCATGTCCATATGAAATTATTATTTTCATTGCCTAATAGTTCTTACAGACCCCTCTTTCTTGTCCTCTCATTCTCTAAGTGGTTGAGGCAGATGTCCACCCTCCGTGTCAGTTTTTTTTCTTTTCCATTATCTCCTGAGCTTGTTGAACACATGGGACTGAATTGAATAGATGGTTCAAAGCAGTCTCTTGGTTTCTTTAGGAAGACAAGTTTTTTTTCTTCTTAAAAAAGAATCTAAGTAATTAGATTTGTTTGGATTATGAGTGTATTGCTGTGAAATGGGTCACATTTGTCCTGAACTTGTCTGAATCTTTGAAGTGCCTTGAAGTGACATTTCTTGTGTTACTATATCTACATAACTCCTCATTGTATATGCGCAACAGCAGACTATGATTGAGTTATTGGGTATATATCCCTGCGGGCAAAGCACTTAGCCATCCTCCTCTTCATGCCATTAAATGTTCCTGTCATTATTTCTGATAACTTCTCACGGGCCTTATTCTGATAATAGAACTCGCTTGATCAGTGTGTTGACTGGCAAAAAAAAAAGCCTTGACCTGTAAACGATGGTAGAGAAATGAGTGAGGAGTAATGACTTTAGATCATATGAATAAATCCGTGTAAAAAATATAACAAAGACGTTGGAATAAAAAATAGAGTAAAAAATATTGAGAGTTACACTTGAGGAGCAGATTCCAAAATAAAAAAAAGGAAAAGGAAAAATGAAAACTTCACTGAAGCCTCCTTAAAACAACTGGTTGATAAAAAAAAGAGAGAAAGGCTGAGTTCGGTCTGATGCAATTAAATAGATTAATTTCATGTGATCTAAAACTGTGCCTCCTTTGTGCTGCACAACATGGACTCACATGTTTTAAACCATGTAACCTTAAATCACAATGCAAAAAGAAATGTAATGACTGGTTTCTTTAAGGAAAACATAATTAAATACTATATTTACTCGTTGCAAACAGTTATTTTCTGTTGTGTTAAGGTTGAAAGTATCTTGTATTTACCTATTAAACTATTAGGTCAGGTTTATGGGTCATAAAATGGTCATGGGAGAACAGCCATCTGTCACTAAGTGAGAAATGGTGTACGCCCTGTTCAGGTTCCCCGTCCATTACAGGGCCACACAGAGACAAGCCATGAACACTCAAACCAACTCAATTTGTCATTATCAATGAACCTGACAAGAATGTTAATCAGGATGCACACCACAGTGCAGTCCATCATTTATTTATTTATTTGCTTTAAAGAAATACCTGTTGAGGTGACTGGCAAGGATGGCAGGAATTTGCAATGAAATTTAGGCTAAAAAAATATTAGTTTTTTAAATAGGCCAAATTCAAAGATAGGGTCTTTAGGAGTTTTTTTTCTCTTCTAAATTTAACAGCTGCCTGCAAATAAACTTTCTTTGGGCCCAATTACTTTCATATTTATTGAACAAGGCACTGCTGACTGATGTGTGTTCACAGCAGGCGATCTATGATTCATAGCAATTCTTTCTTTGAATATCATCAAACATACTCCACATGTATGTTTATGAGTCACGGCTGTAATTAGATTAATGAATAATTCATTTTGTTAGTATTTAAAATTATTCTGTGCACACAATGCACCCTCTTGTACAACAGTACAATTATGAAATAATCATCTTTTACACATTGAAGCTGGACAATAATTTCTATGGGAAACGACAAAAATAACCTCTCGGTGGATAAAATAAGAGCTTACATTGATACCAATATAAATCTGTAGTACTATTATTAGCTGTTTATAATAAACCTTTTGGCCTACTTTTTTCGGTTGCGTGTCATTTTATGTACATGACATTCAGTGCAACAAGGCTGAGCTCTCTTTAGCTGATTGTCTTCATTGTCAAAGCCTGGAATATCTCCTCTTCATAACTTCATCACTGGCCATTTGCGCGTCCAGTTAATATCAACCTACTTTTGTCTTTCCAAGGACATATTCTTACTAGAGACAATTCCTGAAAGGGGATGTGTAAAGTGATCTGATAGCAAAAATCCCTCCTGGAAGCTCTCTTCAGGGTAGTGTGTCTTTCTCATAGACATGAAAGTATTTCGGAAAGCACACAAACACAAATGCACAAACGCTGGGTTTCCACCTTGTTTTAGTCCAGGGACTGGCACCATTTCTACCTAATCTCTCCCCCACTCTGCCCTTTGCTCCTTTCATTTCCCACCTGCTTCTGATCCTCTACCTCTTTTACATTTCAATCCACAGCCTGCTCTTCCTCATCCTGACAGGGGATTGAGCGGAGAGGGAGCAGGAAAGAGGGAGTTGTCCCCTTTGGGTAGCTAGGCGATTATCGTTTGAAAGATCCAATCCCTTGCATCATTCCTCTCACAACCTCTTTGGCTCTCATATTACTCTGTGGGAACCCGTTTCTGCCTCTTCGGCACGTCTGGCGCCTCTGCTCTTCTTTTGTTCATCTCTCCTTATCCATTTATTCTTACTTCATTTATGACTCCACTTGTAGTCTTTAATCCCACCAGCCGGTAAACCAATTCACACTGAAGAGATTCTCTATGTGAATATGTTGTCAAAAAACAAAAAAGATTTTTATTTATGAGATAGAAAAAGTATCGGTTGTGTTAATTCACACTTTGTATTTTGTGCCTGCGTGTGTGTGGTGGAATGAGTGTATTGCTGAGTTTTTACATTAGTGGGAGTTTCTTTGGGGGCCATTTTTGCTCTCCTTATCGGGCTCTGCTGCTGGAGTATCAGCTGCAGAGCCAAAGCGCACTGCCCGTTACTTAAGTGGGAGAGTACTAATCCCTCTTCTCTAAGCCCAGTCTAGTAAACACCACGTCTCCAAAGCCACCCATGCAGACCAAGCCTGTCCAGCTGTGCCACCCACAACTCAACTCTGTGGGGAGCGGATCCTTTTGGGCGCCTGATCCCATATCAAATAATAACCACTACCACATTTCATTAAGATTTTTTGCATAAGTCATCTTTCAACAAATACTTAGCAGTTAGAATCTTCATTTCAGGCTGATCATAGCTGTGAAAACTTTGTTAATCTAATAATGTGTCAAATTAATTAACCTTAATCTCCATAATACAAGAGAATATAACAATGTAAAGAGTAGCAACTGCAGTTTAAACCTCATAAATCTGAGGCCAGTTAACATCTAAAAAGGGAACAAAACTGTTAATGAAATGTTACAAAGCATATGAATAAATATGAGGACAATGGTCTCATCTCTCTCCAGCTGGTTGTGTCCTGGATATAATTTAGTTTTGAAAAGAGAAGATTATATCTTGAATTATGAGAGTTAAAATACGACAAAATCATTTGACCAGGTTCAGTTCTTAGACATTTAAAAGATCTGCAGAAGCTTTTGAAAATCTATTTTTAGCTATAACTGTTGATTCTGTATCCTGTTTAAAAGCGTACATCACTGTGAATACCTTTATAGTTACAGGTTAATAATTAACTCTATGAACCTGAATTACAGCATTGAGGAAGATCAAATAAGTGTTTAGAAAGCATCAGCAATAATCTGTCCTTCATTTTAAGAGAGTACAGGTTTACAACAAATAAGGTGACATCCACTGTTTGAATGTAAAGGGTTAATCCAGTTTATTGCAATCTGCCATTTAATGGGTATCCTGGGTAACCTATACATCGGTTGTTTCAAGTTTTTAATTGTCGCTTTGTTGTGCGTCTCAGAAATCGCTAGACTGCAGCTTCAGATTTGTCTTGTTCATGTGGGGTTATTCAAGGCCATTATCTGCTTAGTTTGCTGCTATGAAAAAGGTATTTAAAAGGAGAAGGTCAGATGCAAAATAGAGATCTGCCATATGGCGTGACGAGGCTTTGATGAGGAAATTCATCAAAATCACTGCCGTAACTGGCAGCCTTGTGATTTCTCACTGTAACAGTTCCTTTAACCATTTTAGGGGGGATATAAAGGTGGGTAAAGGAACAAGGTTGCAAATTGAAGTCTACTGAAGTGAGCTGTGCATGCACATTGCCCTTTGCTCTGCATGGATGGTTAGCTTTCTCTGGTAAAAATTTACTTACATCAACCATTTCTCTGTATGGTAAGAGCATGGCCTAATCTCACATGTTTGTTTTTTTCTATTTGTTCTTTCGAAGGCACAATGTTGGGTCCTTTCTGTTGTTGGAGTTGTACAAATCCCTACTTTTCTTCTTCAACAGCCCCCCCTTTGTAATGATTTGAAAGACAATCAAGCTCTTTATCAACATATCAGGAATGGCTTGTGAATATGGGGTGGCTTTGGAGGTTGGTTCGTGCCAGATCTAGTATAGCCAGAGCCTGAACTGATCCAAACAAGTACAGACAAGCTTCAGCAGCTGGCCGAGCCTGGTTGGTCCGCTCTAGTCTGGTGGATGGCCACCAGAGGAGATGAGCCTGTTGTCTTTCTGCACAGATACACAACAGACCATCACAGCACAGCCACTGCCAATTTTTTTATTTTTTTTTACCACAGTCAATGCATGTACGTGTGTCAGATGTTTCGATCACAACTGGGAATGTGGAGATTGGAGAGGCATGCTGGTGAAGTGTGTTCCTCTCAAGCACCAATATAGCATAGATATGTGATTTTTTTTTTTTTTTTAACTCATCTAACCCAACACACACAAACACATAGGATATCTGACAGCTAGCAGTGAACACACTATGAGAGAGCGCTGTTTCTTCCTCTTCAGAGCCAGTCACCCACAAAAACAAAAATGTTATTTTCTCCTGCAAAAATGTTAGAAGTTTAACCCTATGATGAGAGTGTAAGAAAGGAAAAAATAAAAAAGACTAATGAGGATAAATTCTCTCACACAGAGAAGCTGAGATACCAAATCCTCAGCTCCACCAGCTAAGGACATACTCCGATACACAGCAGGAGCCGACACTCTGTTGCTGATTCTGTTTGTTTCTCCTGTTTGATGGAGTTGGGTGTCCCTGGAGCGCTGTCAGAATAGTGTGAGTAGCCGCTGAAATAAACTGAAATCTAAAATGTGCTTTCTCGCCTGTGCTCACCATTAAAAAGATGCTTTGTCCAGCTCTTACCAAGTAAAGTGCTAATTGTGTGTTTGAAAGTTTTAGCACTATTACGGAAACTCTTAATTGGAAACCATCACATTTCATTATGCAGATTAATAATGTTTTCTGCATTCATCTGTTGATTTTTTTTCTTTTAGTTAAATGGGAAAAGAATCCTAAATTGCTATTAAGCCTTTGCACTTCAAAGTGGTTTCAATTAACATTTTCAAAGATTGTACTGGAAGACATGCTGGAATCTATTGTTAATCCTGTAATTATTGTCTGCAAGATGTACTTGGCTTCATCCTGCCAGCCAGATCATTTCATGCATTGGTTTGTTTGTTGAGGTCAATAATTTATCTGAATGGAATTGGATATGTTATTTAAATTTTAAAAAAGTAAATGTGATTCAGGTCATCAACAGCGACTGTACATATTTCAAAATAAATATGGACTTGAATATGGAAAGACCGAGAAGTTCACTTCTCTCAGGAGTCACCAATCAAAATACTGCATACAAATGACATTTTTAATGAAACATGAAATGCTGTGCAAGTTTCCAGCCTTCCATTTACTGGTATCATACTTCCAAGACTTGTAATATTTTAAAGCCATTTTCTGCTAAAGTACACCCAGAAAACTTTTATTCTGTATTTATATATATGTATATATATATAAAATATGTATTTTCATATAGTTATTGGCTACTTTTCTGGGGTACACTGACCTATGTATCACTCAGTCAGCCAGAAGAAATGTTCCAATGAGGCATAAATGCAAAACAGACAATTTTGAAAACAATCCATTTCAAATTCATCTTCAGGCTTTTACGAGCGGCCACACACGTAATGTGTTCCATCACGCACAAAGTATCCAGCCCCCTTCAGTTGATCTATGATTATGAGATGGCAGAACAGGCAGAAAAGGATGATATATGCCAGATGACATGACAGAACTGGACTGAAAATCAGTGGCAGCAGGTCTAATAGAATGATGAATCCTCCCGAGAGGCTCACTTCAACATTATTGAACCAGCGTGGGATCATCTTAACAGAGAAGTTAAAAAAGCAGGCAACATCTGAAGGACAGTTCTGGAATGCAACAAATGAAGGAAAAATGGCATGCTATAAACATCTGTGGTGGGATACACGAGTATCTTTGAAGAGGTCATTTTTGAAAAATGTGTTAAAATGTGCAGCTATAACATTTACTATAACTGAGGTGGTCTTAATCTCAAAAGATGGAATGTGGCTCAACAGTCTATGTCAGCAAAATAAAATGTTGTCAGCTCAACGACAGGAAGCTAAGTGTCATAATCAGGATTCAGATAGGATGAGACCACAAATATCTTGGCTTGGAGCTGGGGAAGGTTTTCATGTGTGTCATAGAGTAAAAATGGCAGTATAAAAAAAATAAAAAATAAAGTGATAAGGTGAGGAGCTAGTAGAAGGAGAGTTGAATCCGGCAGGGGTTTTGAGCAAGTGATCCCAATCATGAAGGTAAAGGACAAAGGTTTAAATATATTTAAAACAACTTTATTAAACCCTTTTAACAGATAGTGGGCTTCGAGGAGCAAATACATGTTTGATATGCTGGTGATTTTCCATTTAACGCTCACTGATCAGGATAGATATGTCGCATCATGTGGTAGGTTTTGAGATTGAACCGGCCCAGCTGAGAGACAGCCTTAATGCTGGGGAGTCCCCGATGTGACAGACACGCATATGGAGTAATGCATGCTTTCCTGCAGAGTGGAAATTATGTATATATTTGTTGGGTCTGTCACACAGGCCCTGATATAAATGAACGTGGCTCACTGGGGCAGCTGGACTGAGCATTGGGCAGCTGGTAATTTGGAGAGTTGCACGGAGTGGTTTGTTGGCCCAGCTGTGTTAGCTGAGGTGGTAAAACTGGTGTTTGCTGCATGACAGAGAGTGTGTCGAAACAAATGCCTACATATGTGCACATATGCATATGCCGTCGCAAGGACAGAAGCATGTGGAAGCTCACAACTAAATCCTTGAAGTAGACTGGGGATATAAAGCCAGGGTCTGAAATTATATATGGATCATTGTCTAAAGTTGAAGAAAAATGTATAGGTAGATACAAAGTTTGACGGATAAATCAGAGTAATGCAGACTCTGTATGAGAAATAGTTTTTCAAAAACACATTCTTATAACAACAAAAAAAGTCTCAATGTTTCATTTTGGAGATAAAGATTAAGATTAAGACCACTGTAATGTTACAAAGGACAGTAGCAGTTATCCTCATTACTATTACTATAATTATTCAGTTTATTTATACTTCTCTGCAACTGCAAACACACAAATATACACATTAATGCACACACAGAGTAGCTATGTAGGTAGGAAGAAAGGTGGAAGAAAGCTGTATAGATCTTCAATAAAACTAAACTTTGCTTTGGTTCCACTTACTACAGAGAGGCCCATTAAATACCATGAGAAATCAAGGGACTTTTAACAAATCAATTAGAACTACCTTTCTGTAATTCAGTTGACTGAGGAGAGAGAACAACAAACACTAGGAAGAGTGAATGGACACACAGAGAGAAGCTAAAGATGAAGCTTTTGTTTTTATTTCTCTCTGCCCCACTTTAATTAGATGGGCTAATATAAGCAGAATTTTAAAAGTAGGATGTGGAGCTACTTCATAAATGTGGTCTTAAGCCATAAGATGGAAGTCAAACACCAATAACACTGCTGATCTTTTCCATTTGTAGACCAAAGGTAAGTTAGGAAGATATATTGAGGAATGCGTTAAGCGGTGACTTCCCACCGTTGAACTATTGACAGGGTGAGGAACTTGAAACTTTTTGCCATTGATGCTCATTTGTGGATGACAGGTTGCCTTATGGGATAAGATTTCCTGCTGACAATTACAGCCTTCACTGCCAACCAGAACATTGTGCCTTGCAAAAACAGTGAGGTTGGTGCATGAGTAGGTTATTGTTAGTGGGTTTTTATAGCTACTCAAATATAACTGTAGTACTAAAAACTATTTAGTAGTATTTATACTTCTCAAAAGCTTGTATCAGCAAAGGCTTTTCTGTCTTCTATACATTTAGTGGGACTTGTACATACCTTAATTATTTAGGCAAAGAAAAAGGTAAATCATCATCCTATAGAGGTTTTTCATTAGGATTTGAGATGCTGGTTTTAAAGTTAAGACAGGATCATGCAAAAGTTGTTTAAAACAAGTTATTGTCACTTATCAGAAATGTTCAAATGAAATGTTTTAATATTTAAAATACACAAAAAGGTGAACTGCCATATTGCAAAAGTTGTCACGGTATCAAAATAGAATAGTTTGAGTCTTCTATTTTCAACAACAGAAGACAACACAAAGTGATTGTTCAGCTTTGTACAATGAGTGCATACTGAGATCTAAGGTGGCTTCATCAAATATTGAGTAGCATTTCAGATGGAACTGTCAAACTGTGAATGAGAATAGCATACTTGGAAGTAAGATTATCTATGAACACATTTGAACTTGAAAACAACGATGACACCTGTTTAAAAAATTCAGTTAAAACATATAATATTAATACCATTCATTTTTCGCTTCCTGAGCTTGTGGGCACATGTTTTCATCTCTCTATGGGAAGTTTGTATAACAAAGAGAAAAGCTCATGGTAATGGGGAACTGAACCCTATTATCAATTACAAAGAGATTCAAACAATTTATTTCTCCCTTAGTTGTATCTGACATGAAACAAAGTTCCTGTCTACTCTATTGCCAGTAGTGATTGCACTTATTTCACATGTCCATCAATAAAACATCTTCAAACAACAGTGCAACATGACATAAAGATGAAAACCTTTTGAATTAAATACAAAGATAATCTTTTGAGATTCATTTTACATGTAGTCTTGGTTCCTGCTTCAATAGTAGAATATCTTTGAAGGCCATATTCCAGAACAAAATTAAACTGACTTGTTTACACCGACTTAGTGCACCTTTGTCAAATCTTATCAGAATTCTCTGATAAGCATTAACACCATTCTGGAAATTTCCTGGAACCCCACTCACTTTCAATCTAAGCTGCCATGCCACTGTGGGTAATCCATCTGATTCTATTTTTTGGGGCAATTACATTTTCCATGATCAAGGACTTTACTGCGAGGATATTGGACACTGAGTGAAATTACAGTTCAGAGTAGGGAGACCTTTGTAATGAGGCTTATTCATTTAAAGCATGCGGCACGACACCAGCGAGTGGTAACTCACTTTTTCCATATTGTTGCAAAATGACCTGACAAAAGTTATGATTGACTGTACTGTATGTGGCAGCAGTAATAATCCAGTTTAATATGAAACCTGGTGCAGATTGCAAAGGTGCAACACATGTTTTTTTAATGAGGAAGGCAATTAGGCTGTGATTCTGAGGGTCCATGTGTATAAGATTGTTCATTTCAATTACAGGATACATCAGTAACCACCTCAGCTCTAATCCCCCTTAAGGGAAATCTTAGAAGGTTCACAATATTCAGGGGCATAACTATATTTAGAAGAAGCATGTAGGTGAGCCTGCAATTATGATCAGCCTGAATTTAGAAAATATCATGCCTAGAATATCTGAAGAAAGAGCCTGTAAATTACATTTGATCTTACAGAACTTTGCCCTTGGTGCGGAGAAGTGATGGTACGCATTTTTGCATAAAAAGGATCAAGGAGTCATTCTCATGAGTAGAGAAAAAAATGCTTTGACTAATAAAAAAAAGGACATTCAAAAACCTTTTCTGTTTGCCACATGTTTTACATTTAATCTATTTATTTAGTAACTGTATATATATAGTGATGTGCACTGTTGCGTTTCGACATCTCCATAGATAAAAAAATCGACTCTATGCTGTGTCCATCTGACCACCCCTGAGAAGCTGGCATCATGGTGTGGTGTGGGACATTTTAGAAGCAGAAGTCATACAGTGGTGTTACCAAAGTGATGTAGGCATTTTCTGAAACAGTAGGTGGGTGGCACTCATCAAATTAGCATCAACAACATTTTCAATAATTATTCCAATAAGAGAAACTAATTTGTTCAAATGCATTCCCATAAGCTGTCTGTATAGGTATAGCTCCAACTGATTTTTGTTACTCTTACAGAAAATGATTTTTTAAAAGTCTTTCTCAAGAGTGGAATTAAAAAGGACAATAGGATTGATGGTATTTGTCAGCTGCGTTTACTGCATGTGCTTAAATGGAATATAGAATTCTATATTGTTGGCTGGTATTGATCAGCTATGGTCACGCGATTTGTGCAAAACAAAGGAAGGAAGAGCTGGAGTTTGCCTGCAGGTTGACTAATCTCACTCTGCACATCAGCAACAAAAGCAATTTAGTAAGCACTTTAAGTTGTTGGAGAAAACAGTTTTTCATTTGCTGATCTGACAGCTTTGCAGAGGCAACACATGCCTCAGACTGCTAATCTGCACTGTAATGCCATTATTGTTGGTGACATATCATCACCTCAAAAATCATGATGTGGTACATTCAGAATCATTTAATTTCTTCATCCTCAGGCTGCATGTCAATGACTAGGCATCTGCTTACCCTGATACACATTCAATTGGGAATAAATATGAGAGCACACTGCAAAAGAAAGGCAAATGGGCGAATTTTATTCAATAAAATGAAAAGCCAGCACTGCCAGATAAGCTACACAGCTTCACGGCTAAGGTAGGAAATGTGACAGCATTTGCTGAGACGGATGGATTTGGTGTCCAGTGTGTTTGGCTTGTAGGCAGAGCCAAAGTCTTTTGCATCATTAATTCACTGTCTCCCTGGCACGGTGTCTTGGCTGATGTCTCTACATATGAGCATCTAAAATGCCAGGAGAAACAGAGGTCAGGGAGCAAACAGAAAAAAAAATTGATATTTACTCACATTTATAATGCGCCTTAAGGCGGAAAAATAATGATACTGCCAAACATATAACAAAGTTAACCTTTTCATGAGTAATTCAATTGGCTTGGCTGAGAGAAAAGGCATGTCCTTATTTGTGTGCATTTGCAACTACAGTGCGCAAGATCATAGAAGACCTCCATATCAAGAACCAGACCCACTGGATTGGATTTGAGCCACTAGCCGCCCAGGAGTGGGAAGCTCAACGTTCAGCCCTAGCAAGGCCACACAGCTATCGGGATAACTAAAACAGGCACGGTGCCAGCGAAACAAAGAGCCTTGCCCTGCAGGGGAGTCCTGTTTGATGGGGAGGTGATAAAGATGGAAGGTCACCATGCCAACTACTTCTGAGTCACAAGATAAGTCACAGAAAAAATTAAAGGCAGGTAAAAGCTGGATAGTTACAGCATAAGCTTTACTTAGTAGCACTGAACGCTGGATAATTAAAATGCAGAAGCCTTTGATAAGTGAAAAAAGAGGTTCAGATATGGAGCACTTTCAACAGCTTTATAGATTTACCTTTACTAAGCAAAAAAAAACAGAGTTGGATATAACACTAAAGTAAGCTGTTTATTTCTGTCAGCTTATACTGACTGATGCATGTTTGTATATATATACATATATATACATATGTATATGGAAAAAAAAGAGCAAGAGGCACAGATATTATTTATTAGGTTTTCTTTCACACAATATGTATAAGGTGTTTGTGTGTCTTTAAACATGGAAAGAAACGTGAGCAGAAGAAAAGCTGATGATGCCAGCATAGGCATTGGCTTTGTCAAAAATCCACTGGGAAACGTTAAGCCTTGGCACTGATTTGAAAGTTACCATGTTGAACATAATCTATTTAAACAATGTAAGAGAACGCTCGGTCCTCCTTTGTGCCGATAGCATTCCATTATCTTGGGGACTTTTCCTGCAGGACACTGTGTCCAGCCACAGCCGAGCTGTCTCAGGAACAGGTCAAAGGAAAGAGGGTGATGATGAGACCCTTGGGATATTCCACAAAAAGTAGTCTGATCCTGGGAGAGCGGAGCTCACAATTATATGACCCACAATATCTGCTGCTTGAGTCTTGAAACCACTGGAAGCCTTTAAAGGTCTCGTGGAGGCCATGCCTCAGCAGGCCAGTGCTGATTATATAGGACATGGGGGTCCTATTAAAGAATCTGAAAGGTACTTTATATGTTGTGGATGTTCATTGTATGGGTAACATATAATGCTGACAAAGACTAAGTGTGGGAATTAAAATACACATTATTAAACTTGTTTTTTCCTCCTAAAGCTCAATGTACCACAACTACAACTCAATAATAGATTTTTTTTTTTAAATGAACAGAATAAGGCAAAATCTTAAAGGGGTGAAAAAAGGCAAGAAGCCACATTAAAATGCTGCTCAGCAAATACCCATTATTTTCACAGCTGTAAAGACAAAGGAAAAGTCTGCACTACATGAGAGCAACACATCAGAGTAGTGGACTGAAAAGGAAAAAAAAAGAGGGATTCTGAATGTTGTGTTTCTGCTCTTCCCTCTGAAGTGTTTCCAGAATAATGAAAAGGTACTAGACAAGGGTATTTAAGCATGAGGTGGAATTGGAATTAATAAGGGCTACAAAACTCTGCTGTGAGAATCATTTCTCTTAAAGTCACATGACTTTAGCTGGACTGGAAAGTAATCTTGAATATATTCATTAATGCACTGATATGTGGTTATGATGTAGAATGTAACCTCAAAATGAAAAGTCTACATACATGATATCTTCTACATCACGAATAAACCAGTCCCTGCTAATTTAGGATCCACCTTTTCCTTGAAAATCAATACTTTTCCCGTCTTTTTTCATATCAAATTGTACCCATTGAAATGCTCTCTTAAGTACTCAATGTCAGCAGAGCTAGTAAAAAAATGATAGAAAGATAATTGTTTTTGGCTATCTGATTGAAGTCCAATACTTGATCTTTTAAAATCCTGCGTGGTTTTAACTGTAGCTGCAGCCACATCAAGATCAGGAGTTTTTCAGGTTGTTGCCTCTGATTCACGCCATTCCTTTGATACCGTACTATCTTCTTGACATTTTTAAACGTAACTTTGCACACAGTAAGTTGACTGAGCATGCTAATCCTTCAGTGTGCTTACTTGCAAAGCTGCATATATTCATACCCAGGGCCTGCAGGGTGTGACAAAAAGCCACTACTAGTAATCACGGTGCCACCGTGAAGCAATTGCTGGTTTAGTGCTTTCCTCAAAACATCATTAACAGTGATTGCTATGGCAAAGAGCAATATATCTGATCTTTCCCTCCATAGTCTTGTATTAGCTTGTTAGAGAACATTGGATGTTTTTTTTTTTTTGTTTTTTGCTAGCCCATCTCTCAATTCCATTCAATTCAATTCATGTGAACTGATATTGTGGGCAATAACAATCGTTTTTTGACGATGATGAGGCCTTCTGGATTACTTTAACTTCAGACGGTGAATATAACAACAACCAACCTTTTTATTCTTCACTGACTACTCTCTCTTACCTTCTCATGGCACAGCATAATTTCCTCATTTCTCAATTTCTTCACTGTGCATCATATCATACTGCGGATTCTAATCTCAGGCCACCATTCAGTATATTACCAAGCCACATTGCCCAAGCAAAGATGCACAATATAAATCTCATGGGAGGTCTCAGGGGTTGAAAGGCCATAAGTACTCTGCAAAAAGCCTTAAACTCTTAGACTCTGCCTTCTGTGCATGTCTTTGGATATACTCTCATCTCACAAGTCCATAACAGAAAAGGAAAGACCTTCACATACCAAACACTTTCCTCTCTTTCCCATATAAGAGACCTAAACATTCATGATTTTCACAACCCCCGAACAAAATTTAACCAGAGATTGTGGATCATAGGAAGATTACCGACCCCTGACTTTAATCTATGACTATTAAATCGACATTTTTTAGGTTATAAATGCTAACAATATATCCACCAAAAAGGTAAAAAAACAACAACTTCGGTTTCTTTTTAGATGTGTTAATCATTTGTAATGAAACTGTTTTTTTATGTCCCATGCTCAAAAGCTGTTACTTCACAATAGCCTGCAGCCATAGCCCACTGTTTACAGGCAGTGCATCATAGAATGTGTATTACATTGAGTGGAAAATTATTCATCAGAATAGAAACAGTTTAAAAACATCTGCAGATAGAGATGTGGATCGAAAAATACAGCTTGGAAGTTTTCCAGTATGATAGATTGAATTTATTCAGGCTTCAGTGTGACACATCTTTTAATGGATTGTTGATAACAATGGAAGTCTGTGACATTGGTAAGTGTGAGGGAAATACAAAGGTGAGCTGAGAGAAATGACTGAAAGCACAAAATACGTAAATATGCCAATCAATACGTATTTTGATTGGCATACCGGATGCTCATACATCTACATATGTGCCATAATCAGTGGATATATTTAATATATCTTGCCATCTTTGGCTTGGACTGATGCTGATTGGAATACAACACTAAAACTACTAAATGAGAGTTTCCATTGGGTTTACTACACTCTGGGCTTTAAATTAGGGCACAAATAAATGTTTTTCTGCAATTCTGTTTTCAGTGTAGAAATGTAATTTAATGTTGTGACCAGCCCTGTCTATGCGATAAATATCTTTAGACAATTTGTATAAGTGTCACAATCCATAGTTAGAAATTTTGAGATGGAAATGTGTCTCAGCAGGGATAAATCACCATCTGTGCAACAGATTCTACGTGTCTTGAAGGACACTGCAACCTGCAATTAAACGTGGAAGTCATTACCACGTTTTTATTTGAATCCTTTACATATGTTTGCAAATTCTAATCATTCTTCATCAGCAGGATGTTGAAAAGAGATTGCTTTTGAGTGAGAGGTAAGCAGCAGAGTAAGGACTGCGTAAAACATTGATGGAATGGCTCTCCAGCTCAGAGTGTGTTGCACATTCCACCATTACCTCCGTCCTTTTATGATGTGTCAATAAAGAAATAAGCGGTGTCAAGCATCTAACACGACATGGAGAGATAATGTTATGACATATAACAAATCCTCAAGTGTGGAAAAAGCATCAAGTAGCTGGAAATAATGGCCTGTTAACTGTTGAGTTGTCAGACCGTGAGGTAAGCTACATATCTGCTGGACAAAGAGTAAGGAGCCAAAAGTAAGTGTATAATTTGGGCATTTTTTGGGGGGTGAAATTAGGACTAAGACTAACTGATCCCTTTGTCTCTGAGAAGAGTGAACCTCATTAATGTAAAATAATATAGCATTTGCATAATCAGCATTATCATATCACTTATCTTCAGAACATGTTACATCTGTTAAACTTTTTGAATAAAAGTAAACCCCAAATCATATAAGACTGAATGAATCATTGAAGAAATAAAGTAAAAACAATTAAACACAATGCATGCATCTGTAAAAGAACTCTCAAAAGCATGCAAATCGTGGAATGTCTAAAAAAATTAAGGTATAAAATATTCAAAATGTACAATTTTTTTTTATTAAAGGTGGCAGTGTGATTTTATGTTTTGGCATTTCAGGAAAAGTAAGACACTGATTGGCCTGATAGGTCAGCATTTCACACTTCCCAAATCACAGGATGATGCCTCGTCTCTCTGATTGCTCCTGCTGTTTGAAGCAAACAATAAATGTCGCCAAGCTTACTCGATTCCTGCCCTCTCCATTGCACAGAAGACCACATCACAAACTGTCAGTAGTTTCTGAATGCATATTGTCCTCATTAAACACTTTCTTGATAGAGAAACAAAATGTCACTTAAAGCATCATGAGGACAGAGATAAAAAGCAACTCCTAGCAAAATGCTGTGTTATTGATTACAAAGACAATTCAAAGTCTTTCAGTGATTTAAATCTGACTGAGTTCACTTTCAATCAAGTTTTACCCAATTACATAAGTTTCCACTCAATGTCCAACACAGAGACGGTCACTATGACACAAAACAAATAGAGCCAGAAAATTACAGTTTGTATTAAAGTTTCCCTCAACTGTTAAACTATGACAGTCAAGGGGATCTGTAAAAGAATATTGTCTATGTATGTCTTTTAAGATTCAGTGTAATTACTTATCAAAAGTGGCTTACACTGAAATATGTTTGCCCAGCCATCTATCAAATATCATCTATCAAGATGACACTCTGTATGATTTATGTTGTCCACATTCAAGATTGCTGTAATGAAGAAAAAGAAAAGCCATTCCCTCCTTCAATTAACCCACAGGGTGCATTATACCAAATGTGAACTTGAATGATTTATTTGAATTTAGAAAAACATGGCCATTTCTAAAAAATAGATCTTATCACAGTAGCTGGTGAAAAACTTCTAGTTTACGTGGTGATGTCTTTATACAGTTAGGCTACGTTCACACTGCAGCCCGAACGTTCCCAAATCCGATTTTTACTTGAATCAGATTTATTTGGCGTGATCGTTCACATTTAAAAAATTGCCCAGTTCCAATTAGACCCCTTCAGTTTGGCCTGGATAGAGCTATCCCCAAAAACACTAATTCACACAGAAACCTTGCTTTCTGTCGACTGACTGTTCACGGCAATATCGTCAGCCATGTTTGTTGCTTTTATTTTGCGTAGCAGGATGCAGCATGGTGATGTTTATCGAGTATCAGGCATCTGCAAGTCCAATGAATGTGACCTGACTGTACAGATAAAGGTTGCATTTGAAAATATTGGATACGTATTGGATTTAGAAACCACATATCCTAGTGGCCAGAGTCGCATTTGAAAAAAGTTGATTTGTGTTCTTCACACTGTCATGAAAAGTTTGGAAAGAGGTTCCATGAGAGCAAATAATCAGGTTTTAAGTCACTTTAGGCTGTAGTGTGAATGTAGCCTTAGAACGTAATTTGGCCATTATCTTGGCAAATCAACCAATAGAATTTCCTTAACACTGCATTTATTTAACCTAATTGATTTATTGAAGTGCATTTGCCTTTGAAGATGCATCTGTTTGTGGGTCAGTGTTCACTGTTCCTTTTATGAAGTCAGTCAATTAAAAGTTCCCATGCACCTGGCTTTTTTCATGCTTGACATTTCACATAGGTACTCCTCCAGTTTTTCTCTCCCTAGAATATCAGTAACTACATCCCAGATTCTTTTTATAAACTCTAATAATACAGATATTGTTTTTTTCAATTCTATTGTCATCTGTCTCAAATTCCACTGCATTTTCATGCATTGTGTTATTGAATAACTATGGGTTGCAATTAAGTGGACAGCATGTCTCTTTTAGGAGACACTCCCAGTCAGACAATGGATAGAGCTCTAGTTGTCTTTCAAATTATTTACCGGTCACATTCCACTTCAAAATTTAAGACCGCCAAAAACAGATTTATTCCTGTTTCTGTAGTGTTTATTTAAATGTACCTATTTTTGAGCATTGATGTATTTCAATGTTTTGTGGTATATTAAAGTGTCAATTTTGACGTTTGTCAAACAAAAAATAACTTTAACTTCAGGTCACTCAATCACACCTCATGTAACTCAATTTGATCAGATCCCTATTCTGCATCGTACTCTGAATGAAGTTGCACAGAGTTTTGTTGACTGTATTCTGACAGTAAGTTCATGTTTTTGTGCAATTACTCATTCAAGGCAAGAATTTAATATTGTCACGAGTGCAGAATCACCTCTGAATGCTTAAGAGAAAAAAGAGAGCCTCTCTCTGGGAATTGGGAGAAAAAGGGCCATGTCACCATGACCCCTTCACACAGCATTATTTATTGATTGATTGCCAGTACCCAGCACCAGACCTCTTTCCAAGGACAAGTGGCTTCAGTCGCTGACCCAGTTCCAAAACATACACACACAAACAGAAGTCCCTCGAGCTTTTACTTTGAACAAGTCTCTAAAGTACATTATGCTTGCCTTTGTGTTTGATGACAAATGCATTGCAAGAGCAGCTGCAAACAGGAGTCTTTTCCTTCATTGACAGATGGGTTGACAGAGAAGTTCAATCAGCCCATTCAGTGAATGCACAACACAGGACGCCATTCTTTTTTAGAAGGTTGGTTGTCGTTGACAGTTCACTTAAATTAAATTTGAAGTAGGGTGAAGATGGAACCATTAGACACATTTTGTCAAAATGTCATATGATCATTTCAATCAACCATCTCTATAATGGAGATTTATGTCAAATAAGGCAGATAAAAAAAACAGGATTACCAATATAAGTCATTATGGTTTTTAGATTTTGTATCATCTGGCAACTAAATTTATCCTAAAGAAAAGGTACACTACAAATTAAATTACTAGATAACTGGACGATCATAAATATACTCATATGCTTAATGCACATCCTTTGAGGTGATTGGATCATACAATATAGAATAAGAAAATGACACCTAATATGTGGATGCAGGATTTGATAAATAGTGAAAGTGATATGTAGGCTTATGAGGTTATAGGTCGACTCTGCAGGGCAAGCAGTGACAGGGGATGAAGGGGCACAGACTGCCACCAAGCAGCTGTGAAGCTCTGCTGGACCGGCGAGCGTTATTTATGGCAGCACTGGTTAGGATCTCAGCATGCTTTCTGCAAAGTAGGTCAGAAATTTATTCACCTCCCCTCTTAGATTTTTCTCTCAGCCTCTATCTCACCTCCTCATCACGCAGCCCTTTCACCATTATTGTCTGTCATCAGTTTCAATCTGCTGCCTATCCTCTATATATCCACTTTTCCCCATTGTTGTGCAGCACTGTTGTTTTAAAAAACCTGACTCTTTGTCTTTTCACCCAAACTTTACTCTGTGTTTTTTTCGCTATTCGGCTTTTCCCGTTTGGGGTCACCATAGCAGGGCAGGCAAACCTTTAATTGCATTTTAGGTTTGGCAGGAGTTTTTATGCCAGAAATCCTTCCTGGTGCAACCCTCTCAAATATCCAGGCTTGGGACCTGCATAAACAGGACATAGAACAACGTCCCCCATTTGAGGCTGCGTTGGAGGCAGCAGGAGGCTCAATGTCTTGCCCAAAGACATCTAAACATGTAGTCTGGGATAAGCCCCCAACATTATTTGGTATATAATCTTATGTTTATCATTTCATAGCTCCTATGACTACCTCTTCATTGCTTCATTTCATATGTATCTTCGAGCTTTGGAAGTGATGAGAATGTAAAATAGGTAGAGGTAGTCAGTCATCATTAAAGGCAGTACCTAGCGATCTATCTAAGCAGCTTTCCGTGGTGAGGAATCTCATTAAGAATGCACAGTGCATGAAGTAGAATACACATGTGTATGCATAGGCTTACACAAAGTGAAATGAAAATTCTCATGCTTAAAGGCTTTTTGGAAAGCAAGTTCGCAGACTTCCAACAATTAAAGCATCGTCCTGTACACACGCGCTTGAATATGATATGCACTGAGTTCTTAAAAACTGAGGCTGTGAATTTTCCTCAGAGAGCCCGATCATCAACCTATGGGGCAATAAGGAAGTAGCCTGCTGAGTCATCAAGGTTTCTCTTGAATCATCAGCGTTTCCTGAAGGCTTGAGTTCTGCACGGTTCCTACAATTCTATAGAGGAAAACGGATGATCTACAGATATCCCAAAGCCTTAATCAGAATCTGAAACCCAGCATGTCCTGGGGCATGGGTGTTGCACTAGCTTATACCCACTGCAAAGTTGCTATGATACAGCGCTGAGATCTAATAAAAATGAGCACCTGCATCTGAACTGCACCTGCTACTCTGTGAATCAGGTAAATTATTCAAATCTGAGCCAGCACCCTTCCTCTTATGTTTCTGTCCAGTTCAGCCTAATTTCTGGAGAATAGGTTACATTTTGGAGTGATTCAAACATTTTTAGGTGAACCAGTTTTCCATCTCCACCTTCTTTTTTTTTTTTTTTTTTAAAGAATTTTTTTGGCTCTAGTGGCCTTTTAATGACAGTAGCTTGACAGGAAAGGGGGCAGAGATAGAGAGGGGGAGACCTGCGGGAAAGGGCCATGGGCTGGATTCGAACCCAGGCCACCCGCTTGCGAGCACAGGCTCTGTATATGGGCCGCCCGCTCTAACCATTAGGCTACGGCTGCGGCCCCATCTCCACCTTCTTGAAAATGTTTCTCCATCCCTTTATATCTCTGTGATGGCATGGAGAGAAAACTAACTATAAAAAAATGAATTTAGGGTCATTCAAAGTTAATGTATCACACAGTATTCTGCTGTGGAATAGCACACATACACTCACAGGTCCTGCATTAAGAATATTGTCAAGAAAAATTGACACAATCAAGAAACTCTTTCAAGCTTTTGCTTCTGGTCTAACCCTCTTCCTTTATTTTCCTACTCAAATTTCTCCCTTTTCCCCTCAGAACATTGCCTTTTGTCCTTTTTTTCTTAACCTCAGAACAATATAGACCACGTGCAGGTCAAGCAAAGAGAATTGCTTCGGAGAAGTTCCTGGCAATTAAACTGAGCAGTGTTGCTCTTTGAAGAACTGTTGCACACATGACAAAGTGGTGTGCTTGTAATCTAGCCCAGTGTCTCTTCACCAGCTAATGCACATCAATCCTCACTACAGCAGGTGGCAAAGGGGCACGAAGTAGGAAGAGCAGGGCTTTGTACCCAGGTCACTTCATCATCATCTTGCCCCAACATACCACTGCAGCTCTTGCTGGTATTGCATCATCCATGGGGTGCTGTAAATGTCAGCAATGCTCACCCCACATTGCGGTTCACACACCTCTTCTGAGAATGAAACCCCTGGGACTTGATACATGTTTCTGTCCTTCTCTCTCCACTCATCTGTTACTCCACAGGGTGTAAACCTGTGCCCTGCTTCATGAGAAGCATGAGTCATGAATCACTCAAAGAATCTAATGTGATTTGGTGGTGACAGGAATTATAGGTCCCGGAAGCAGAGACTAATAAACTTTCTTCACTGTGGTCAAGATCTAAAACAACTTTTTTTTTTTTTAACCTAAAAACAATTCTATTTGCATTAATATATATCTTAATTTGTTAGCATGGTTTTAGGCTCAACTAAACTGAGACTGCTCTCAATGCAAAAATGTGAAGGGGTAGCCTTGAGACTGGGAGGTCCTGCTGGCCTCTGCTGTAAACAGTCATTGAAAGAATAGGCCTACCGTTTTTTTCTCGATTCTATCCAAAAAAGGGCTGCATGTCCCTTTTATGTCTGCGTGTCCATTTGGAACACTGCTCACCTCCATCACTCCTCTCCTCTCTGACATTTCCTGACTGCATGCCCACTTCTGTTCTTAGGATTTTGAAATGACATGCCATGTTCATTTGTGACTGCTTGTCTTTGTATCAGTCTCTCCAAGAGAAAAATCCATTATGTTTGATTATTTTGTTCGATGCATTTATGCTTTTTTATTTACTACTATTGTTTTGAGGTTCATTCTTTTTTTTTTTTTTGCTGTATGACTTTTGCCTGGATTGAACAGCTTGTGAAAAAAATCTAGTCTAGTTTGAATGTGCACCAAGATTGTTACACAATAGTGTGAATGTTAAGAGCTTCAATTCAAGACACAGTCTAACTTGTAAAGGCATAAGAAAACTTTGTCTTGGCTGGTTCATGCAAATTAATGACTTTGATGGACCAATACTTATTCTCTTCTTTTTCCTTGAACATAACATGAAAGGCATTTATCAGAGACAAACCACACATGGTCACAGGTGTTAGGTGAAAAACGTAATAAAGAAAGTTATCCATGTTTTTGTCCAACCTTTAATTGATTAAGCTCTCATCTGGAAATATGCCAGAATAATAAGTATCCGTGACAATCTCTTGAATGATACACTGGGATAGCAGCATGTGTTTTATGGACTTTCCTTCCTTGTCATTTTTACATGCCACTGCACGTCTACTTGCTATTCTTGCAGTATAGTCTATTTGCAAGGTAATCTTGTTAGCCAATTGACTTACTGTCAGAATGTAAAGCGATGCAGAGTGTTGTGTAAACTCTGTCGTCAATCGTTGATAGTCTTTGCTAACAGTGACAAGTAACGGAGGAGACAGACAGATGAACATTAGAGATCAGGGCTCTGACATCTCTCTTTTTACTACTCAAACTGACTTCATAAACAGTCCTCTTGAACAACACATGGCATACAGTCATATCTCATACTGGCAAATGTAATAGGAGAAAAAAATCTTTGAGCCGTGAGAGAGCCCCATATTCTTCATCTGTGTCAATAACAGCTTGAAGGAGGATTTGAATCCCTGCGCTTGAATAATACTAAACAACAGATGCAGTGCTTAAGTCTTCGTATTCATGAGTAAGTATTTATTCTTTTTTTTTATATGCATGCAACACAAATTAGTCTATATAAGCCTATACAACCAGTGGCCTGAACTGTGTGTAGACTTCATGCAGTTTTTCAGCTAAAACATGAATGACTAAGGTGTGAAAAGGAGCATTATTGTTTATCCTTGATTTGGGTGTCTCTTCCTCAGCAGGCATCCATGGCTGGTGTTATGGAATTTACTTTTCCTATTTGCTGTCTTTTCAAACCCCGGCCAGTTGCCCGTGTGCCAACTACAAGTCAACGTGAATATCTTATTAGGCTACAACTCTGCTATTCTGTATGGAAGCTATATTGGACATGGATTTAATTCAAGCTCTAAAGCTGGGCTTGGCTTTCTTTCCAGGGTATAAAATCTAAGCTCAGAGGGATAGGAGGACGGATGGCCGAGAGCACATGGCCATTTAGCTGTAAAACAGTCACAAATTATTGAAACATTTTGAATATGACTTTTCCATGCATTTGCACTGTACACGTGCAGTCTTACTTTAGGATGGTAAATATTTATGTTCATAATTCCAAGTAGGGTTGGGGGGGGTTGCTGGAATCTACACTGGACAAGAGTTTAATCCATCAGAGGGCCACAGAAAGACAAATGAAAATAAGAGCCACATACACTCACACTCAGGCCTTAGGGAATCTTAAAGTCTGAATTTAGTTGAACATGCATGTTTTTCAATGGTGGGAAGAAGCTGCAGTACCTAGAGAGAATCCATGCATGCAAGAGGAGAACAAAGGCCCCCAGCTAGGATTTTAACCACAAACCGGGAACGTTTTGCTCTGAGGTAACGGTACTAACCACAAAACCCAAACCACGGTGCAGCAACACTGATAGGCCAGAAATAATGATGAACCTCTAACCAAATGTCCCCCTTTTTTTTATAAAAAACTCGCAAACTTGATAGGAATTGTTCTCCATGACTTTGTAATTGTAAATATAGAGGCAAAGTGGCCCAATATGCATCAGTGACAACCATAGAAAACAAGGAATTTAAAAGAAAAAGAAAGAAAAAACTGTTAGAAATGGGAACATTTTGTCTGTATAACCTTCAGCAGCAGTCTGCACAATACTGTAGACTGCATAAGCAGTTTTTCCATTATATGGTGCTCAGCACGACTCTGTATGGCTTTGACAGTTTGAGACTGGATTTGTCATTGCAGACAGTAATTTATAATTGCACTCTTAATTATTTTTTCTGTACCATGTTAGAAATAGTCAATTTTAAGCTCAATTTTATACCACATTAATGTTAATAGATAATATATGAAAAAACTATCAGACATTTCTTTTTATGGGAAAGGATTTCCATCTATAACACACCCACGAGCAAAACTGATCCCTCACACAAGTCAGCAGTGTGCCTTATTCTCACAAAAATGTTATTAATTCTATACAGCATGGATTATGTATGGTTCTTTTTGTCTACTGACCTAAGTAGGGCTCTGTAGAACACATTTGTTAAATTTACTCTGATATGATTTCCTACACACATCAGTTTAACAAGCTGCCACTGTAATTATCAGCTGGCCAAACTGATAATGAGTTTGGCCAGTTTTTAATAATAAAAAAATCAAGAAAATACACTTAGAGCTAAAACTATCACTAGCTATTACACCAGAGATGATTAAATGCAGGTAAGTTTATGACTGACTGTAAAGAGGAACTAATGTAAGATATTCTGAAATGATGGCGATATTTATGAATGGGATGCAACATCCCCTGAGAAGACTGCAAACAGGAGCTGGGGCATGGCTGGCAGATGTGCTGTGCAGTAGGAACACAGGTGCAGGCCTGTTTAATGAGGAAAGGGAGGCCATGTGGACTAAACTCCCTCATCTGTTGCCATCACACCCATGATGAGTCCATTTTGGGGTCAGTTCCGCTCTGTTTACCCTCCTCCCGGACAGACTACATTTCAAACACAGCCATATGGAGTCTAATGCCTAATTCTAACCTGTTGGACCAGTGCAGCTTGTAGTGTGTGTGAAATGAAAACATTATTCGGAGGAAAGAAAAGACAGGATGCCCTGACATGTTGACTGGTTTAAAGCCTTTGGTGGCCCTCTGTACTAAGGTGTTCTGGTAAAACATGATCTTATTGAGATATGGTTGGGAATAACAGGAAACATCTGTAAGAGTTGGACCCAAGTTTAAGAAAGATAATACACACCAACGTTCTGGATAGACATCCATTAGTCAGTACAGTGTAGAAATGGAGAGTGTCCAGAATAAGCAGTATTCATAATTGCATGTACTAAATAAAGACAAGTCAAAAGGGACACTATTTAAGCTTTGTATGATCTGAAAGAGAGAGAACTGCTGTTTTTTGTGTGTGATGCATATGGTTCTGCACAAACTCTGACGTGTTCATCACTCTACTCTTGAAAAATCCCACGACTGGTTGGTGCTAAAGTGCAGCCACTGTTGGAAGAGCTTTACAGACCTATAGCTTTCTAAGAAGCTTAATACATCATCTGCCTCCTCAAAGTAAACACTGCTTATCGCATGGATTTGGATGTAGAATCGGTGAAAAGTGTAGGCTTTTAACACATAAAAGCAAAGACAGGACTGTGTTTTTGAAATTCTGATCTACAAAAATTCAAGAAAAAGTTTAAATGCGTATAGAATGTGCTTCTCTGATACAAACATTTCAAACTTACAGCCAACTGAATAGCTGCCTAAGGATTACCTGAGATCTCCCTATCACATTCTGTAATAAGATTTTCCTCATATCACTCAGAGACTTACAACACTTGATTCCAGCTACCCGTGATTAACAATCATGTTGCTCTCCTATACTGTGCTTTTCCATGAAATATGAACAATGATGCCTGCAACGGAAGGAAGACAAGAGCAGATGAGTGCCTGGAGTGTGCACACAGCTCTGTGCCAGCCCCTTCGAGAGCCCTGAAAGTAATTACAGGATTCAAAGTGGTAATAGGAAATACACTCAGTGTCACACTCAGCCACCCAGACTAAGAACTGAAATTTGCCATCAGCCAGAATATTCCATGAGATTCTAACAAGGCTCTTGTTGTACCAGTATCTGAAGCAGTTCAATGCTTACATTGAACTGTTTCCTATTTGCCCTGATTTACTCAACATATATGTCAGCTCTGTGATGCTGTTTGTCCTCACCTTAACATTTTGTGCCACTGGTCAAAAGTGTCTAATTTCTGAGGGCTTCCAGAGACAGATAAAAGTGGCTTTGCAGTCCTTCTTATCTAACATGCCTTGTATGGACAGGTTGTGCAGCAATTAGACTTAGCCACGTGCATGTGCACATACAGATGAAAAGTTTAGCGACTATAGTCCGTGACAACAGCAGACACACATCTCTCCTTTGATGGTGGCACCATACCTCGGGCATCTAACATAACCTGTTATCCCCCGAGCATTCGTGCAGGAGAGATAATCACCATTTCCCTGGAACATTACCAGCGGTTCGGTCCCTTACCACTGCTTCAGCCTTGGATCAAATCTGTTTCACTCTGTCCGCAGACCTTTCTGAACTCAAGCATCGCTGTTCATTACCATCAGCTTTAAGAGATTTCTGAAGTTATTATTCTCAAACACACTTGGAGAGAACACTGCCAGCAACATGAAGATTATTTGCGGTGATTTACAGTCATATTTAAGGCCTTTGTAAAAATTGCATGAACTGCGTATAAAATCTTGTTTTAAATTAATAACATTTTTAATTCTGTGTTTTTTCAATATATGTACATACAATCTACCTGGAAGCCTTTCTACAATTTAGCTTATATTTGGGAAACTGGATTATGCTGTACAATGAAAAACAATACATATTCTTTTAGTCTTGACCATTCTTTATAAACCATGGACCCTTATATGTAACCTGATACCCATCCTGAGTCTATTTTTCAAGGGTGAATCAAGTTAGTCACCACAGATCCAGAGATGCTGATAAGATGCAGCATCACGTGGACAAATGGTTCCACTCTCAACGGCAAATGGAAACATGTAAGGGAATATATGCTGCATGCCGTTTAGACCAGAGGGATAAAAGAGGCACTGTGGTTTGCATCTTTCTCTGCTTTTGACCTCTGAGCAGAAACACGGTATCCACTACAGATGGCCTGCATGCGCCTCACTGCTCATTGCTCACCCAGGTACCATTGCTGTCACCTTGTTACCTACAATTCTCACACACAAGTCCCACGGCCATCTGACAGGCCAAAGAGTTGGCATGTAACCAAAATCCCAGGACACATCTCAGTGCATCTGGTGAAAGTGGTCGATACACTCCCTACTGCCTACTAAACAAATGCATGCTTTAACTGTATGCATCAAGTAGAGTTCCTTGCTACTACTATCAATGATTTAAAAGGAGACCAAAGAAAACACTTTTTGTTAATAGTTTAAAACAAATCCCTAAAAATAACTCGAAACCCTGACAGCCAAACAAAGAATAAAAACATAAAGTTTTGTCATCGCAACACCTCTAGAGTCAAACTTAGCTTAATAGCTTAAAATGATCTGCAATAACTGATCCCTGACCATCTTTACCAACTCTTTACAAAAGCGTCTTTCAGACCAATCTTGGCTTTATGTCATTCCTCACTTTTTTTCATATTCTTCACATTAATAACTTTAAATCCATTCGACACACTTACTTTGGTTGTGACCAGAATGCAAAAGGAAAAAATATTTTCCCAGTTAAATATGCTAAATGAACTTGTCTAGCTTTACCACTTGAAGCGCTTTCACACTGCATCCCACTTTTACCCTCATTCACACACTGGTTGGCGGTATGGGCCTTTGATATATGGCCCAGGGAAGTCAGAGTCAACCCCCCCGCCCCCACCCCAATCAGTCTGAAGAATTTTTATTCTTTGTACTGTCATTACTGCAAGAGAAGAATAAAAACTGCCAACACACTGTGGTTTTGTTGACATGTTATTTTTGCCCTTTTTAACATTTAAACAAAACCGTCACTCATTCTCTCCTCTGCTCCCATTGCAAAATCTCATCCTATCTATCTGTTATAGACACCTCAAAAGACATATATGCATTGTTAAACTTACGCGCACAATGCGCATAAATATAAACCCGCCTTGTGCCCTGCGGCATATTTATCTGCAGATTCACAGCAGTGTAGGCTAAGACAGAAAGTGGGAGAGATACATACCTAGAAGAAATTTTGCTCACAATCGGAAGAGCACTGCTAACTACACACAGCCTTGAGAACAGATAAACATGAAATATAATTTCAAATACATTTATGCAGCCATAAGTAAGGAAAAAGGTCTGTACACAATTCTTCTTGAATGTGTACAGAGATATATGCATTATTTATTCTTGTGTCCTTTAGCATAGCAACTGACTATGATATACATGGCATGCATTCATGTAGAAGTCTGTGTCTACAGTTTGACAAGCAGCAACCTAACTGTTATGCAGAACTGAATATAAATCACATGGTTGCCTAATGTGATCAAGATTTATTCCTCACTTGTCCTCTAGCATGAAGCCTTACTGAATAACACTGGCTAAACTTCTAACTTAGTGATGATTCCTGGGAGGATGTCTTGCACAAAATATGAATATTCTAGACATCATATATTGGCCTAGTGTCAAATACACATGGGCACAAATTAACAGAGACCCTTTGTACCTGCTATAGCTGCTATCCCTGGTACTTCTGCCTGTATACAGAAAAATGAAAGAAATATCTCAACAATAAAATGAAACACACACAGTTTTATGATGGATTCATTTTCCTCCTCAGGGAATCTTTGGATTCAGATCTTGAGCCGAAATGTCTCATAATGCCAGTTGTGATTCTGTCATTTCATGTAGGAAAAACTGTAACTGTAAACAGTGGATATATGAGTGAATCTGCTGCTGAAAAGTGACATATACAAGCTGTAATTGAGCCCAGCCACAGAAGTTGATTGCTGACAAGTTTAGTTATAAAAGGTCCTTTAAAACAAGAACAAAAATAAATCAATGACAAAGAAAAGAAGCAAGTCTGAGTATGACTCAAATTATCATTGTCAACAGTTCCTTTAAACCTATACCAAAACAAGGGAATTAAGTGCTCAGTGGGTCAGATTATTCCTTTTGTGCTGTTTAGTGTTTCTAACTTTAGATATTTTCCCTGTTTTGAATAGATATAAATCAAGTTAATTGTCTTTTTAAGTTGCCATCCTCTCAAAAAATATCATCCAAAAGCAATAGATTAAAACAAATATTAGAATAAGCATTGATTAAAAACACACATTTAAGGTAAAAACTGAACTCAGAGGTGACCTCAACATGTAATTTGTCATTTCAATAGTGCAGAACTGCAACATTTTTTATAGATATGTCTGTAATGTTAAAAATGTAACATTAGGGTTTAGATTAAAACAGTCAAAACAGTAAAATAACAATAACAGCATGTTTTTCATCTAGCGTTTTACTAAAAGAAGATTTTCAATTTTTTGTTCCTTCTTATCTATGAAGATGACTCTGGAGTGACAAATAGAGACAGTCTGGGGCTTGTTTCTACCCTCAGCAGCTCGGGTATATGGTCCAGCACTTGATGGATGAAGCGATGGTATGAATGCTGTTTCGGTTATTGATGCTTTCCTCGCTGACATTCATGCACGTCGGGGCCGCGTGTTAAAGTTAGTACGTGGGGAGAAAACGCGCGTGTGGCGGTGGTGTGTGCTTTCAGATGTTCGGATTAGTGCACGCGAGCGTGTGCAATTGCTAATGTCAACACGGAACACTGTGTGAGCCTCATTGTCTTTGAAGACGTCAGGGAGAGATGAAAGGGCTGTTCTCCCTCCCTGTGATCCTGCTCTACCTTTCTCCCCCCCCCCACAATCCAGTGACGTGCTATGTCTTCCCTTTGTCTCCATGCGCACACATGGTCATACTGACATTCATAGTGAACAATACTCCTTTCATTAAACAAAAAAATCAATTTTGTGTTGGGGAGTCTTGTTGTACTGTTGTCGTGCTGAATGTTCAACGGGGCTTACAAATGGATAGTTGTTTCCAATGAACTCGAACAAATAGGTAAATTTCAACTCATCCACACACAAAAAGAGGAAAGGTCATTCTGGTCTCCCTAATTCCATATTTTTTTGGATGACAACAGACAAGCGCTTTTAGAAGAGATGTAAGATACATGAAGGGCTAAGCCAATAAAAAAATAACAAAACAGACATGGAGAGAGGTCTGGCTTCGGTGTTGTCACTGGTATCATGTTTACCCTTAAAGTCCTTGATCTTGCAGATTCTGTTTAGCAAAAAATGATATTGCACAATGTTAAGTGAGCTCAGATGGTAAATTATGATTTGCAACACATAGCCAGCAATGTCAAAAGGGAAATATCCAGCATGTTGGGAAATTGTGTTGCTTGATTTTCAATATCATTGGCAGGTCACAAAAGTTTTAGAAGATTAAAAGGATGTGGGAACTTAATCTAGTGGATAAAAGTGATGTCAAGCTATTCTGAAAAGAATATATATTACCCATGTAATAATACCCATGTACAAAATGTCTTTAGTTGTAGCTGTAGAAAGACCAAAAACCATATATAACATGAAGATTTAGATGTTCAGTTTGGCTTCTGCCTCAAGTTGAGCTGGATAAAATAAAAATCTACTTCGTCACAGCACCATGCAAAACAAGTCAAGTTACATAAGGCATTTTCCCTTTTGCACTGCACTCCTAAATGCTTTAGATTTGTACAGGAGGGGGGGCATGTGGAAATACAACTGTATGCATTGTGTTCTTTGGACGTTTTGAAACCATTTTCCACCCATTCCTTTTAGAAAAGGCCTGAAAGGTTAGTGTAACCACACGTATGTTGTTGGAAAGTATTATCTAATCTTCTGTAGGAAGTGGAAATGTGCTATGTGTGGGTACTATGTGTTTTTTTGGTACATTTTCTTCACATTCTGCCTCCCCTACACAAATCTCCCCCCTCATACTGCATGCCGTGTGAAAGCATTGACAGCAGATAATCTCCAGCTGTGACATACTTACATGTCAACAGAAACTGAATGAAAAGAGAAAAACTCTGGATCAAATTGTCCATGTTCTCCTGAACTTCTCTTATGTTCATGTGAAAATGACTCCAAAGAGTTACCAAGCAGAATGGTGCTTTGAAAATCAGGCCATTCATCACATTCCTACAGTTGTTTAGTTGTTTGTAACTGTGGTACAATATAGGTCTGACTTTGCAGGTTTCTTTTTGTTCAGCAACATAGGCAGCTTGACTTTTTTTTTTTTTCTCTCAATTGCTTACTTGAATGCCATGGCCATTATGCTTTTTTTTAAAATCTTGCTTATGAATTTGGTTAAGTAGAGATTGGGTTTGAATGATAAGGAACAAAAATAATTATGTTACAATGCTTTAGAGATGAAGACGCATGTGTGTCCATGTCTAGTGTGTTCGCACAGGCCACTTATAAGTGGCCATTTGATGTGAAAATATGAATACACACACACACACACACACACATATATATATATATATATATATATATATATATATATATATGAATGCTGAATATTTACTTCACCATTCTTCTAAACAAAGCTTCAGACTCACACAACTCACTGTTAATGGGCTGAAATCACTGCTACCTGGCAGCAAATTCTCTCTCTTAATAAAGAAGAAAGCATCTTGGGCTGATGAACTAAAGGGTTGAGGATAAGTCCTCCTCTTCACCCGATGTCCTGTATTTATCAGGAGACTGTCAGAGGAGTGAAGATTAGCACAGTCTCAACCTTCACCAAGGTTAATGCAGGAGCAGGCAAACCATTTGCAACCAAAAAAGAGATTAATTACTCTCTTACTACGCATGCTTTTGTCTATAAAGTGAAGGTTTCACTTGTTTTTTTTTATTTACTAGTATGTTCACTTGTTTTACAGATTGAATGTATATAGATCATCTCTCACACTTTTTGCTTGCATGTTGAATCAGCACCTACTGCACATTCAGAGAGGGCAGAGCTTATTTTAGGATCCCTAATGTTTATTTTACAGAGAGAAAATATATTGAAAGCACAGTAAAAAAAAACTGCCACAGACATTGGAGAAAACCTACTTTTTTGTCTCCTCAGCTCATAGATAATGCTGCACATAAAGCTAGGCTGTTCATTAATTTTACTGACACAAACATTTATTTCCCCAAATTACAGTAAAAAAAAATCTTTCTTTTGAGACGGTGAACAATTCTTCTTGAATGTGTAGAGATATGTGTGTACCGAGAAAAGTCTGACTTTCCAAAACTGATATTTCAGCAAAAAAATCACATTTTTGGAAGGTCAGGGATTTCCTTCTCTCTCTTCTTACTTTACAAAGTAAGCTGGTGGAAGCCAGCACTAAAGCCAAACAGCACAAATAATTTGATTATGCAAAGCTAAAAGTATCCGGCAATTTGCATATTAATATCCTGCATCTCTTCCATTCTCTATAATTTCTCCAGCGAGGTCCTCTCTCATAAGCTTTTTACCAATTTAGCAAATAAGTGTTGCACACAAAAACTGAGCACTCAAGACTTTCAATGCTTCTTCAAATGTCAAGCGCTCGGGATCATGTTAAGAGTGTCATTTTTCATTGGATGAGATTCATATTACTGAATTTTCTGTGTCATTTAGGGTTTTAAACATGTCAGAGGAAGTTAATGTTCACGACTAAAACTGATTATTGCCAATCTTGGAACCCCAGTTTTCTATGTAGACTTTCAATGCCCAGTCACTTTGCTTAATCCTGAATTCCTTTACCTAAACCTGAAAAATAGCTTTCTATATGACCTTCTAAGGGAGTACTCTATCTGTTGCCATGAATGGATGGAAGCTCATTTTCTACGTTCACGAAAAAATGTATGTTTTTTTCCCCCACAGGTTGCAATTTGCATGTTTTAAAGTACATGCAAAGGCTATCAAATACATCTAAGACTCCATAGGCCTTTGAGGTAATTTAAAAAACTAAGTATTACCTGATGGCAAAAGAGGAAAGCATAGTTCCTGAAGACGGAATACATTTTCCCCTTTGCTTTGCTTTTGAAGACACAAGACTAAATCGTACCCACCTAACAGTAACTGCAGCCATTATCAAGGGAAACTGAGTGTAGGGGGGAATTGCAGCTTACAATAACCTCGAGGTCCAACACATGTTTGCCACATGGCTCCTGTAGCAGAGCAGGTACGAAAGCAGTCAAACAATTTGTACCCTGTTGCGCACTGACATTCTCCGTCTTGTTTTATTCAGTACAGAATCCCTGCAACTGATGCGACCGTGGCACGTCTGAGTCACGTCTCCCTGCCGCGGAACGAAAGGTTGGAGTTGGAGGAAGCCATCCATTGAATGATTTACATTGAGACAACATGGGAAAAAGGCTCAGCGTGGTGGAACAGGCGGAGAGCAATAAAATGTCCCCAACGGTCCCAGTGGTGGCCCAGTAAGAAGAGAGCAACAGCATTGTTAACTGGCCACAGATGTGCCCACGTAGCCAGTGTGCTCTAGCAAAGAAAATGGGACAATGACCTCTTCCAGCTTCCTTCCACTTGTTTACAACTACACACTTTACCTTTGCTCTTTGCATTTTACCAGGTCTGTAGTCATCCATGCGTGCGCATTGCTAATAGGATTTTTGGATTGTTACCGTTTCCTTAGGCACAATAAGGAAGGCTCATTTTCAAAGGCAGTGCTTTTTTGGATGTAGCGTGTCCAAGTTGTTTAATCTGGGATCAGATATGGGTGTATTTAAAAGCTGTGTGTGGCTGTAATTATGTCTCGGTGGGAGCTGTGGCCCCGGAGGGAAGCAAGGTCATAGGTCAAACTGAAAATATTGCCGTCACATGTTGCCTGCCTGCCTTCCTCTTAGTCCAAATTAAATTTAAGCTTCCAGCTAGGTGACTTGAACATCAGCATACACATAAGGAGATCACGCTTTTCATTTGCTGGGTAATGGTTTTATAAGTTGTCAAACAACAGTTTTTTTTTTCTTAAAAATGGTTATTGAAAGTAACTGAAAATTTCAAATCTGAGAACTCCAAAATCTTACACCGTTATCAATGTGTTTATCTCACAAAACCAAATTGGATTGAGTGGAAAATAAAAGGTTTTGTGTGTTCCATTTTATTGTTATTTTAGAAACAAAATCATTTGTTTTGTTTGAATATGAAAATTAGGATATACTGAAAAGCCTTTTTCTTCCCAGCAGCTGGGGAAGAAAAGCAAAGAAACTAACAGAAGATGGTGGAAAAACTGAGCATTATTTTTCTTCAACAAATACAAATTTGTATTTCTGTTTAAACAGTTGTAAGCAAAGTATGTTTGCCATGGTAAAATGCTTCCACTTCTGTTGCACATGTAAATAGTATGGCTGGGGCTCTAACAAATTAATGTAGATTAATTTCCAACAGAAAAATAATATGTTAAAAGAAATAAGATGAATTGCATATTTCTCAGTTTCCTTATTTGACACTCCCAAGTCCATAACGTGGCACAAAACACTGGGAGTAAAGATGTCAGGACAAATGATGACACAAGAAAGTCCTGTCCCACAATTTAATCATTCTGCTTTCTTTATTCCTGATCATTGCTCTTTGTTTCCGTCTCTCTCTCAATTCTGTCTCCACCCACTTCACTTTTCTACCCTCAGACGCTGTCATTCCTTCCAGCATCCCCCAGCTCCCCAGTTTACATCCTCAAGAGGCTGGATTTGCTATTAATAGCATGGTAACACAAGGAGAGAAAAAGAGGTAGAGAGGGAGAAAGAGACAAAGGGAAAAAAGCACAGAGGGAGATGGGGATGAAAAGCAATACTTGCACCACATGAACCCACTTCTGAGGCGCAGACATGGATGCCTGTTGCAGAACAGGCAGCCATCAACAGTCTTCATGCCCCACATCCTACTACAACAAAGAGCTAAGCTTCATCCCACACCCTCCATCCATAAAGCAGTCTGTACCATGGCACTCCTATTTTAATGAACCTGTGTGGGTTTGACAATGTACACAATGGGGTATAAAATCCAGGCATTCCCTGTGGACGTTGTGATTCACTCACAGCAACATCTGACACTGCCCGTGGTTAGTATCTACGCCACAAGCTTAGATTTGTATGTTTTCCTGTGATATCATTTGTATTGAGATATAAATATAAGCCATTTCAACATCACCTTCCTTCAAAGGAAAAATAGACTTAAAATCCTATAACAGAACTAATTGGTATGAAAATATGATTTATACATTTCTTTTAATGTCATATCTAAGAAATCGTTACTTCATTTGGCATTTACCTCATAATGAAATGTGCCATGGTTGTTTTTTAAAGATGGTGTAGTATTTGTTTGGATAAATAATTAACAAACAAATTGCGAAGTGAAAAGCAGCGATTCGCTCTTAAAAGCAGATTTATGAAGGAGCTGACAGGGGAGACTGCATCTCGAGGTCAGCTCAGCTGGGGGAACAGTCTCACTCAGTCACTTGGACACAGATCAAGAATATGAATGCCTCATTTGCTTGCCTTGAAATTAATTGGTTTCCTTGCCATTTTCTTTAGAAAAATAAGAAACGCAAATATGTGGTAGCTGAGAAGTGTGAGGGCTAGGAGACAACCAAGAGGTTCATTATTCTTCCACTTAGTGTCATGAGGGACACGTGGCTGGAAGAGAACAATGATTTATCAGTAGAAAAAGGTTGCTATGCTGAAAAAAAAATAGGAACAACTGGGGAATAAAGGCCCCTTCATCTTAGATTGCAATCACAGAATTGCTGAGCTGCAGGCACAACTCAGTAGCATATCTATCATGATAAGATAGCAAGGAAATGATCTTGTAACTGAGTCAAAGGCTTTGATTGCAAGCCAAAGTAGGCTTGCCTAGGTGAAATCAATCAAATATATAAAGCTTGTATCGTGTATGATACCAGAAGACATTTTACACTCTAAAATTCTGCCATCAATCAGGTTTATCTTTGTTAAGATTTTATGATTGGGTTTTATTATGGCTTCAACACTTCTAAATGTAATGTTGTTGTTTTTCAGTTACTGTTTTAGACTTTAATCAGAGTGCCAAATTGAATTCCACACCTAAAATGTTGATTTTCTAAGATAAGACATCCCACACTGCCTTTTTGTCAGGGACAAAACACATCAGTGCAGAAGGATTTTATTTTTATTTTTATAACAGCCGATTAATGTAGCAAACCAATGTCTAAACTATGATGAACTCAGGTTTAGTTATTCTAAATAAATTGCTAAATGTTGGATCTTTCATTCCTTTATCTTCCATATCACCTTTTTTGTTTTTACAAATAAAAACTTCAATAACATGTATGACTTTGGCTGATGTGTCAAAGGCTGAATTCAATGTACTACAGAAAGAGGGAATTTGAAGATAAAGTTATTTCCATACCTGTTCTCTTATGCAATAGAAGGTAACTAAAAAAACTTGTTACTAAGACACAGGACGATACAACATGACTTCTGAAAATGGTTAACACGAGAAAAAAAAGAGCTATGGAGTCAATTAAAACCATGACAAACAGAGTACGTTTCAAAATAGATAGCACTCTTCAGTTTGGCCCTTGTTCTCTTTACTCAAGAGTAAAGCCAATCAGAACTAGCCTCCTGAAGCAGTTTATTGACCCTGCTCTCGTCATCCATTACAAAGCCCCCACCCCACCAAAGCACACACCACACAGCATAAAACAGGACTCTAAAAATAATTCCCTGATTGAAAATGTGAATTTGCATTTATAAAATACTCTGAATCTAAAATGAGCTTTTTTGATGCAGTTTTGATTTTTTCCTTATTCGCCTACCAAATTGAAATGTTGTCGGACTCTACGATTTAGCTTAACCTTAATGATTATGGGGGGAAATTCATAATTCACAATGTTCATCCTGTTTTTTTATTACATTACGCCATGCTGGAGGGCACACTTGGACCAGAAGATTGAAGCAACTTCAACTGATTTCCTATGATTGCTTGAAGATTAGAGTGGACATGCCATTGGAGCACAGAACCTGTCAGGAGCTGTGCATTATACTGGCTGATTCTGACATGGGTTGTGAATTATATATTGCCATATGGAACATGTGGAGGATGAGAAATTTAAAGCAGAACATGTGAAAAGGTTAAAAAAAAGAGGAAAAATAAAAAATGCTAGAACCAAAAAGAGCCCAGTGTGTGGCACACCTAGTAACAGATATACAATCTTGTGAAAAAAATACATGAAAAGACCTTTAAAAACGCTGTCAGTTTTTTTACAGCACAAGATTTTAACTGCTTATACTTCCATGTGTTTGCTTCTAACCAACTATTTGTTTCAGGAATCAAAGAAAAACTCATTTTCAGATCTTTTTTCCCACCTACTCCTTGCTCATATAGCACACATACGCTATCGTGTTTCCATAGTTCAAGGCTTATTTTCATTGTTCTTGCACTGGTGCTATTTCTTATTAATCTCGGTCATGATTGCTTTTCTCACCTTAACAAACGCTGCCCTCACATCCCACCACTTGTAACTGCTCGCGGCCTCTCCCTGTTTATACTTGAAAACCTATTAGTCAGCCCTTACTCGCAAGGGGCTTTACCTTTCTCACAGTAGACTAGGTTCCTGTGAAGATACGTCTACTGTTTCATCTCCTCAATGCACACAAGCACACCACACAGATTGGCAGAAAAACCTATAATGACGGACACACATGCAGCTGCAGGGGAGGGGAAAGGCCATGAAGCTGTCCCTCACTGTTGTGGCCTTTTCTCACACGCTGTTGTGGGTCTCTTTTCGCCCACACAATTTTTTTTTTTTTTTATGAGCAGCGGCAGTGTTTCCATACTGAATGGCAGATATTCAACAATACAGTCTCTGTAGGAGTATCCTAAAGGACAGAGAGGGAAACTGGCTCAGGGCTTGTTGACTTGTTCCACTCATTTTCGTACCGAAAAAGGAATGAGTCAAGCTGGGATTGAGTGGATGCAGGAAAATGGAAAGAGAGAGGTGGTGTGTGATATGTGTTCACGTACAAGCATGGCTGATTGGACAAGACAACAACAGCACGTTTTGGGCTTGTGTTTCATCTCCACATTCCTTAGTCAGTACTAATAACGGATTGTACTGTCACACAGTCTGCAGTGCAGAGGTAGAATGTAACTAAATATGGATATTAATTGACTCCCAAAATAAAACTGCTTTTATGCAGGAAAGCATCGACGGCTGGCTGCAGATACTGTGTTGCAGCACAATTCAAGTATGGCCATTTATTGAATTAACGATTAAAATGGGTCAGAAAGTACAAAACTTTTTCATTTGTCTTGTAAATGTGTATCACTTTCAGATAACTAGTATACTATAGATGAATAATCTCCATCTTTGTACATTTTTTACATTATCACACAAAAATTGCCAGACGTAATTCAGCTGTGGGACTGAAAATATATAATCTATGTTCTTATTGTTAGTTGGCCCATGCATTGGCTGCTGTCCCTTTTTCAACATGGAGGGATGCTAAGGAGACATAATACAGCAGTCTGAAAAGGTTTAAGAAGGGTGTCAGTGAGATAAATCATTTAAAACCTCTTGTGCATTGATAAATCTAAATATTTGCATGAATAGGTCTCAGTGCAAAGGGTACTGAAAAAGCATCCAATTAGTTTTGGATGACATTATTCCATTGGGAATAACGTGTTGCAATAGTTTGTAGAAACAGAAAATTTCATCATTCAGGATAAACAATCTGAATATCTGGAGGGAAACTACTTTGCTGCAGAAAGATGAAGAAAAAAAAGTAAAATGTTTTATAGGAAACTATTATCTGCATTTCTTAACAGCACATGACATATTTTTCAACTTTTGGTCATCCCACAAGGTATTTTCAGCATTGGTTAACATGACCTTACAGTAAAACACATAAACAGTAATGATGAAATAATGCCCAGTATTTGTGCATGCAAACACTAGATTCACTGTAGTTTTGTGCAGTGTCTCTAAAGAAAATGATTCCAGCAGCAGTAGCCTTCTGAACTTCTGCACAACAAAATCTATAACCACTTCCCAAGAGAGCATCCCAGCAGTACTAAACATAGCCATGGCCTGTCTGTGCCACATTATGTCTATCGTTGTCCTTTTGAAATGACCCTGAGGATGTACAGAAAAGTGTAGAGAAAAGCCTCCCCTGATCTCCAGTTTTTCTAAATATTTTCCTGCTCATTATTATGTTTCATAGCGCTTCACTTCATGCCATTTCTCTCCTTGAGAATGTCTGAACACGCCTGCATCTGGACATCTCCCTTTTGTCCTTCCTCCTACCCTCAATATGCAGCCTGTGGTGTTACAGTCAGACATTGAGCTGGCCACAGCATATGCCATCTGGTCCCATCATCCTGCAGAGTGAGTACCTCGTCTGGGTCAATCAGGTTGTCGAGTGGAGCCAAGCAATTTAAGATGGCAGGAGAGAATTTGTCATTTTCAGCCTGTTTCATATTTTACATGCAGGCACTATTTGAAAAACGGAAATGAAAGAAAAAATTAAATTAAACATTTTGAAGGCCACACAAACCTTCAATTCATGTACTGCAGATATGTATAAACTGTTTCTGTCTATGACAAATAACAGTCACATTATCAGAATAATATGAATGGAAAATATTTGACACCCGGATAAACTTGTAGGTATGTCTATCTCGGCTTCCTCTCTTGATGAGCAGCAACTCTGGAGTAAAAAGTGCAAGCTATGAATTTAAAATAGCTGCTAAAGTATTTATAAACAGATACACTTTGCTTGCACAGATTGGGACCAACCAATCTAAGACACTTCAGGCAGAGTTCCTCCTCATATCTAAAGCATATGGAGAATAAGTTGGTGACAAATACATTCTTAGATGTTACATGTTCACTGAACATTTTTAATTGCATGAATACAGAAAAAGAGCTCATATCACTCAAAAAAAGTGGGAAATTTTGGTTTGGTTAACCTAAATTCTAAATTCTGACTTATGCACATAGAATTAATGGACTTGTGAAAGGTATACAGTTGAGCATGTTAAATCTGACAACGTTCAGGAGCAAAATTCCAGGTCTGTCTTAAATATTTTAGTAGTTGAAAATAACAAAAAGAGCCTGGAGCAAGATTTTGGGCACACTCAGTGCTTGTTTGGAGGATTTTAATTCAATCTTCCTGCAAAAGGCCTCAGCTGAATTTCTTGGACTATCTTGCATGCTCTTTTGAGGTCAATCTATGTGTTAAATTATGTTTTGGCCCTGTACTGTGAAGGCCCGTGGTACAGTCTGTAGCCCTTTTTCTCAAGTTTTATCACTGTGCATTTTGAGGCATGTTTGAGATCTTTATCCATTTAAAGAAGCAATTCACATTGGAACCCCTTGAGGATTGCTTTCAGAATCTAAACTGCAAAAATGTTCTTCATATTTCCACAATGCTGCAATAAATTTCCATCACAACATTTCTCAACTTTTCATCATTCTTAAATTTTATACTCTAAAATGTTTGATGCTGTATTCTGTGGTAAAAATCTAGACATGTTTTTCCTTTAATGAGAGTCATAACTGTTTGTATGAATCAGCACACAATCTTTCTGGAGCAATTACTCTTTAGTTTTATCTTTTTTCCTAAAACATTCACCTAGATTTTGAACAAAGGGAAAAATACATTGCAATCTTGTGGGAAAGCGCCAGACAGATTGTGTCATTAACACCCCCCACCCCAGAAAGTAGCAGGTGAATAAATGACACAGTCTTTTTAGCATTGAGAAAATAACAATTGGAGGTGCTTTTGGTTCAGAGATGTGTGATGTTATTTACAGTCAAGCTTGGCTTCTTCAAATATTTTTTCTAGGAATAACAGAACCACAGCTGTTGGAAATGTTTTTAAAATTTTCTTTACATTATCTTCAACTCTATGTCTTCTTGGTTGGCTGCTTCTTCACTACACGAGCTACATGTCGATGTTTTACTAGCTTCTAATAGGTGTCTGTGAGCATTGCACTGAGTATTCTGAGCAAATATGTCTGAGCCTAAACATGTGTCTTTGAGCAGCTAGGCTGCTACTTAGAAGGATTTGTGACAGTTTATGGTAAAAAAAGGTTTGACCTTCTATTATTCACTCTATAGTGATACCACAAATAGATGTTAAAAAGTGTTCTTCGTTCTTTTAATGTATGATCTTTTATTTGAATTATTTTTGATTACCTTCATTCTAAAAAAGAATTATCTAAAAAAAGGATTTTCAAACCAGTAAAGATACAAGCAATATACAATATGTCACACAAAAAAAGCTCATAGTGCAAATTAACGTAAACTAAAACCATGGACCTATATTACCATTTTACTGATGGAAACAATGGGCCACTATCAGATGTTTGTTGCTGTGACAACTGCAAGATCCCCAAATGCCCTGTCAGATATTCTGTCAACTGAAGCTCTCAAAAGCCCCAAACTTTTAAAGTTTCACCCCACACATGTACAACTGATGGCAGTCGTCATGAATAATGGGCCAGGGCCAGTCCTAAATCATTCATCAGAAAGCTTCCATTTTGCTCATAAAATGTTCCAATATGTGCTTTCAGAGTGTACTTGATCTCTTTTATCCAACGTACCATTTGGGGAAGCAGTAACATGATGCCGTTTTATAAGTGCACATAAACCATCCACACTTTCACATTGCCACAGCAGTCATGTCCTAAAGTCCTAAAGTGTTACATCGTAACTTACTAAATCCAGGTAAAAAAAACAAAATAGAGCTTTATCCCATTAAGCAAATGCTGCCAACAATTTGGAATTCTAGTTGAAAACTGGATGTGATGTCATCTGAATACTGAAAACAGTAATTTCTGGTTAAATATAGACCAAATATGAGCATTATCAGTTAACAAATTCAAGAAGAAATGGGTGAAAAAAATTCTACTTTTAGAACTTTTTAAGTCCTGTTTTGAAAGAAGAGAATAATTCTGTTTAACCATTGCTTCAAATTGAAAATATTTGCTGGGATCAACCATTCTTTGGCAGAACCTGACAAAATAAATAAATAAATAGCTTCGACCTTGACCCCCAGTGAGATCCAAAATGATCAGAAAGCTTTATTCCCGTAGCAGCAAGCTGTGCGATGCAGTTAAGAAAGAATTCCGACTCTTATGAAAGAGCAGAATATTTTTAATATCCCTCCCCACTGCTGTGCAGAAAACGACAGTTATGCTTGGTTTCTCACTCCCCATCATCTACTTTTGCAATGTCTCTCCCTCTATCTCTTTTATGAAGAGATAAATCTTAAAAATAGAAGGTGATGCCACATTCAAAAATAGAAACGATTTCGCAAACTGTTAATTCGATGTCACCATGATGGATTCTTCCAAATACACTTTAAGGTGTGTTTGCACCTCACAGAGATTTCTACAGGGATCACACGACGTAGAGTTGTCAAATGAAACAGATGAGGTGGAAGTACTTTTGCCCATATGGACTCTTCTCACACTGAGGTGAGTCACCTTCACCAGTTTGTTCAAATTTCTATGACTGAATTGTCATTTTTAACATATAGTGTTTAATTAACCGAATTAATGATTAATGATTAATTTATGATCAATATTGGATAAATGTAAAAGGTTTTGTGTTTGCATGTGAACATTAATGAAGGTGGGTGGGCTTCAAGGTGGTCCTGCTCTTTATTTCCAACAACATACCTGGATGCAGGCTCAAAACAAAAGTTGAGCATACAGTTTATGCAATAGAAAATTCATTATCTGTATCTCTAATAATGGCAATGCTGACTTTTTAAATGTCAATTGAATATACAGCTCTGTATTCACTAACTAAGAAAACCTGAATAATAAACACCTCAGCGCAACTCTGATACACGGGACAGTGACCTCTAGCACCCTCTATGTACAGTAACTATACAGTAAATAGTGGAATGCATTCATTCAAAATATATCTAAGACATACAGCATGTTGAATCTCCTCTACTATCTCATACTACAAAAGTTAAACAATTTTCTATTCTTGTCCTTTCCTATCATAGGTGTCTTTCACGAGACATCAAAACATGCATATGTTAAACCCCTACTTAAATTATATTAAGATTTTCTCATGGTACTTATATTTCAGTGGTTTTTGATCATTGTAAAGCTCACATGTGTATAAAAGCATTGCAACAGCACAGCACACAGACCTAATTCATCATCCTCACACCATAATCAAACATATAGATTTTTGTTTCTGTGTTTGTTTTTGTGAGAGTCAGATCAAGGAAAACCAAAATAAATGCAAAATACTCTCACCACAAGAGAATGTTGTTCACTGTGCCCATCCCTTTATGCCCCACTCACACACACATAACACACGACAGAGACAGTGAAAGGAACTGAGTGCAATGATTTCCAATACCACACATATCCCTTTTCTTCTAGACATATGGCATTTAGTCAGTTATCAGAGCTGTCAAAACAAGTGTTTTCTCCACTCTGCAGAGCACAGTGGGTGAGATTGTTGGAAAGAAACAAGAGGAGGGGAGGGTGGGTAGGTGGAGAAGGAAGAAATGACACAGGCCCATTGTGGAGATATGTGGAAAACTTCTGATTTCAGCTGTAAAGTACAACATCACACATCACATCCACTCAAAACAGCCCAATCACACGATAAACTGTGTACGGGAATCAGCTATAAAAAAGGCTAATCACAAGCATTGTCACTGTGGACACAATCAGCCCTGGAGGCATGCTCAGGGAGGATTTCATTGCACAGCTCTGATTCAGCTGGTTGGTCCCCTGATGATTTATCTAGTCTCTCCTCCTTTCTAAGTATGACTAGACAAAGCCGGAATGTGTGTATGCATCAGCATGTCATTGGTAGTTAGCGTGGATAAGAGCTATCCAGTGAAGAAAAACTGCAAAATAAATACAGTACGTCTGTGAGAAGTCTGAGGAAGGAGTTGATTATCATTCAGAGCAGTAAAGCCACGGGCAACTTCAAAAGCACAAAATAAAGAGTTTAATGACAAAAAAGCCATTCCCTTCAACATCATTATGAGAAACTGCACAGGTAAGTCCAATTGATACTACAAGGGCCATCAGTCATCCACTACCATTATTTCTGTTGCCAATTCCTTGTTGTAGCTTTTTTAACAACCTGGCCTGTAACTCCATATTCACTTTCCAATCCCTCTCTTAGACGATCTCTTTCTGCCTCATTACCATACATTGATCAGAATAAAGTACTTGGCTTTGACACGGTCTTGGCTGCACAGTCCCACGACATCCACCTGCAGCCTCATTAAACTACTATTCATAATCCCTGTGGCACTTAACATTGAATTTATCCATTTTGTGTTACTTCATAAAATACTTCCGTTATTGAGCACATGAACAAGTATATATTTTAATCAAAGCATGAAACGTATTATGCCAACCATTGATATAGTGATAGTCTTTCTTTAAACCTGATTTGACTGCTACACTGGTGACTTTCTGAAGCTGAGGAAAAGGACAAATTGCTGCAGAAATGTTAGCACCGTGATGGGGGTCTGCATATCCATTGGTCTCATGTATTCTCCATCCATCCATCCATTATCAATACCGCTTATTCCCTGATGGGGTCGCGGGGGGAACTGGAGCCTATCCCAGTGGTCAACGGGCAAGAGGCAGGGTACACCCTGGACAGTCCGCCAGTCCATCGCAGGGCCACACACAGGACATACAAGGACAAACAACCACTCACACTCACATTCACTCCTAAGGGCAATTTCCCCAATCTCCAATCAGCCTAACATGCAGGTTTTTTGGACTGTGGGAGGAAGCCAGAGAACCCGGAGAGAACCCACGCAGACACAGGGAGAACATGCAAACTCCACCCAGAAAGGTCCTGGTTCCCCTGGGATTCGAACCCAGAACCCTCTTGCTGGGAGGCGACAGTGCTAACCACCACACCACCGTGCCGCCCTGTATTTTCCATCTTTCTCAAATTATTGCTCTTGCAGACTGAAGCCAAGTTTTAAAAAGAAGAAAATTTTCCTCTAAAAATTCAGTGCACTGTTTGTTTTTTGTCTTCGACTCATCTTCTTTTTGAAGCACGCACAGCATAAACTAAAAAAGACTTGAGAGCTAAAGCCTACTGATTTATGCTGTAACTCAAGAGCAGAGCTTTCCCTAATACAGAAAGCTTGTTAATGCATCCATCGCAATTTCATGTCTGTGAATTTTTACTCTCTTTTGAATTCCTCCTTCATTTCTACGGCTTTTCAGAGCGTTTTCTTCCGCCTGTTAACATTTAGCAAAATATACTTTGATAAGTTATGCTATTTTATTTATTTGAAAGCACACAACAAAATATAGCTTACTGACCACATTCATCAGTGCCATAGTTTGATTTCAGAATTTCGTAAGACACTTTTAAGACTGGCAAAATTGCATAATTTGTAATAGAGAAAATACCTTCCAGTGGAGATGATATTCTGAAATGTATCATTATTATTATTATTATTATTATTATTATTATTATTATTATTATTAT